>CM032624.1:27767656-28127119 GCA_019097785.1 Fraxinus excelsior
GTCATCTTCAACCCGAAATCACAAACAGAAAACTCAAGGCATATTAAGGGGTAAGAAAATGTGTTTACTTAGGCTCCGTTTGATTCTCATTAATGTAGAATGAGGATGAAAAATATAGCCGTTATTGAACCCCACACAAGAGATAGATATTCAAAATTGATAGATTGATGTGATAGATAACGGTCATATTTTTCATTTTATGGGTTTTTAATGAGAAACAAACGGAGGTTTAAACTTTTTGCATGGCTTAAGTCTTTACTCTTTTTTAAATAATAATGCAATTCATTTTATCGCTAAAGTATGATATGTATTACGATAATATATGTATATCACGTGTTAGACTTAGTATTGGTAAGTGACGTGTAAATTTTCAAAGACGAAAATATTTTAAGGGGGTGAGAATGTAATACCCCGAAAATTTTCATAAAATATAATTCAATTTTTATATATTATATTTTAATATTTTGAAAGTTATGGACTAAATGATACATTTATCAAAATTATATTTTATTTGTGTCAAATATTTAGATATTGATGGAGTTATCGTAAATATATGAATATTGGTCTCGTTGGATAAATCGTAATTAGATACATAAATCAGATTCGAGAAAAAGTCGATTCGAATAAGTTAGCTCAAAGATATTTTAGTTTGAAGGAATTATCAAAAGCTAATTTATTATTATTATTATTTAATTATAATTTTGAAAGTAAGGGGTGGTGAAAAAAGATTTTCCATTAAAACAAGAAATTCCGTTAGTTTTTCCGTTAAATAAAAAAATTCCGTTAATTTTTCCGTTAAACCAACATATTCCGTTTAATAACCACTTTTTATATATAGAAAGATAATGGTATCCATTTCTGTTATTAAAATGGAAACTCGTCATATTCAAAGAGAAGAAAGGAATAGCAACGAATATACTTGTTCCAAACATTTATACATTCATTGTATAAATTTATTCAATCCTAGTCAACACATGTTGTGACTTAATGTTTTCAGCACAAATTTCTTCAATCAAAAAAAAAAAAAAACACACACACACACACATACACACAATTCTATAGTTTAAGATGCAATTTTCCTGAGGAAACCGACGTGTTTCTTCGTAGGAAGACAAATAAAGCTAATAATAAGGGTTAAAACTCATTTAGTATGATTTGAATTTGGGATGACAAGTTAAGCCCGTGTTACTCTTCAACATGAACTCGACAACTCTTAATTCACTACAACAAAAAGACTCATTCGCAACATTAAAACGGCAACATTTGTTGATAAATGTTGCTAAAAGGGTCTTTTGGCAACATTTTAGTAAGTCAATGTTGCCATTGATACTAGTAAATGAATTTTGGCAACATTTTTTAGAAAAATGTTGCAATAGACCCCTTTGGCAACGTTTGTCGAGTGTTGCGAAAAGCGAGACTTTTGGCAACGTTTGTCAAACGTTGCCAAAAGTGACAAACGTTGCCAAAAGTCTCGCTTTTCGCAACACTCGACAAACGTTGCCAAATGTAGCACTTTTCGCGAGACTTTTGGCAACGTTTGCCAAACGTTGCCAAATGCCCTCTTTAGCAACGTTTGTTGAGTGTTGCTAAAAGTCACACTTTTCCATTTCAATTCCAACCTAACACCCTACAAAATACCCAATTCATAACCACCTAACCCGACCCACTTTGCTAAAAAAAAAAATTTGGGCTCAAATTTTATTTTTTTAGCAAATCACATGTAGTTGCCCAAGAGAAAAAAGGCCCAATCATTTGAGCCCAATTAAAAGTTTTCAACCTCGGTTCAACAATCACTGAATCACACGACCATCCACTCCACCACCGTCTTCTCCTTGCCCAAGACGTTCTTGCTCCGCCTTCTGCCTCCACTCTCCAGCCCCGAGCCATCCACTGTTCGCAATCGCAGTTCGCGGCCGAACCCGGCAGTACAAAAAATTTAAACCTTGTTCCCATGTTCTCCTCGACGACTCCATCCTCCATTTCACTTCGCACTACACGCTGAAGCCTCCGCCTCCTGCCTTTCGCAGCCTCCGACTCCGGCCCTACGATCTTATCTTCACCCATAAAATTCTCTTTTAGTGGATACATTCGTTGGTTGGCTCTAGATTCTTGCCCAATTCAGGGTTCCTCAGTACTTGAAATCATCTCTTACAATTATCAGTCGTCCCCTCAAGTTCAGAAGCTATTCTCGTGCCTCCACCTTCGCCTCCGCTCTCCTCCACCTTTGCTCTCCGCCCGGATTAGAAAGTGCACGCCTCTGTCAGGTTCTTTAGCAATTGGTCCTTCACTGCTTGACAACTTGAAATTGGGTATTGTTGAGTAGAAAACATAATTTGTTGCAGAATAACTTGATCAAATTGTTTCCATCCATTTATAGTATTTCCCCAATATTCATCTTCGGTCAAGTAAAAACTCACATGGTTGTAGCAAGAAAATTGTATGGAGATTTGCATTTTGTTTCTAAATTATGTCATAGACAATTCTATTATTTAGAAAATTAGTAACCGAAAATTTATCTACTTTCGAAACATGCACATGACTTTTCGATTCTACTTTTTCGCACACATTTCATCTAGTGATTCTCATTGTCAAGTACATTTCGACTTAATGTAACATATTGCACGTTGAATGGAGTATCGTCAACCTCGTTAGATCACTTGTATGATACCTTTAGGAAGCCATCTCTTTTATCATCGATGACAATGAGGATCTGCTATGCTACGTTAATAGAATCATGGTGCTGTAATCTATGTTTATTGATCTTGAAATGGAATAGTGAAGTGAGCATCATCGTACTAAGATTCCAAATGAATATGATCATAGAGATTTACAAGCAAATTAAATGCTTCCTAGCTCTCAAAATATAGATGAACTTAAACATCCTTAATTGTTTCATGTTCACTGATGGGACAATTAGTTTTGGAGTTTGAAGAAGTGCTCGACAAAAAATTAACCAAGAAAGACCGCGCTAAGGGCAATTTTGTCATTTGTTGTGACGGTGTTGGAATGGGTTGAAATTTGGCAAGCTGATTGGAAACTGCCCGAAATATTGGATTCGGGGTAAACCCAAAATCTCGGGATTTTAGCCAAATTCCTTCATTTAGGCCTTTGAATAATTAATTTCCATATTTCCCATTTAGAGTTTTCATTATGTTTGAAATGTTTTATTATTCTATGCTTTTAGGATTTCTTGTAACACCTATTTAAAGGCTTTTGTACGTTTTTCCGTCATTATGCAATTGAATACAAGTTTCGTTTCTTTGTGAATTTCAGTTTTCTTATTTTCAAGATTTACGCAGGTAAATCTGTTACTTTCGTTCTGCGTCATTCACAAAATAAAGGACGTTCAACACACCATTTGAGGCACCAAACTACTCATCGAGACCTTTTTTGTTGCCTCTCCTTCACCATTGATACTAACAATGCGAGTGTTAATAAGATCGTGTGCCACGGACTTGTAACCATTTCTCAATGCTTGCAAAATTAAATATACAATTAATTATTATTAATCAAAACAAATTAATCGCGGAAGGAAAATTAAGAATATTACCTTGGAATAAATACAAGGAATCGGTGGCAATTATTTCTTCTTTCTACATTTACTGAAACAACCACTGGTATTCCTTCTTCATCGTATATAAGAAGAAAAGAAGTATAACAAACAATAAAAAAGCCAAACAACGGTTGATATTCAAGGCTCAAATCACACCAAAAGAAGAAAACAAGAGATTTGTACAATGATGAAGGCAAAATAATAATTTCATTTAACTTCGGGTTTGTCCCTTTTTGGCGAATTGATAGTCCAATTCGATTGGAAAGGGGCCAATGATCACAAATCAGGGCCTTTGGCCCTAATGCACGTCAAATGTTGGGCAAATTCCGTCGTTTAGGCCCTCAATTAAGCGTTTTTGCCATTTATGGTAATATTTAATTTGATAATATCTTATTCAATAAAATTCGGATTGCGATTCCGTTTGTTGGATGACAATCATAAATCTTAGGAGTTTCCATTTAAGTTGTTAGCTCGAATTTTTCCATTTATGGAAAAATATTGTTTTTTTTATTTTTATTATTTATTTTCCGAATTTTGTTAGGGTTTTACTATTTAAAGTCTTGTAAACCCTTTGAGGCAGATTATTATTGAGTTGAATAAAATTTTCGTGAGTTTTCTCTCACTTTATGTGTATTTTCATCTTTCCTATAACCTTCCACTACGTCAATTTGGAAGCTAGGTGGTTATGGGTTTGGCGCCCAAAAAATTAATATTACATTCTTCTGCATCTGCATCTGCATCTGTGGGGGTGTGAGTATATAATATTCTTCAACTTAATTTTAATTGTTCATCCATTTACGTGTGTGGTCTAGTTTAAAATCCAAATTTGGCTTCTTTTCTGGATTTTCTAGCAGGATCAACCGAAATAATCTGCTTCTGTTGTACAAGAAAAAAATTGATTTAGTTTCATGGTATTGCATGAGGTAGCTGCTTTAATTATGGAGAGTTTTTCTTAATGAATTGAAATGAAAGGTATTGAAATAGTGGAAAATTGGTAAGGAAGAGGTAGAACTGAAGCATGTTTCGATATAAACTTTTGGCTTTTCACTTGCAGTCGAGTAACTTCATCTAGAACTTTGTTTCTTTAAGTTGTTGAGGGGGAGGAAGGTGACCCAAACATTCTATTAAATATGCCCTTTTATCTTAAAATTATTTTAGCATTTTTTTTTTGCTTGCTTTAAAGCATCATCAAACATCTCCAATTGGCATTTTTTCTTGTTCTCATCCGTGCATATTATGTACTTGTCTAGCTTATATGACCCTTCTTTCTTGATGAAATTGTTTATCTAAATTTAGTTAATTTGTCTTGAAAACATAATATATACAGTTAATGGATGCAGCGATTGATCAATTTAAGTTTCAAATATTTGAATATACTCAAGCTTTAGTTTTCATTCCCAACAGCAGAATATGTCAAAAAAGATTGAGTTCGCAGATTAATCTTCAGCTCACGTTCTACAATGAAATAGGAGGAAGATGACAATGTGAATCATTTTTTTTTTACTTCGTGAGATTTCTAAAGATTACATATCGCGTAAGATGTATATGAAAATCAAATTGTGAGATATTTTTTAGGGATTTTTTTGGAAGAAGATGATTCATTTTCTGCAATGAAGATGGACCCATGTGTTTTTAGGGCTTTGTGTTTATAGGAATCAAAATGTATTAGTTGCAAAATCTGTTACCTAATTTATTATGCTCTTGATTTAGAAAATCTTCAATGTTTTCTTTTTATTATTATTTTATAGTATTTATTGCAAAAAAAAAAAAAATTGTTTACAATATTTACTACAAGTAAGGTGTGTGGCGCGATTTCCACTTAAAATATTGCCTACACACAAACAACATGCTGCTTAAATGTAATTATTTGAATGTCGTGGGTTGGGGGTGTGTATAAATATATATTTTTTAAAATTTTAAAATTTATCTCTTTTTTAACCATTTAAATTTCTATATGATTTAATTAAAACGAAAGAAATTTAATGTTTTCAGCATAAATTTCTTCAATAAAAAAAAAAAAACACAGACACGTACAATTCTATAGTTTAAGATGCAATTTTCCTGAGGAAACTGACGTGTTTCTTCGTAGGAAGACAAATTAAGCTCATAATAAGGGTTAAAACTCATTTAGTATGATTTAATTCTGGGATGCCAAGTTAAGCTGTGTGTTACTTTTCAACATGAACTCGACAACCCTTAATTGCTGCAGTCGATAAAATTGATAGTTTGAGATAGATCAAAACTAAATATTACCTTTGTTCTAATGGTTTTTTTTGTTTTTCAAAAATCTATACAAATATGGGATCTCCTAAGTTCGCAATAACACATGCCTTAATAATATGAGGTTAAGATCACCAAATTTTAACGGGCGAATTCTGTTTATTTTAATCCACTAAGTTCCCTTCACCATAAGAAACCTACAAGTTGATCTTAGAACTTGTTAAGATAGCGCCAAATTTCAACATATCCCCTCTCTATAAAAATCAACGGTCCATTTATCTATTAAAGATAAATAGCATTATTGTATTATCTCAAGCATAAAAGTGAAAACAATACTATTTGAAAATTTTCAGTATTAATTTCTAATAATTAAGTAGAAGAGTGGATGCATGAATTGCTAATTAATATGAGCCATTGAAAAAGCCTTAACTCGCTTGAGAGTTTTTCTTTCACCGATTTTGACCCTTTTTGGGGATACCATTTATTAGAAGTTGAAAAAATTGTTGCTTGTTAATTTTTTGTGCTCTAACTTTGGGTGGAATTACTCGAAATTGATGTAGTATAAATTTGAGCACATTTTTTTTTGTTGACGTAGAATCCGCAGCCGCTATCCATGAGTGCGCCAATCTCCCTCTATGTGCAGTAGTCCGCAAACTACATAGGAGAAATAAATCGCATTAGGCAAGCCCGGTGTGACGGGCTCAATCAAGGAAGTATTGGCAAGGAATTCGAACTCGTGACTTTCGATCTCCATGTTCACTTGCTCCAACTCGGTCACTCCCGAAGGGGTGATTTTGACCATATTTTTTAACCAACCAATAGGTGGATTTTGACATTTTCTAAAATTCTCTTCTAATTTTGCAATCCATAAAACAATTATTTCAACCATATATTTTGTTCAAAATTAACTTGTAAATGAAAATATAGTAATTTAAAATTTATTTATAAGAAAAAATTTAATTTATAACTAATATATTCACACGCAAGTAAATAATTATTTATAAGGTAAAAATTCACTTTTGTATTAAAAAAAAAAAAATTTGCTCACAAAGTAGTAATAAAAATTCTTAGAACAATATGATATACGCGTGAGAAGGGGGAGGTTTACTTACCTTAAATCCTTAATAATTTATTTATTCTTTTGACTAACAAATGAAGAAGTCCCTACCTATTGAGACAGCGTGCGAGTCCTATATCATTGTCATTTAGTTAGGAACTTGAACATATTCATTATTTATTTATTTGTTTCTTATCCACGTACATATATCGATCTTAAATGTTATGCCACGCTACTTTTATATTATGTTATTTTATTTTACTTTATGCAATATATAAGAACATTAATATGACTAACAATGTTACATTAATCACGTCTATGAAATAGAAATAAATTAAGATATACCAAAAAAAAAAGGTATCTCATGCTGGGGATTCTTAACATTATTAACTCTAAATATGAATGTATTTCAACTAGTTAGATTTTAATGTAAATAACAAAAAACATTAAGCTGCGATATACGCTTCACAAACTAAAACATAATTTGTTGCAGAATAACTTGATCAAAATGTTTCCATCCATTTGTAGAATTTCCTCAATATTCGTCTTCCTTCAAGTAAAATCTCACACGGTTGTAGCAAGAAAATTGTATGCAGATTTGCATTTTGTTTCTAAATAATGTCATAGACAATTCTATTATTCAGAAAATTAGTAACCGAAAATTTATCTACTTTCGAAACATGCACATGACTTTTTGATTCTACTTTTTCGCACACATTTCATATAGTGATTCTCATTGTTAAGTACATTTCGACTTAATGTAACATATTGCACGTTGAATGGAGTATCGTCAACCTCGTTAGATCACTTGTATGATACATTTAGGAAGCCATCTCTTTTATCATCTATGACAATGAGGATCTGCTATGCTACGTTAATTGAATCATGGTGCTGTAATCTATGTTTATTGGTCTTGAAATGGAATAGTGAAGTGAGCATCATCCTACTAAGATTCCAAATGAATATGATCATAGAGATTTACAAGCAAATTAAATGCTTCCTACTAATGCTCTGAAAATATAGATGAACTTAGACATCATCAATTGTTTCATGTTCACAAAATAAATGGACCTTCAACCCACCATTCGAGGCACCAGACTGCTCATCGAAGACCTTTTTTGTTGCCTTTCCTTCACCATTGATACTAACAATGTGAGTGTTAATAAGATAGTGAGCCACGGACTTGTAACCATTTCTCAACGCCTGCAAAATTAAATAATCAATTAATTAATTATTAATCAAAACAAATTAAATGTGGAAGGAAAATTAAGAATATTACCTTGGAATAAATACAAGGAATCGGTGGCAATTCTTTCTTCTATCTACATTTACTGAAACAACCATTGGTATTCCTTCTTCGTCGTAAAAGAAGTATAACAAACAATAAAAAAGCCAAACAACGGTTGATATTCAAGGCTCAAATCACACCAAAAGACAGAAAAAGAAGAAAACGAGAGATTTGGAAGCTAGGTGGTTATGGGTTTGGCGCCCAAAAATTAATATTACATTCTTCTGCATCTGCATCTGTGGGGTGTGAGTATATAATATTCTTCAACTTAATTTTAATTATTCATCCATTATTTTGAAACCCTTTTACAAATTGAACTATTTACATGTGTGGTCTAGTTTAAAAACCAAATTTGGATTCTTTTCTGGATTTTCTAGCAGGATCAACCGAAATAATCTGCTTCTGTTGTAGAAGAAAACAATTGATTTTGTTTCATGGTATTGCATGAGCTAGCTGCTTGAATTATGGAGAGTTTTTCTTAATGAATTGAGATGAAAGGTATTGAAATAGTTGGAATTTGGTATGGAAGAGGTAGAACTGAAGCACGTTTCTACGTAAACTTTTGGCTTTCACTTGCAGTCGAGTAACTTCATCTAGAACTTTGTTTCTTTAAGTTGTTGAGGGGGAGGAAGGTGACCCAAACATGCTATTAAATATGCCCTTTTATTCTTCATGAAATTATTTTAGCGTTTTTTTTTTTTTTTGCTTGCTTTAGAGCATCACCAAACATCTCCAATTGGCATTTTCTCTTGTTCTCATCCATGGATATTCTTTACTTGTCTAGCTTATGTGACCCTTCTTTCTTGATGAAATTGTTTATCTAAATTTCGTTAATTCGTCTTGAAAACATAATATATACAGTTAATGGATGCAGCGATTGATCAATTTAAGTTTCAAATATTTGAATATACTCAAGCTTTAGTTTTCATTCCCAACAGCAGAATATGTCAAAAAAGATTAAGTTCGCAGATTAATCTTCAGCTCACGTTCTACAATGAAATAGGAGGAAGATGACAATGTGAATCATTTTTTTTTACTTTGTGAGATTTCTAAAGATTACATATCGCGTAAGATGTATATGAAAATCAAATTGTGAGATATTTTTTAGTGATTTTTTTGGAAGAAGATGGTTCACTTTCTGCAGTGAAGATGGACCCACATGTTTTTAGGGCTTTGTGTTTATAGGAATCAAAATGTATTAGTTGTAAAAGCTGTGTTTGTAGGAGTAAAATATGTTACATAATTTATTATGCTCTTGATTTAGAAAATCTTCAATGTTTTGTTTTTATTATTATTTTATAGTATTTATTGCCAAAAAAAAAATGTTTGCAATATTTACTACAAGTAAGGTGGGTGGCGCAATTTCCACTTAAAATATTGCCTACACACAAACAACATGCTTCTTAAATGTAATTATTTGATTGTCCTGGGTTGGGGGTGTGTATAAATATATTTTTTTAAAATTTTAAAATTTATCTCTTTTTTAACCATTTAAATTTCTATATGATTTAATTAAAACAAAAGAAATTTAATGTTTTCAGCATAAATTTCTTCAATAAAAAAAATTAAAAACACAGGCACGCGTACAATTCTATAGTTTAAGATGCAATTTTCAACGTGTTTCTTCGTAGGAAGACAAATTAAGCTTAAAATAAGGGTTAAAACTCATTTAGTATGATTTGATTACGGGATGCCAAGTTAAGCCGTCTGTTACTCTTCAACATGAACTCGACAACTCTTGATTGCTGCCGTTGATAAAATTGGTAGTTTGAGATAGATCAAAACAGAATATTACCTTTGTTCTAATGATTTTTTTTTTCTTTTTTCAAAAACCTATACAAATATGGGATCTCCTAAGTTCGCAATAACACATGCCTTATAATATGAGGTTAAGATCACCGAATTTTAACGGGTGAATTCTGTTTATTTTAATCCACTAAGTTCCCTTCACCATAAGAAGCCCACAAGTTGATCCTAGAACTTGTTAAGCTAGCGCCAAATTTCAACATCTCCCCTCTCTATAAAAATCCACGGTCCATTTATCTGTAAAAGATAAATAGCATTATTGTATTATCTCGAGCATAAAAGTGAAAACAATATCATTTTTTTTATAGAATACTTTTAAATCCAATATTTTTATTATTTGAAAATTTTCAGTATTAATTTCTAATAATTAAGTAGAAGAGTGGAAGCATGAATTGCTAATTAATATGAGCCATTGAAAAAGCCTTACCGACCTGGTTGAGAGTTTTTCTTTCACCAATTTTGACCTTTTTTGGCGATACCATTTATTAGAAGTTGAAAAAATTGTTGCTTGTTAATTTTTTGTGCTCTAACTTTGGGTGGAATTACTCGAAATTGATGTAGTATAAATTTGAGCATATTTTTTTTTTGTTGACGTAGAATTCGCAGCCGCCACCCGTGAGTGCGCACTGGGTGAATCTCGTTCCATATGCAGTAGCCTGCAAACTACACAGGAGAGATAAATCGCACTAAGCAAGCCCAGTGCGACGAGCTCAATCAAGGAAGTATTGGTAGAGAATTCGAACTCGTGACTTTCGATTTCCGTGTTCACATGCTCCAACTTGGCCACCCCCGAAGGGGTGATTTTGACCATATTTTTTAACCTACCAATAGTTGGGTTTTGACATTTTCTAAAATTCTATTCTAATTTTGCAATCCATAAAACAATTATTTCAACCATATATTTTGTTCAAAATTAACTTGTAAATAAAAGAAAAAATTTACTTTATAACTAACATATTTACATGCAAGTAAATAATTATTTATAAGATAAAAATTCACTTTTGTATTAAAAAAAAAAAATTGCTCACAAAGTAGTAATAAAAATTCTTATAACCATATGATATACGCATGAGAAGGGGGAGGTTTACTTACCTTAAATCCTTAATAATTTATTTATTCTTTTGACTAGCAAATGAAGAAGTCCCTACCTATTGAGACAACGTGCTACGAGTCCTATATCATTTTCATTTAGTTAGGAACTTGAACATATTCATTATTTATTTATTTATTTCTTATCCACGTACATATATCGATCTTAAATGTTATGCCACACTACTTTTATATTATGTTATTTTATTTTAATTTAATTTATGCAATATATATGAACATTAATATGACTAACAATGTTACATTAATCCCGTCTATGAAATAGAAATAAATTCAGATATACAAAAAAAAAAGGTTATTTCCTTTAAATTTCTAAACAAATTATTCTTTGAATTAGTGCAAGTTCGAGTCAATAATTAAAAAAATGTTATGTAAATG
The DNA here is from genome assembly GCA_019097785.1 of Fraxinus excelsior. Lineage (NCBI taxonomy): Eukaryota > Viridiplantae > Streptophyta > Magnoliopsida > Lamiales > Oleaceae > Fraxinus > Fraxinus excelsior. The sequence goes on from CM032624.1 coordinate 27,779,066, forward strand.
GAATGTGCAGTGAATCATAAAAACAAAGAAGTCAAACGCTTTCGGTCGAATGAAATGTAATTAATTAAATGGACTACTAATAACAGAGGCATTTAGATAACTTTACCTTACCCCTAGTTATGATATAAATGGGTTACTTATTTAACAAAATTAAAACGTTCTACGAATTATATCATAAGAGTAGTTTGACATGGAACTAATTGAGACAAAAAAATAAATTATCTTATGCTATAATCCCACTATATGAGCTTAAAAAATATATTTTTTTTGATGTAGGAACCTGCAGCAACTATACGTGAGCTTGCACGGGTTAAATCTCGCTCCATGTACAGTAGCCTACAAACTACTAATGGGAGATAAATCGCACTAGGCAAGTTCGATGCGACGGGCTGGACCGAGAATGTGTTGGCAGAGGATTCGAATTCGCGACATTCGATCTTCACGTTCACCTGCTCCACCAACTCAGCCATCCCTGAAGGGATTTTTAATAGCTTAAAATTTTCATCTTTTTTATATTGATCTAAAGAACATTAAATGTTAAAATAAATATATTCATACGGTTAGGAACATATAAGCATAAGACCAATATCCATTTTATATAAATGATTCGTGATATTTATATGCATATCGACAATATTATTCTAAAAAGTATATAATAAAACAATTTAAAGAAACTGTTACGCCTCATCACCAAGGCTCTAATCAAGAGATCATGTTAAAGTCCACGTGAAGATGTCACTCGAACATGGTCGAGTCTACGAAGACTTATTTAGTCAAAATAAAGAGGTAGAAGAGCAAAGCACCCCCTTTTTTCTTTTTTGGCCGAGGTCCTCAAAGAAGAAGCCGAACTCCCTTGCACCGAAGACCTCCAATACAAAGTTTCCCGAGGCTAAATTCCTTATCATCTATAGAGGATCTGTAGATAATATTTAAGAATGACTGATATAACGCTTGTAACAATGAATATAAGAATACCTAAAATATAACGCCTAGGGTATAGAGTGGATAATCCGTTGTCAATGTATTAAATGGATAGTAAACTGAGTGATGTAAGGTTTAGACATAGAAGATGAGGTCACATGGTTATAATCCAATGACGACCACCTCTGCCATAATGCTATAAAAGCTCACAACTTATTCCATTTGAGGAATAATGAAACTAACATCATCATTTATTGAGGAATTAGTAAATACATATACATATACTTTTCTTCTTGCACCGTTCATGTTCCTTAAAGTGGTTTTCAATTTGGTGTTGGAAAGATTATTATAACATTTTTTAACTACAATAAAATTAAAGAAGTGGGAAGCGAAGGAAGGTTTGAATGAATATTGGTTATAAGAGATAATGAATGATTATTATTTTTCAAACAATACAACTGGAAATGGGGACCAGCTTTGGACGTCTTCTACCTTAGAGATGGAAACATTTAACTTTAATTTGCCAAATCAAGGCCTGCAAATCAGAGAAGTCGAGTTTCAATTTTTTTTTGGAACATTAATTTACCTTAATTATGTACAAGGAAGTAGGAAATCACATTTTATTTCTATTAATTTATTGAATCGCAAAATTAAGGTCTAATTATAAAGTCAATTAATAAAACTGACTTATAAGGGCAAATGAATGCTTTATGTCCATCCTAGAAAAGAAACAATAGCTAATTAAATCATAACATAAAATAAATGCATGAAATCCTAATTAATTCCAAATTCTACTAACAGCACATGCATATTAGTATTTGGATCGTCTAGTGTGCAAGGTACATTCCCCTAAAATATAATTAGTCAAAAGAATAATAATTATTAATTATAATTAAATATTAAATATGACATTAGAGTAAATATGTACTTACATACAACAATAATGTAAAAGGACGTGTGGCAATACACTTAAATTAAAGGTTGTGTATTGTTTTTACTTCTATTATTCGTGCTTTAAAATAATTTGGCATTGTTTCATTGATTTGTAAATGTTAACAAGCAGAGACGAGAGTGACTAGGTTAGACCTCATAGTAAAAATTGTAAATTGGGTAGAAGGTAGATATATATCATTTCTAACTTTGTGATCATTTTTTGTGATTTTATACTCTTAATTAAGACAAACCCTGATTTGCCATGTCATTTTTCATATTCCAATAAAAGGAATAATCATGAAAGTTCATATACTTTCAACAAATAGTTGGCACTATTTCAACATTTATATATGTACTAGGTGCAAGCAATGTGCAACGCACATTTGCTTAGTTTATATTTAATAGTTTTGTTTAAGAATTAATTTGTTATTAATAAAGATGTAATTTTTTTGGTTAATTAAATAATTAATGATGTAATGTTTATGTAATTGATAAATAATTAAATAAAGTGTTTCTCTCTGTCATCTTCAACCCAAAATCACAAACAGAAAACTCAAGGCATGTTAAGGGGTAAGAAGATGAGTTTACTTAGGCTCCGTTTGATTCTCATTAATGTAGAAAGAGGATGAAAAATATAGCCGTTATTGAACCCCACACAAGAGATAGATATTCAAAATTGATAGATTGATGTGATAGATAACGGTCATATTTTTCATTTTATGGGTTTTTAATGAGAAACAAACGGAGGTTTAAACTTTTTGCATGGCTTAAGTCTTTACTCTTTTTTAAATAATAATGCAATTCATTTTATCGCTAAAGTATGATATGTATTACGATAATATATGTATATCACGTGTTAGACTTAGTATTGGTAAGTGACGTGTAAATTTTCAAAGACGAAAATATTTTAAGGGGGTGAGAATGTAATACCCCGAAAATTTTCATAAAATATAATTCAATTTTTATATATTATATTTTAATATTTTGAAAGTTAGGGACTAAATGATACATTTATCAAATTATATTTTATTTGTGTCAAATGTTTAGATATTGATGGAGTTATCGTAAATATATGAATATTGGTCTCGTTGGATAAATCGTAATTAGATACATAAATTAGATTCGAGAAAAAGTCGATTCGGATAAGTTAGCTCCAAGATATTTTAGTTTGAAAGAATTATCAAAAGCTAATTTATTATTATTATTATTTAATTATAATTTTGAAAGTAAGGGGTGGTGAAAAAAGATTTTCCATTAAAACAAGAAATTCCGTTAGTTTTTCCGTTAAATAAAAAAATTCCGTTAATTTTTCCGTTAAACCAACATATTCCGTTTAATAGCCACTTTTTATATATAGAAAGATAATGGTATCCATTTCTGTTATTAAAATGGAAACTCGTCATATTCAAAGAGAAGAAAGGAATAGCAACGAATATACTTGTTCCAAACATTTATACATTCATTGTATAAATTTATTCAATCCTAGTCAACACATGTTGTGACTTAATGTTTTCAGCACAAATTTCTTCAATCAAAAAAAAAAAAAAACACACACACACACACATACACACAATTCTATAGTTTAAGATGCAATTTTCCTGAGGAAACCGACGTGTTTCTTCGTAGGAAGACAAATAAAGCTAATAATAAGGGTTAAAACTCATTTAGTATGATTTGAATTTGGGATGACAAGTTAAGCCCGTGTTACTCTTCAACATGAACTCGACAACTCTTAATTCACTACAAGAAAAAGACTCATTCGCAACATTAAAACGGCAACATTTGCTGATAAATGTTGCTAAAAGGGTCTTTTGGCAACATTTTAGTAAGTCAATGTTGCCATTGATACTAGTAAATGAATTTTGGCAACATTTTTTAGAAAAATGTTGCAATAGACCCCTTTGGCAACGTTTGTCGAGTGTTGCGAAAAGCGAGACTTTTGGCAACGTTTGACAAACGTTGCCAAAAGTGACAAACGTTGCCAAAAGTCTCGCTTTTCGCAACACTCGACAAACGTTGCCAAATGTAGCACTTTTCGCGAGACTTTTGGCAACGTTTGCCAAACGTTGCCAAATGCCCTCTTTAGCAACGTTTGTTGAGTGTTGCTAAAAGTCACACTTTTCCATTTCAATTCCAACCTAACACCCTACAAAATACCCAATTCATAACCCCCTAACCCGACCCACTTAGCTAAAAAAAAAAAATTTGGGCTCAAATTTTATTTTTTTAGCAAATCACATGTAGTTGCCCAAGAGAAAAAGGCCCAATCATTTGAGCCCAATTAAAAGTTTTCAACCTCGGTTCAACAATCACTGAATCACACGACCATACACTCCACCACCGTCTCCTCCTTGCCCAAGACGTTCTTGCTCCGCCTTCTGCCTCCACTCTCCAGCCCCGAGCCATCCACTGTTCGCAATCGCAGTTCGCGGCCGAACCCGGCAGTACAAAAAATTTAAACCTTGTTCCCATGTTCTCCTCGACGACTCCATCCTCCATTTCACTTCGCACTACACGCTGAAGCCTCCGCCTCCTGCCTTTCGCCTCCGGTACTTCGCAGCCTTCGACTCCGGCCCTACGATCTCATCTTCACCCATAAAATTCTCTTTTAGTGGATACATTCGTTGGTTGGCTCTAGATTCTTGCCCAATTCAGGGTTCCTCAGTACTTGAAATCATCTCTTACAATTATCAGTCGTCCCCTCAAGTTCAGAAGCTATTCTCGTGCCTCCACCTTCGCCTCCAGCCTCCACCTTTGCTCTCCGCCCGGATTAGAAAGTGCACGCCTCTGTCAGGTTCTTTAGCAATTGGTCCTTCATTGCTTGACAACTTGAAATTGGGTATTGTTGAGTAGAAATCGCTGAAATTTGGATATTGTTGAGTAGAAATCGCTAAAATTTGGGTATTATTGAATTGAAAGCAAAGCAAGCACCAAATAGTTGTGCCTCTGTCTCTGTGAATTGCTCCGTTTTATGTTTCAATTTTTTCTAGTATTGCTATGTGCGCCTCAGTGCCTCTGTGAATCGCTTTGTGAATCTATAATTCTATGAATTGCTATGTGAATTACTCTTTGAATAGCACTATGAATTGCTTCCAATATTGCTCTGTGAATTGCTGAGGGGATGAGAATGGATCATTAGAGATTGGTGAACTTAATGAGAGTATTTGGCTTGATTTTATTTGATTCTTGATTTGGGCATAAGTTGATTTTGCTTCCAATAACTTGAAATTGATTCTTTTGATTGATCTATTTCGATGAGCTTTTATCTTCTAGCTGGGTGTAAGTGATCATGGCATGACTTGAAGTGGTATTCATGGTGGTTCAAGAAAATAGCTTCATTGGCACTGTTTATTAGTCGGTAACATTTGTTGGTTGTACATTAGAAATTAACAACTAGGCTTTTTCAATTGTTGTTATCTCCAAGTTCTTAGAACATATAGCCTTGATTTCCTAATAGATCTTCCAACTTTTTTTCAATTGTCAAATTATGATTTTATTATGCAAATTAGAGTATGACTTGAAATAAATTCATTATGTCTAACCACATACCTTGACCATTGAATAATGAAGTCGATGGGAAGAAATTTGGAGAACTCTTTAAATCAGTTTACATCATCTTGGTATTAAACCTTGTGACATAGTCTTGTCATAATCGAGCCAACAATCTTCAATTTACTTATCATTTTTGGGCTCTTTATAGCATTTACTTATCCTTTTATTTAATATATCTTCGTGTTGTTCAATTTTGTATAGTATCTTTGCATACAATGGACATAAGACATTTTTCATTTGAAACTTAAAACTTTTATAATTCGACTTAATAGTATACGTTTGATTTGCATGCTAATACCATTATTACTTTTGTCATATGCAGGGAGTTACATTATTTTTGGGACAGCTTGTAGTCACACGAGCAAATTCATATATGAATCCAATATTTTGTAATACTTTATTGGTCAATTGTGATTGCTATCTTTTGAGTAGGGCAATTATGTTAACATTTTTGAGTATGCTAGATGTTAGCATATTGTATTGAATCATATGCACTATTTTTGTGTTATTAGAATTATGTAAAATTCGATTACATTGTAAGCATTTTGTCATTTCAGTATTATGGGTTTATTCGAACAGATATAAATTAATTATGCAAATTTTTGTAAAAAAAAATTGTAAATTGACATACGGCAACGTTTGTGAAGTGTTGTCGTAGATGGCTACGGCAACGTTACACAAACATTGCCGTAGCCACCTACAGTCATCTACGGCAACGTTTGTGAAACGTTGCTGTAGCCATCTACGGCAACGTTTCACAAATGTTGCCGTAGCCATCTACGGCAACACTTGTGAAACGTTGCTGTAGCCATCTACGGCAACGTTTCACAAACGTTGCCGTAGCCATCTACGGCAACACTTGTGAAACGTTGCCGTAGATGGCTACGGCAACGTTTCACAAACGTTGCCGTAGATGAACACTCTACAACAACACCTTGATTTGCAACACATGCCTAAACGTTGCCGTAGGCCTACGACAACGTTTTTTGAACGTTGCCGTAGACTGTTTTTGTTGTAGTGATTGGCGTCGTTGATAAAATTGATTCTTTGAGATAAATCAAAACTGCTAATGTTTTTTTTCTTTTTTCCCTTTTTTCAATAACCTATACAAATATGGGATCTCCTAAGTTTGCAATAACACATACCTTATAATATGAGGTTAAGATCACCGAATTTTAACGGGAGAATTCTATTTATTTTAATCCACTAACTTCCCTTTGCCATAAGAAACCTACAAGTTGATCTTAGAACTTGTTAAGGTAGAGCCAAATTTCAGCATCTCCCTCTCTATAAACACCAACGGTCCATTTATCTATAAAAGATAAATAGCATTATTGTATTTTCTCGAGAATAAAACTGAAAACAATAACATTATTGCTTGTTAATTTTTTATGCACTAACTTTGGGTGGAATTACTCAAAATGGATGTAGTATAATTTTGACCATAATTTTTTTGTTGACGTTGGAACCCGCAGTCGCACCCATGAATGCCCAATCGGTAGACTTCTCTCCATATGCAGTAGCCCGCAACCCATATAGGAGAGAGAAACCGTACAAGGCTTGATCAAGGAAGTATTGGCAGAGGATTCGTACTCGTGACATTCGGTCTCCACGTTCACTTGCTCCACCAACTCGACGACCCCTGAAAGGGTGATTTTGACCATATTTTTTAACCTACCAATAGGTGGGTTTTGACATTTTCTAAAATTCTCTTCTAATTTTGCACTCCATAAAACAATTATTTCAACAGTATATTTTGTTCAAAATTAATTTGTAAATAAAATATAATAATTTAAAATTTATCTATAAGAAAAAATTTACTTTATAACTAATATATTTACTTGCAAGTAAATAATTATTTATAAGATAAAAATTCAGTTTTGTATTAAAAAAAAAACGCTCACAGAGTAGTAATAAAAATTCTAATAACCATATGATATACGCGTCAGAAGGGGGAGGTTTACTTGCCTTAAATCCTTAATAATTTATTTATTCTTTTGACTAGCAAATGAAGAAGTCCCTACCCACCGAGACAACGTGCTACGAGTCCTATATCATTGTCATTTAGTTAGGAACTTGAATATATTCATTATTTATTTATTCATTTCTTAACCACGCTACTTTTATATTATGTTATTTTATTTTAATTTATGCAAAATATAAGAACATTAATATGACTAACAATGTTACATTAATCACGTCTAGTTCTAGCATGAACAATAATTTGGGCTTAAATTCATTTTACTACTTGCTTAATTGACATAGTAGACTTGCAATTACTTCAGAATCGCTTGGGAATAATTCTTGCAGCTAGATCTCTTTGGGATAGGATATTTCAGCCCAAACGTGGTGGAATCTCGCGTGTTGCAACACGGCCACTTTTTTTTGCAAAATAGTATTTAGTCATTTTCTTCTATAGGTCCGAATACTCTAATTTTACACGCTATATAAGTGAAATTGTTCCTCACATCAGGAACATGGTGGACTATCATCTTGCTTCTTTCACTAATATTTACCCAACTTCATGTAGTTGAGTCTAGAGATGTCAATGGGTCGAGCCGAGCTGGCTAGGCCCATACTCGGGCGAGCTCGGCTCGTTGCCCAACAAGCCGAGCTCACGGCTCGCCGGCAAACGAGTCGAGCACCCGCTCGGCTCTTTGGCCTTGGGCGAGCTCACCCAAGGCGAGCCGAGCTTCAGCTCGGCTTGTCGGCTCGCCAATTTTTTTTTAAAGGTAATAAGCCTAAAAGGAGGGGAAAAAACAAAAAAATAAAATAAAAATTCAGGCGAGCCAACGAGCCGGCTCGTGGCTAGCCAAAAACGAGCCAAGGAGGCTCGGCTCGCCTCGCCTAACGAGCTGGCCGCTCGACTCGTGCTCAGGCTCGTCTTTTTGACGAGCCCGAGCCGCTCGAGCTCATCTAAAACGAGCCGAGCCGGCTCGGCTCGGCTCATTTGCCACCACTAGTTGAGTCGAATTTTATGGTACTTTTTTTTTTCCGTTATTTTGGGTGACATTCCTTAATAAAGTTCCTTAGTTTCAGTCTCAAAAAATAAAAAAATAAAAACATAAGTAGAGTTGTAAGTCTTAAGAGACATCTAAGGATTTTTGGTTGCACTCTTACCTAACCATTAGTACTATGCAATTTTCCCATGTCTTCATAATCTAATTTCTATCATCCTAATTTAATTTACCACTTGAGATATTTACAGAAGATATCTATCCAAATAGAAGAGTAAATGTATCTCACGCTGGATTTCTGAACATTATTAGCTCTAAATATAAATGTATTTCAACTAGTCAGATTTTAACATAAATAACGAAAAAATAATCTATGATATACGCTTCACAAACTAAAACATAATTTGTTGCAGAATAATTTGATCAAAATGTTTCCATCCATTTATAGTATTTCCCCAATATTTGTCTTCCATCAAGTAAAATCTCACTTGGTTGTAGCAAGAAAATTGTATGCAGATTTGCAATTTGTTTCTAAATAATGTCATAGACAATTCTATTATTTAGAAAATTAGTAACCTAAAATTTATCTACTTTTGAAACATGCACATGGCTTTTTTATTCTACTTTTTCGCACACATTTCATCTGGTGATTCTCATTTTTAAGTACATTTCAACTTAATGTAACATATTGCACGTTGAATGGAGTGTCGTCAACCTCGTTAGATTACTTGTATGATACATTTAGGAAGCCATCTCTTTTATCATCGATGACGAGGGCTTCATATGAAAAGAAGAGATACAAGTAATGCGATTGGCCGAGGCAAGTGTTGACCACTTTGTCATTAAGATGGATTTGCCTTGCATCAGTTTAACGATTTTCTGGCAATCATTTCCCAAGATACAACGACAATGTCAAGCCATAGGAACACTTCAAATGACTTAGACCAACGAACTCGAACGGAATACTCTATTTACCGAACTTATGACTTTATGCAAAGAAATCACTTTTGATGAAGTGTTCTATCCAACATAACATGTAAGAATGATATGATATGAAATGATAAAAACACGTCCAATGGGTTCTATATATAGATGATGTGGGGTTGTGAACGAAATGTAGCGCCCCAAACTCAGCAACTCTTGCCAAAGATCGCACCATTCACTATCGCTAGCCTATCGCCACCCACTCGCTCGAGCGATAAAAATAGTGACGTTATCACTAGCCTGTTGCTGGCTTGTCACTCGAGCAATAGTGTAGCGATAAGCTAGCAACAACCTTAGTCAATTTTTCAGACAGCTTTCTCTATTTTCTTCTCAACTTTGGACAGCAATTTCTCATTCATCTGGAATTGGTTTTGAGATTCCAATATACCACGATGATCTACTCCACGAGTAGAAAAAGTATGTTTATTTACATTTATAATTTGACCATCAGATCAAGTCCATTTCGACTTAGTGTAACATATTGCACGATGAACGGAGTATTGTCAACCTCGTTAGATGACTTGTATAATACATTTAGGAAGCCATCTCTTCTGTCATCGATAACAATGAGGATCTGCTATGCTACATTAATTGAATCATGGTGCTGTAATCTATGTTTAATGATCTTGAAATAGAATAGTGAAGTGAGCATCATCCTACTAAGATTTCAAATGAATGTGATCATAGAGATTTACAAGCAAATTAAATGCTTCCTACTAATGCTCTGAAAATATAGATGAACTTAGACATCATCAATTGTTTCATGTTCACAAAATAAATGGACCTTCAACCCACCATTCGAGGCACCAAACGGCTCATCGAGACCTTTTTTGTCGCCTCTCCTTCACCGTTGATACTAACAATGTGAGTGTTAATAAGATAGCGTGCCACGGACTTGTAACCATTTCTCAATGCCTGCAAAATTAAATAATCAAGTAATTAATTATTAATCAGAACAAATTAATTGTGGAAGGAAAATTAAGAATATTACCTTGGAATAAATACAAGGAATTGGTGGCAATTCTTTCTTCTTTCTACATTTACTGCAGTTACATATTCCTCGACACACTGGGCATATCCAACTTTTCCCAGTCTCATTTGCTTCAATAATATTCTCCCCATATCTGCACCAATACGTGAATATTAATTCCCTTCACTTGAATTGCATTGATTTAATGTACATACCTTATGTATAGACAATCTCCACATAACATCCCAGTCGAGCCCTTGCATCTGCTGCATTGAGTGCGAAGGCCTAGAGTTTTCTGTCTGTAAAATCGTTAATAATTCATATATGATTCAAGAAAAAGAAATGGAAGAAAAAATTTAAGTGATCGTAGGAACCTGCATTGATGACAAGTCCTTCCATTGAATTTATCGTACAATCTTCAGCCATTTTCATATCCATCACGAAACAAAATCCAAGGGATTTTGTAATCCCCTAATTGCTTGGCTTCATCTTGAGTGTATGTCTCAAGCTTCCACTTTTGTTCCTTAACATTCATAGTACCATCAATCTTTTCATTTCTTTCATTTTCTTTGTAGATAGAGTTAACAAATGAGGAATCTTATGCACACTTTGTTGGAAATAATGATTAATGAATGAAAATCATTATTATTTCATCAGTTCATGAAATCAATTCATCAGTTTTTAGCTTCAGCATTGAAAATTCAGTTTTCAGTCAGCCATCAATACGAAGTAAATAAGATTGATCTTGAAAGGCAGCCACGGGATATTCAAGGTAATAAGCACTTAAATTGCTTTGCTGCTCCTTAATTAATTAAAATTAATGAATCATATAAGCATGCTGTTTCATAGTGCTGAAACAACCATTGGTATTCCTTCTTCATCGTATATAAGAAGAAAAGAAGTATAACAAACAATGAAAAAGCCAAACAACGGTTGATATCAATGCTTTAGAAATAAAATATGTTTAAGTACCAAGAAAAGTGATGGTCAAGTATTAATTATGGTATAAAAAATAAAATAAAATCAAATATGCCTATGTTGGGATTTATACAGACTCAAGTCACTTTTATGAACATACATACTTAGAATTTACAAGTAATATACACTCATCCACCATTATTTTTATTTCTTTACAAATTAATTTATAAAGCATCTCCGAACATACTCTAAATGATTAATTTTTGACCCATTCTTGTAGTGAAATACTCGAGCATAGTAAAGAAGTCAAAGATATCTGTTTAATTTTTTCATGATATTATGTCCTTGTTTGAACTCTATTTTTCAATCAAAAACTCAATTTCAAGAACACATTTTTCAATAAAATAACAAACTCAATTTTTTTTAACCACATATTATCCATCATAACACTTCTATAATTTTTATTTTTTTTAAATAAACCCTATTAAAAACAACATTTTGGGTGCAAATTTCAATGGTAAATATAATTTAAATGAAATAAATATTTCTAGACAAAATACAAGTAAATAAATTTGAGAAAGTGTGAGAAGATTGATCTTGAAAGGCAACGATGCGATATTGAAGGTAATAAACACTTCAATTCCCCTTTCTATAAACATCAACGGTCCATTTATCTGTAAAAGATAAATAGCATTATTGTATTATCTCGAGCATAAAAGTGAAAACGATAACATTATTTTTATAGAATACTTTCAAATCCAATATTTTTATTATTTGAAAATTTTCAATATTAATTTCTAATAATTAAGTAGAAGAATGGAAGCATGAATTGCTAATTAATATGAGGCATTGAAAAAGCCTTAACGACCTGCTTGAGAGTTTTTGTTTCACTGATTTTGACCTTTTTTGGCGATACCATTTATTAGAAGTTGAAAAAAATTGTTGCTTGTTAATTTTTTGTGCCCTAACTTTGGTTGGAATTACTCGAAATTGATGTAGTATAATTTTGACCATATTTTTTTTTGTTGATGTAGGAATCCGCAGCAGCTACCCGTGAGTGCGCGATGGGTAAACTTCGCTCTATATGCGGTAGCCCGCAACCCATACAAGAGAGATAAACCATACAAGGCAAGCTCGGTGCGATGGGCTTGATCGAGGAAGTATTGGTAGGAGATTCCAACTGGTGACCTTCGGTCTCCGCGTTCACTTGCTCCACCAACTCGGTCACCCCTGAAAGGTGATTTTGACCATTTTTTTTAACCTACTAATAGGTGGGTTTTGACATTTTCTAAAATTCTCTTCTAATTTTGCACTCCATAAAACAATTATTTCAACAGTATATTTTGTTCAAAATTAACTTGTAAATGAAAATATAGTAATTTAGAATTTATTATATTTATAAGTAATATATTCACATGCAAGTAAATAATTATTTATAAGGTAAAAATTCACTTTTGTATTAAAAAAAAAAAAATTTGCTCACAAAGTAGTAATAAAAATTCTTATAACCATATGATATACGCATGAGAAGGGGGAGGTTTACTTACCTTAAATCCTTAATAATTTATTTATTCTTTTGACTAGCAAATGAAGAAGTCCCTACCTATTGAGACAACGTGCTATGAGTCCTATATCATTGTCATTTAGTTAGGAACTTGAACATATTCATTATTTATTTATTTATTTCTTATCCACGTACATATATCGATCTTAAATGTTATGCCACACTACTTTTATATTATGTTATTTTATTTTACTTTATGCAATATATAAGAAAATTAATATGACTAACAATGTTACATTAATCACGTCTATGAAATAGAAATAAATTAAGATATACCAAAAAAAAAAAAAAGGTTATTTCCTTTAAATTTCTAAACAAATTATTCTTTTAATTAGTGCAAGTTCGAGTCAATAATTAAAAAATGTTATATAAATGGAATGTGAAGTGAATCCTCAAAACAAAGAAGTCAAACGCATAATAGTAGAGGCATTTTCGGTCCAATGAAGTGTAACTAATTAAATGGACTACTAATAACATAGGCATTTAGATAACTTTATCTTACTGCTAGTTATGATATAAATGGATTAGTAATTTAAGTAACAAAATTAAAACGAAACATTTTATATAAACGATTCGTGATATTTATATGCATATCAACAATATTATTCTAAAAAGTATATAATAAAACAATTTAAAGAAATTGTTGCGCCTCAACACCAAGGCTCTAATCAAGAGATCATGTTAAAGTCCACATGGAGATATCAGTTGAACATGGTCAAGTCTATGAAGACTTATTTAGTCAAAATAAAGAGGACGAAGAGCGAAGCACCCCTTTTTTCTTTTTTGGCCGAGGTCCTCAAAGAAGAAGCTGAAGTCCCTTGCACCGAAGACCTCCAATAAAAAGTTTCCCATTTCCCGAGGCTGAATTCCTTATCATCTATAGAGGATCCGTAGACAATCTTTAAGAATGACTTATATAATGCTTGTAATGATGAATATCAGGATTTCGAGCCCAGGGTATAAAGTGGCTAATCCATTGTCAATGTATTAAATGGATACCAGGCCGAGTGATGTAAGGTTTAGACCTTGGAGATGAGGCCACGTTGTTGTAATCCAACGAGGACCACCTCTGCTCGAATGCTATAAAAGTTCACAACTTATTCCGTTTGAGGAATAATGTAACCTTATTTAGTATTTATTCGCTTGTGTTTAGATTACTTCTACTTTGGTTGAGTTGCTTATGATTGTTTGATTATATGCAATCATCTTTGATCATATTGCCAATACGTGAACATTTTTGTCTCGCGTCATAAAGTATATCCCACATCCATAAATGACGTCCTTTCCCATCCGAATCTCAGATTAAAAGGTGCAAAAATTTATTTGCAAAGAAGCGAGTGGGTCCAACAACATGTGTTATCCACATAATCATCACAAAAAAGAGGTCAACAGAAATTAACCTCATCATTTATTGAGGAATTTGTAAATACATATACATGTACTTTTCTTCTTGCACCCGTTCATGTTCCTTAGAGAGGTCTTCGATTTGGTGTTGGAAAGATATTTACAGAAGATTTCTAGCTAAATAGAAGAGTAAACGTGTCTCACGCTAGGAATTCTTAACATTATTAACTCTAAATGTGAATGTATTTCAACTAGTTAGATTTTAACATAAATAAGAGTATGTATGTTATTAATCGGTAGATAATTTTTTTGTGGTATCTTTCATTTACTTTTTCTATAACCCATGTAGTGAGCTTTAGGCCAATGACTCCCAAGTCAGATGATTGTAGGGCACCAGGTTTTAAACCTTTGTAGGCTTAATCACTCTAGTTATATAGGGTCGAATAGATGTTTTTATTTATTCATTGATTATTACAATGCTCCTTCTCTTTTAGAGTATGTATGTTATTCATCGGTAGATAATTTTTTTGTGGTATCTTTCATTTACTTTTTCTATAACCCATGTAGTGAGCTTTAGGCCAATGACTCCCAAGTCAGATAATTGTAGGGCACCAGGTTTTAAACCTTTGTAGGCTTAATCACTCTAGTTATATAGGCTCGAATAAATGTTTTTATTTATTCATTGATTATTACAACGCTCCTTCTCTTTTAGACACACAGTTTCTAAAACTAAACTCTAACTTGAAGCTTTCACCTCATTTTCATCTCATTGATTTTAGATAATCCACACATAATATCATGTACGGAATCCCTATTCATTTCAGCGCTTTCTTGCAATAGTGCAATCACATCTAAACTATTCTAAAAATTGGTTATGGTTTAGCACAAAAGAGATTTTTCGGGTATATTCTCTATGTTCAACTATTTCTAAGCAATGAGTCAAATCATTAGCCCAATATGCACGCATGAGTGTCGTGTGCAAAATAAATCAAGTCTCACATAAACATGTATTGATCAATCAGTTTTCATCATTAACAGTCCATACATAGTCCAATATTAAGCATCATGGATAGCAGAATTGTCAAATCCACACAAGCACACAAAATTTTAAACTACTACTAGAAATGCAACAGTAAAACTAATGATAACTTAGCAAACAAATGGAAAATTGATTTTTTCTTTCACACAATCACACAAAAACTACAGTACCATGATGAATGAAATATTCTCACCTCCAAACTTATATAGAACATTGTCCTCAATGTTTAAGGAATGACAAAATGCAACTTAACAACACATAACGCTAAAGACAATTTCACAAAAAATACAGAACAAGGGGCTAAGGGTACTTCCCTGACCAATGTATATGTGAATTTGAAAATGACGGGAGTAAAATAAGTATGGACCATGCATAGACTCCTTGTATCCTATAAAGACGATGAATGACTCAGAATTATTGAAAATTATAAAAACTTGAAAAAGAAATTTCTAATCTAATGCATAAAGCGAAATAAATAAAAGAGAAGAATTGCTTGTTTATAGTCTATAGCTTGACTATATGGCGGCTGATTACGGGCACCTAAAGAAGGCTTTTGATGCCTTGTCCATTTTTCTTCTTTTGACTTTGATCCACTTTTCATTTGATATCCTCACATCTTCCTTGCCATTTTCAACATAATAGGACTTGTCTATTCCATCCGACTCAACTTCAACTATGTAGATTTGTATCTCCTCGCCAGACTTAATCACAAACTCAATTTTCGGACAATTAGTAAAGTCGGAAAAATGTGAGTTGATTTCCTCCTTATTGATAGCCTCATCCTTGTTTAGCTCCATTGTGATTAAATTCTCACTCGTCTTTGGCTCTTTCTTCAATTGTTGAACTTTCACCATGTGGAATGATTAGTCTATAATCTAAATCCAGGGTCAATGAGAAGTTGGTCCTGACGACCCCTTCAAGTGGATTGTACCTCTAATGTTGAAATTCTTCCCAGTACATGTAATATCCCAAAACCATCTCTCTTTCATTCAACTTGACCAATTTTTTGAAATATTTTGCAATTACCTTTTCTTCTAATAGAGGAGGACCGTCTCCTACAAATTTGATGTCTTCGTCCCAATTGTAAGGTATTAAATCTCCAACGAGCGTGTACCCTTCATCATTTTTGTCAATTGCTTGCTTATGACACCTTAAATATTCTCTAAACCTCAAAAGTTTTGGAGTGCGTAAACCAGAGTACGAGAACAAACATTGTCCAGTAGAATGCATCGTTTAGCAATTATCACAACTCGAGTATCCTCCAAGCATATCTTCATAATTTATGTAGAAATTATCCATTACAAAAGTTTCATTACCTTACCAAGTTAGAATCATGCAAATATTTGAAAAAGTATAGGGAGAGATTGCAAACACAAGATAGATTAATAGTACGGGGTTAGCCAAAAATAAAAGCACTAAATAAAATAAAAGTTCGAATTAGTGTCAAAGTAAATAAAATCAAACTAAAGTTAAATCCCCGACAACGACGTCAAAAAACTTGTTCACGAAAATATTTGTTCGTTTTAAATCATCGCAAGTGTACGGTTTGTAACAAGTAATAAAATGAAATTGAGAATTTCGGATATCGTTCCCACAGGGATTGAGTTAATTTGATTCTAACTATCGAAACATTAACCAAATATATAGAGTTTGAGATGATTGTAAAGATTTATAACTAAACCAAAGTAACTTAATTAAATTTTACCAACTAAATGCAATTAAATGATCGAATGCAATTTGACTGTTTCTTATGAACAATAAATGAGTACTAGGATCATGAATCCACATGCAATGTTGACTTTTAAATCTAGTTCTACAATATCGACACACATGTTTGTATAGTTTGAAGAATCAATTATCCTAACCTATCCAATAATCTCTCTCGAGAATTATCAGACATATTCATGTAAATCACCCGACTATATTTCTATGACGAATGTAAATTTACAAGAATGCATGTAACTTTATAATCACTTAGAGATTCACGCAAAGTATAGGGGTATATCTCTATCCCCTATCGGACTCTACGATGATTAATACCTTATCAAATATAATCCACTTCTCTCGAATGCATGAAATAGATCATTACACTCACACAATCACATGCATAATAATTGTGGAAACAATAAATGAATAAAAATCATTCAAAATGTAAAAACATGTTTTAATTGTCAAATATTGCAAAACTAGAATTTAAAGTTTACATAGCAAGGTTCGCCGATCTCCTAGCACGAATAGATCTAGCCTAAAAACGCGTAAAAACGCCCTTATCAACCGCAAATCATTCAGAGTCAATTTAGCATCGTCTACCCTTCGTTTGGGCAACCTAACTTCTAGTTGAAGACCAATGTCGTACATCTATTCCAAAATGAACATCAGTTTTATGGCAGAGCTGAAGAAAACTCACATACACACGTCTCTCGATTCTTGGAGATGTGTTAACACTTCCGATATCAGGGTATCTCAGATGATGTTATTAGATTGCGGCTGTTCCACACACACTACGTGATAAAGCACTGGAGTGGTTGGACTCTCAACATATTGCCAGCATCAGCACATGGAAAATTCAACAAAATTTGAAGAAGATTGAAACATATTGTTTGAAACTCTTTCTTGAATTGTACAATCATTTAGAAAATAGTAGATATTCTATCGAGTATTTAGAAAATATCAAGAGATATCTGAGCAGATTATACAATAGAAAAAATTAAAAGTAATCCTTCCAAATATTATAATTGACTTATGAGAATGGAGACTATCATATTTTAATTTTTATTCTTTTAACAAATATAAATATAAAGGATCTTTATTGAGATGTTTTTGTGGTGTTACTTGATAAGATCCGAAGAGCAACACGCAATTGTTTCTTGGGCATTAGAGTAGCCATATTCCAAGCACACAAACATCAAGTTTTGAAAGCAAAACCCTTCTTTTACTACAACTTCATTACTTGTTGATACTGATTCTTGGAACTTAGCATGCCAAGTATTATCTTTGTTGATCCACTCTATTTTTGTACAATAAATGCCAAATTAATACTCCCTCTATATCATTTACATAGACTGACTTTCTTTATTTTCTTGTTCCAAATTATACTCCTATTTCTTTATTGTGAGTATATTTGTTTTGTTTGTTTACTAATATACCCTTATTTCATTTGCCTAGTTACAACCAATTTTCCTCACTTAATCTTGAAATTATACAGATTTTAATTTACCTACTTCTTAGAATCAACAAATTACAGACACACAATTCATGGAGGGAGTAGAGCTTAAATGGTTCATAGTATTTCCCGCAGTTATTTTTAAATACTACTACCAGTTGTTGATAATTAAATAAGGGTGAACTAAGAAAATTCTTTGCGAAAATTACTTTTGCAATAACATTAAATAAAAATTCTTAATCCGTGTAAGAAACAAAATCAGCCTATATAAATAGGATGGAGAAAGCAATTGTCATATAACACTTTATGTGAAAGTATAATTACATGAGACCCATAGATGAATATGAAGAAAAAAAAAAAGATACATATTCAAACAGCAAAAATAGTCAAATAAATAAATAAAGCCTGCTTAACTGCAAGTATAAAATACACATTCAAACTCCTTTCACGCATGCTTTCAAGCTAACATTAATGATAAAAGCTGATAAAAATAACAAAAACTGAGGCTTCTACTCCTCTGATGTCCCAAAGAAACAACCAGTACAAAGATTCCACAGGAACTTGACCTCCACCAAATACGAGCTACAAATAATGGTCGATACAGAGAGCAAACTTTCTTCCTAGGAATTATTTCTCTTCACATTGAAAAAAAAAACCAACAGAATTCAAAACGTGCATCTGTAGGTAAGAATACAATTCCATAGCGTTTTTCTTCTCCAGACACTCAGTAGCCTTAACAACAAACTTAAACTCCCGTCCGTATAGGTGTGAAGCTGCTGCAGCTTTGTAAGTTAAAAGCTCCAAATCACCTGTTGCCATAAGAAAACAGAAAATTAGAAACAAATATAAAATCAGCAGATAAAATACTAATGCATCTACATCTATCTCCATATGATAAAAAATTATGTTTTGACCATTCGACTATGTTAACAGCATGCCAAGTCAAGTGAAATACTAAATACTTATTGCATGAAGAAAAATGTCTCATTGCTAATTGGCTGATCTTCTTCCACCTAAAATTGACAAAAATTTAATGGTGTGCTAACAAGGCTCCCACAAATAGCAAAACTTAGCGATGGCCTTTACCGAGCAATAGAACATAAACTGCTAGAAGCAAACAATATAGGAAACATGGTTACCAGTTGAAATATCTGATAGGAGAATGCTGTGGCTGAAATGGCGATTAAGCCACCATCTGCAACGGAGCTTCCAATTTTTCCCTGATTCACTGCTAGTAAATATATTCGGAATAGTGTTAGAATGATAAGGGTAAACTTGATTGTACCCATCTTTTCCATTAGAACATGCAGACATTCTATCATCTTCACTCAGACGAAGTCTCAAAAAGCAAGATGCCAACTCCTTCCACGTGTCAGATTTTGCATATGTAGCATCTAAGTGTAAGGCTATCATTTCCGCCAGTTTTTCAGTGGTGTAATCCCCTGTCATGGAGTATGCAAACATCATATGATACCTACAATTTAGTTTTGGAAATGTGGGCCACAATTATCTGGTAACACAACAATTTTATTAAAACTAAGGCAGAAGAGAATAATTCCATAGAAATGCAAATTCCTCTATTATTTCATTAACAGTAAAACTGAAACTAAACAATTCAACACAACGGCACCAATAGATAGAGAAAATGTTGGATGGCATTCGAAAGCTTATTTTATATTAGCAAGTGCATAATATTTTCTACAGGAAATATTATTTTATTGTCAGAAGACCAAAAGGTCCTTGTGAGTTGAGTTGCGAGGAATTGTTTTCGAACCCTCAACAAGTTACAAACTGACCAAAAAAGAAACGTCACTTGGTCTTTGAAGAGGATTTCCATCCATTAATTTCCAATTTATGGAAACAATTTCAGAATGGTGGGTGGGTTTGTCTGTGTGATTGTGGGAGGGGGGAGAGTGAACATTAAAGTATAATAGCAAAAAGGAGGAAAAGAATATAGAGAAATGAGCAATTAATAGAATCTCATGGTTAAAAATAATGACATAACAAATAATGCCGGAACTATTCAAAATTGATCTTATTAAGAAGTGATTAGATAATGAAACAAACAGCTTGAAACCTTCTGAAAAGACACTAGTAACATACCTCGTTGATGCATGACAACAAGTCTAGCCAACGAGTTGCTGCACGTTGGATCCTTCTTTAAAATGTCTTCAAAGCATGTACAGAGTTTCGCATTGTTTATGCCATTAAAATGCTCCAAGAGAGCAGCTTTCATTCTGCAAAAAATGAAACCAACATGTTCAAATTACACTTGCATACACATACATATGCATTTTTCTTTCATATCATAAATGAAATGACTCAGAAAAACCAAATATAACTGGCTTCCTAAAGCGTACACTAAAATCCATCTTGCAACATCACAATACATCCTAGGTTCTTTCAGCACATCACATGAATTCCACGCGAGAAATAGAAACAATGTTGTTTCTTTTAAACTATTTCACAAGTACTATTTTTCTACGAAAGACCAGCCGTAGAAATGCCTTAATCATTATAGGACAAAAGATTTACAAGTGTAATTCAATGAGTTAAAAAAAGGTTAATTCGCAAAGCAACAAGAACTTGGAAGAATGACTTGCAAGAAAAGAAACCTCATAAAAGAACCCTTTTGACTATTCAAAAAAGCTTGAGAGAAATAATTCAAGGATAGTCAACAAATAGGACACATCTATAATCTCACTACGTCGAGTTGTTTTGTAACTGAAATTTCCAGTGTCTCATTTAACGAAATGATCTTACGGATATGAGAACATTTTAGAGAGAGAAAGATCACATTGTCGATGGGTTTAATTTTTGTTAGTTTAAAAAGAAGTCAGAAATTCATGTTATTTAAACAAAATGGTCCTCTACATACAAAAGACACCCATGATAAGATAAGGATATTCACTTTGTTTAAAATAATATTGGAGGTTTACATGTCAAATCACGCATAATGACAGGCTTTCAGAATACGCATCGAATCCTGCATATTTCTGAGGCCTATGCCTCATGACAACTAAGGTATTCATTCATTCGACTTGCGTCGTTTCATAAACATATTTTACTAGCCTTGGATTTTTAGGTTGTTTCTTTACTACCTAGAATGTTTCAGGGGTGGGTTCTTTTATTTCACTCTTTTTCTATTTATACAGAAAGAGAAGAGGAAGACAATACACCATTGCAAGTGGCGGATTACGACGATGAATGAGAACAAATTAAGAGTGATCAAGAGGATGATGATGATTATCTCAGAAATCTATTAGAAGTGAAGATGCATAGATTTCTAATTGTTTCTACTACTAGTAGTAGAATATAACTTTGTTACTTGATTATTAATTTAAGACTTTTTTCTAAACTACTTTATCCATCTATTTCATGTTTCTTCCCAAGTCAAGCATATTTTAGTATTTATTATTTTTCAATTAGTTTATTGGAAAGCCTCTGATTAAGCCTTTTTAATCATTCAATATTCATGGGAATTTCTTATATATATTTAGTTATCCTTGTTAATTCCACATCTGGCATTTATGGGCATTGTTACTACCATAACATTCATTTTTACAGATTTCTTGACTAGGTAAAAACACCTACTATCATATTAACTAAATAACAGAAATGTAGCATCTATTTCATTTTCTTATTCTTTTCTCAAACTGTATCACATTATTAATTGAATGCCAATAGTAAAATAGTCCCTGTTCATTCAGTTTGGTTTGCATCCTCAGCAGCCAGAAAACCATTACCTTAACTGGAGCGCTGTATCTGAAATTGTAAATGATTTTTCAAGTTCATCAAGAGCCTCGTTGACCCGATCTCCTAGAAGAAGCATCTGCCAAAATAGCAAAGATGGAACCTGATCTAATTAAAAAGAAAAAGTAATTGACTGCTTGAATTGGAAAACTAGTACACAATCAATAATTGAAGGGGCTGCGCTTCTATTTGTTATGACAAAACATAACTGCATCCGTTGATTTTTACTTTCACAGCTTACTTTCTTTTTGCTGTGTTTTCTTATGAAAATCTACCCACTAATTCTACTATGCAAGGTTGACTGTGTAGTTCTGTAACATTCTATACGACTGGAAAACTCTGTTGCTTCAAAAGGAATTACGTAAAAAGTAAATCAGTTTCTGAATTAGCAATAACCTTGTATGGACACAATTGGTTCTATTTTCATCCAACCTCTGAGTAAATGCAGCATTAAAACAAAAGAAGAGGCAAAAGTTTACGTAGCTGACATCAAGTTTAGGAGTTACAGGGCTTAGCTTCGTATATTAATTTAAATATTGCCTTAAACAATTGGTGTATATATTGCTGTATAAGGAATAGTAGCTGGATTTTAAAAGCAAAACAGAATTCTGCTCATTTTTCAAAACAAATAAGTCATTTGATGAATATGACAGACAATTTCCATACAAAGCATAATAACTGCAGTACCTGTATTAAAGGGTGAAAAGCCTCAAATACTGGCACTGTCGATTGAAGGGAAACGCGCAAATGCTTCAACGCACTCTTATAGTAGTCGTCGTGAAATTTCCTGTGCTTATTCATCAAACCCTCATAAGTTTCACGAGAGCTGGGCAAATGCAAAGGCAGCAGCCATGGAGGAAGACCTACATTTTCCAATATATTCATGAATGTAATTGAAGCATGGCATAAAGGAACTTACTTTTTGTTTGAACACCTAACAAGATAAACAAACATAAAATGCATGCAGCAACAAACAATTTTATTGCTAAAAAAGGTCAATGTAGTTGACCAACGATGTAAAACTAGAACCCAGACTTTTCAGGTACAAATACATTATATACATTTCGAGATTAAGAGGTAGAGGAAGGAATAAACATGGAGGACATGCAAATTGCCTGAAAATCACAACTGTGAACAGGAATAAATTAGTGAAACACGGAATATTTGGACATTAGCAAGATACATCATCGTACCTACAGAATTGCACCTATCAGAAGTTAAAAAAGAAGACGGGAGAGAGCACAAGGTCTGAAACTCACCACGAGTGTCAAAAATAGACACATGAGGCAGATCACCACTATGATTAGAGAAGAAATATTTTTCATGTTCACTGTCCTCGGCAGAACTCGTGTAGAAATTTTGTGGCTGAAAATGACAGCGCGTAGGTTCTTTCAGTTTATTAGCATCAATATACATGGATTCTTTGTCATTAGCGACAGAGGTGTTTGAATCACGCTGTAAAGAGGATTTGGATCCTCCAGCTTCAAAAGCATCATTCCCTTTGTAAATTCCATCTGCAGGCAGCTAACTCTTGCCATATTGTAAGTGGAGATTATGAATCCTTGTGTGCCATATATATCATCAATACTTCAACATACCCAAAGAGGGGAATGGAAATTAAAATTTTCTTTTCTCATAAAAACAGTTGAACAATCCATTCTAGCCTCAGGATGAATTGGAATTATCAGGTCATAGTCAAAAAATAAGTATGCTAACCCACAAAGGTTCAATGCTATGCTGGATTCACGTCAAACAGTAGGAATACAAAAATCATTAAAAACAGTATAATGTTAGCATTGGTAACACCTAACACAGTACCAAAATCAAGTTCAAGAGATTAAAATCTTAGGGAGAAAATAGAAAGAAATTTTGAATTTGATGATACCCAATACTCAAAAATTAAATTCTTTCGAAAGGGAAGATATACCGAATACTTGGTTCGGTTATGAGATAGAGACTTGTCGCGTGCAGTTCCTTTGAGCAGCACACTAAGCACGCCGGATGCCTCCCCCCAATTGTGTTGGCAGAGGAGTTTCTTCAACAGGCACTGAAGCTTTTCCCTGTGGATGAACTGCAAACTTTCATTCAGGCCATACTGTAAGCTTCCAATTCCTATCTTCAGGCGATATCTCTGCTTATTGTTAGCCAATATGATTTCATTTGTTTTCCTCTCCTTCTTCACCGTGTCCTCGTCATCTTCGTGAGGATTTCTTGGCCATCTTCGTTTGGGTTTCACTTCGTTGGGTTCCATTGCTGTTTCTTCTATCATATTCAGACAACCAATTTGCGAGATGAAAATCTTGAATTGGCTGGTAAGAGTGGAAATTTAAAATAACAGAACCTAAGCCAGACGGTTGGCGTTCCATTTCAAGTTTTTTGGGAAGTACCCATTCATGTTTCCAAAACAACAACAACCATAATAATAATAATAAAATTACGCGGGAAATCCCTACATTGGCTTCTTTTTTTTTTTTTCCGTTTTCAATTGAAAAATGAAATGATATCAAAGGGTTTGATTTTGATTTCGGTGTCTCAAAATTGTGCAAACCACTTTAAAAACTTTGCCCCAGTTTGATAATCGTTTTTACAAAATTCTTTTTTTTTCAAGCTTATTTATAATCACTTATTGTCACAATAACATATTATATACGTAAATTCAATTTTTTTTTTTTTTACCCTGTAACGGTACAATCTTAAAAAAAAAATCACTATTCCAAATTCTTTTTTCTCAAATTTATTTTCAAACACACATTCTCCCAATAAAATAATATATAGTAAATCCAATTTTTTTTTTTTTAATTGCATATTCTCCAAAAAAAAATCGTTATTCCAAAACTCGTTTTTTCCTAATAAACTCTTTATAATTGTTGTCAAACAAGGGCTTCGGTTAAGTTTGGTATTAGAATTGTTCAGATTTTCTCACTGACTGCTTGAGTCTCTCGTTTACATAATTACTTAGCCAAGTTGATCTTTTTTTTTTTTTTTTTTTTTTTAAAATTTACTTTTAATCAGAAATTTTATAAAACCTACTATTTTTATTAGATGTTCAATCAAGCATTTTATTATTTTTTTTATCAAATCTATTCAAAATTTATTTTTAGCCAAACTAGTAATAGTTTAACAGTTGGAGCTCCATTTCAAGTTTTTGGGAAGTACCAACTCATAATTCTAAATATATATACACACACAAAATAAAATAAAATTTTGTAGGAAATTCCTAGTGCATGCTATGTGCACTGGCCTTGGGTATGAATTTTGTGTTTCTTACCTTGTTCCATGCTCTCCAATCTTGAAAATTTCGTCGTGTAGCTCTCATTCCACATTTTGGACGGCTCTAGGTTTAAATAGGCATCCCAATATTTTGTTTTCATAAGAATTTGACTCGAAAAAGGAAACCAAGAAACACAAAATTCATACCCAAGGCGTGAAGATTCAAATCCACAATTAATCGGATGATGTCGTTTATTGATTCTTTTCATGTTTTCTTCTTTCTACTATACTAGGCTAGGTTAATCAGTACTAGGTGAACGATGAACCTTGTAATTTGATGTTTTGATCTTTAGTTTTATATATTTGACTCAAAGACATATTTTTTAATTGTAGAATGATTTATATGAATTAATTGACTCCATGATTATAATGCACGATAATTATGTGAGTTTGGTGATTTGTTTCATGCATTTGAGAGAAGTGAAATAGATTCGACATATATAAATCATCATAAGGTCCGATAGGGGATAAAAATATATCCTTATGCCTTATGTGAATCTCTAAGTGTTCATAAAACTGCATGCATTCTTTTATATTTCCATCCGTCATAGAAATATAGTCGGGTCATATGCGAGGGTAGGTCCAACATTACTTGAGAGAGATTGTTGGATAAGATAGGAACATTGATTCATCATAATTGGATTCGTGTTGTCAAATTATAAAACTAGGGTTAAAAATAATTATTACTTGGGGATTCAAGATCCTAGTGCGTCCTTCATTCATAAATTACATAAAATTTGTATTCAGCCATCAATTGCATTTAGTTTAGTAAGTCACACTTGCATTGTAGTTGATTTAATTTTAGTTAATATTATCGTTTCGGTTAAGGTCGTAGTAAATAGAAGTCAAATTAAATAAATCTTTGTAGGAACGATACTCGGACTAAAAAGTCCACTTTATTACTTGTCAATGATCCGTACACTTGCGGGAGTTCACATTTGAAATATATTTTCTCGTGACAACATCTATTTCCTCCACATAATCTTCAACTTCGTTGGAAAGAGTAGATCGTTCTGTAGGCAGAAATTTTTCTTTTAGGTCTGCCACTCTAGTTGTGGATGTAGCTCAACAAGTCACCCAAAGACTTCATTGTATACAACCCTCCTCCAATACAAGCTGAGCCTATCATACTCAGCCGTCTTACGGAAATAGGCTATCTACTCGTTTACAGCTGCCTCCCTTGCCCTTACTTAACTGCTGCTTTAATTTGGAAGCCTCAGCAGTCAGCTCCTCCACATGAGCCTTCACTTTCCCCTTCTTCTTGTTGGCCACCTCCAAGGTCGATGAAGTGATTTTTACAGGTTTTCAGAGTTCTCCACGCTTTTCGTTAGGGCATTAACCTTGACTTTACAGAGTTGGACTTCTTTCTTTAGTTTATTGCTCTCCTTTAAAGTGCTTCCACCCTCGACTCCGCCTCAACTTAGTTTACCTTGGAGGCCTCAATTGCTTCATTGGCTGAGATACCTCAGCCTTGGCTTTATTCAGGGATACTTTAGTATCATGGCCCTCTAGTGGTGCTCTTTATTGAGGCCCTGCAATTGCCTTATCTCCATTTAGGCATTTAAAAAGAAGCCCTAAGAGCGAGCCTGTAAGGCGAGCCCAGCCTCCACCATACCCACTACGTCACAGGTCTTGACGTACGATAAGTACTTATTAGTCCAATACTTGTGTTGAATCCTTCCAGCCCTTGGGATCTCAGTAGGCAGCATCTCCATTATCGTGGAGGCAATCTCGTTGGATCTCCCACCCAAAAAAATTTGGGCCTTTCCTTCAAAGGAGGCACTCATCATCTTACTGTCCCATTTTTTCCTTACTAAGCTCGCCCCCACCTCGACTACCTCCTCCATATCCACTTTTTCACAGATGAAATGGGTCGTCAAAGTGACTTCCTAATGGTTGTCTGGCGTTTAGAGGAAATCAAGCCCGGTATTCTTCGCTAAAACCAATTTCCTCTTAGGGGGCTTCTCCATGAAAGTCTCTGCTTACTTGCCTTTTTTCCCTTTCCTTTTTTTGGAGGAGGCGCTGGGTTCATCTTCGTGAGGCAAGCCACTCATCGTTAGATGAGGAGGTGGAGATCAAGGGCTTCTTATTTTTTGCCTCTCCCAGGCACCTCATGTAGAACATGTTCGATTTGACATATTCTTTCTTGTTGTGTTAATCTACAAACAAAGAGGTGAGTGCTAGTAAAGCTATGAAAGTGATTGAATATTAAACTATTAGAATAAAGAATTATTAACCGCTCTACCTTTCGTATCCATTAGCTGGTGGGTCATGAAGAGGTTCTACTTCCCAAGTACGTTCTTAAAGTACATCTTCTCTGAGGAAAGCTCGTATATTATCTTGATGATAGCCCTCTTAGACGGCTCGAGTTCGAACTGATGCAGCTACACAAAGAAAGGATCGAGAACCAGAAATAAAGAATAAAAATGTAAGAAAACAAAGATCACTTCAGCTAAGGCTAGACTCATTATACTTATGATACTGGGTCGACATAGTTATCTCCGAGACTGCATCTCCATCTATTGTCTGCCAACGACCCCTAACCCAGAACTAAGATGATTTTTAGATCTTAATGGAGGTTGAAGTCCTCCAGATGAAGGGAGAGTGCAGGTCCCAAGGGTTTATGCAATACTACCCCTTGCAATCACACCCCCACTTGAGGCTCAGGGTTGAGAGAGAGTTTGAAAAACATGTGGAGGCATATCTTTGCCAAGAGTGACCTCCTTCCAAATAAGGAATGCCCCTGCTAACTGGCTCCATGTATTGGGCACTAGCTGGGTAAGGCTAGGTTGTAATGCCTAAGGATGTATCTAAAAAAGAAGTGTAAAGGTAGTTTCATTCTCCTACTCAAACGCTAACGGCCACACACCCCTCTCGAGGGAAGCACGCCATCTCCTTAAGGGTCGAGACAAACATTTTAATGTTGTCTGGGATCCTATATCTCTCCCTAAAAGTCTCTAGTTCACTCTTCTTGTTATTAGTCACTCAAAAAGGCCCCCCGCTTAACACTATAGTCTATGGGACCCTCTTATATCATCCAGGTGCTATGAAGTCACTCCATGGCCTCCATAATTCTCTTAGTGGGGATTATGGGAGACACATCCATTTTGACACAAATTAGTGATATATCCATCCCAGAATACCCCCTAGGTGCATGCTGTTTCGAAGAGGAAGCCTATTATGTGAATAAGATGAAAAATTGGAAAAGTTGGATACTTACACAAGTTTTGAATCCTGGGAGACGGAGAAAATGGAGTTGTTTTTCTGAAAAAGGACGGATGAGGTGTTGGGAGACAAAGAAAACGGTTCAATCACACATTTCATTATTTTTTTGGTTAGTCATAAGAAAACTAAAACTCTCTGCGAGCTTTGGAAAAATAAAATTCCCAATATTAGTAACTTTAAAGGTTTCGATTGCAAATGCTTTATTTTAAATACAAAAGATAACTTGGGAAAGTTCAATTCAAAATCAGACATTGGTATTTTTTTTTAGGATATTCATCAACTAAGCTTATAGAGTATTTAACAAAAGAACTCTAGTTGTTGAAGAATCCATGCATGTTACATTTGATAAAACTAACTCACTTGATCGTGGGAAAGACATTGATGATGATGTAGGTTTGGAAGCTCCATTTGATCAAATGAACATTCAAGACCAAAACATGGAAATGTCTAATGAAAAACAAACAAAGGAGCCCAATGTTCAAGAAAGTGAAGAAAAATCAACCAAGGTTCAAAGTTATCCCTACTACCAAAGGAATGGAAGTTTGTTCCATCGCATCCAAAAAAATTAATAATAGGCAATCCACTTAAAGGTATCACCACTAGAACCTCTCTTAGAAATCATCTTGATAGTTGTGCATTCATTTCGCAAATTGAACCAATTTTTTTTAAAGAAGCCGAATTTGATGAATTTTAAATACTAGCAATGCAAGAAGAACTAAAATCAATTCGAAAGAAATTATGTTTGAGTTTTAGTTGCTAGACCAAATGATTAAACCATAATTCGTACAAAATCGATTTTTAGAAATAAACAAAATGAAAATGAAACAATTGTATGTAACAAGGCTAGATTGGTGGCCTAATGTTACAATTAAGAAGAAGACATCGATTATGAGGAAATATTTGCATCGGTTGCTAGATTAGAATCCATTCGTACGCTTCTTGCTTTTGCTTGCCATAAAAATTTCACTCTTTATCAAATGAATATTAAAAGTGTATTTCTAAATGGTTTCATTCAAGAAGAAGTTTTTGTTGAGCAACCTCCCAATTTTAAAGATCATAAAAATCCGGACTATGTTTTCAAACTTTGAAAAACTCTCTATGGTCTAAAACAAGCTTCTAGGGCTTGGTACGAACAATTGAGAAAGTTTCTAATTTCAAATGGTCTCTCAATTGGAAAAGCGGATACAACTATTTTTGTTAAAACTCATAAGAATGATATGATCATTGTTCAAATTTGTGTTGATGATATTATATTTGGTGCCATTAATATTTATCTATGTGAAGAATTCTCTAAGTTTATGAGCATGTAATTTGAGATAAGTATGATGGAAGAACTCAAATTCTTCTTCGGTCTCCAAATTAAGCAAACTTGTGATGGAATCTTCATCAATCAAAGTAAGTATATATTAGACATGCTCAAAAAATTCGACACGAATGATTTGAAGCCAATGAACACCCCTATGAGCACATCCATAAAATTGGATAAGAACGAACAATGTATGCCTGTTGAGATAACAAAATATCGAGGTATGATCGGATCCCTTCTTTACTTAACTGCAAGTAGACCTGATATTATATTTACTCTATGTCTATGTGCTAGATTTCAATCACATCTTAAGGCCGTAAAACGAATCTTTAGATATCTTAGTGGCACTAGAACTTTAGAGCTTTGGTATCCTAAGGGCACTCACATTGATCTACTTAGCTATTCGGATGCCGATTGGGTTGGATGCACAATTAAAAGCACTAGCAAAACATGTTACTTTTTAGGCTTTGCACTTGTATCATGGTTTAGCAAGAAACAAAACTCCGTTGCATTATCTACCGTCGAGGCCGAATATTTCTCGGCCGCAAGTTGTTGTGCACAAGTTTTATGGATAAAACAAACTCTTAGTGATTATCACTTATCCTTTGATCATACAGCCATCATATGTGATAACACTAATGCTATTAACTTACCTAAAAATTCTATTTTGCACTCTAGGACGAAACCTATTGAAATTCGACATCACTTCCTTAGAGACTATGCTAAAAATGTGATATTGTGCTAGAATTCATAAACACGGGAAATCAATTGGCCGATATCTTCACAAAAGCTCTAGCTCTTAATTGATTCTCACATCATAGAAAAGGTTTAAGCATAATTGATGAATTTAAAGTACATGATCGAAACTACATGCTCTTATATGTTTCTATGTCTTTCACCTTAATCTGTGTGCATCATATTAAAAAAATCATCTAGACGAGGAATCAAATGTTTGGATCCAACCGGATCGTTTGGACGTTTGGATGGCTGAACCGGACGTCTAGTTCAGCATCTGGGGAATTTTTTCAAATGCGTAACAACCCCTTTTATCTTCCACTTTTTTCACAATTTCTCTCCCTAAATCTCTTCTCCATCATTTAATTATTCCTCTCAAACCATCAATTACCCTTTAATTTCAAAAATTCATTACTTTTACATCCCTATTTCTCAAGAAATTTTCATTTTTCATCTCCTATACTCGCTTTTCACCCCAAAATCTCGAACCCTAGGCTCCCACACTCATTCTCATTTTTCAACCATTGCAAGCTCTACATGGGCGGGTAAAAGGCTGAAAAGTACGGTGATGCACACTTCACTTTCTTCATCCAATGAAGAGCTCGATTTAGAACCCGAGATGCTGGCCAACCAATTTGAAAAATCACCTATTTTGGTAGGTAAAAAATGTTGATTTTGCGGATATTACTATTGAAGTTCCAACATTTCATATTGAGGAACTTTTTGAAAATATGGGATGGATTTCAATTTCAACATTAGAAGAGCATGCATACCCACAACTCATGAAATGGTCCATTTCACTCCTATATTAAAAGAGTGAACCTTGGATTCATTGTTCATTTTTGTCACACAAGTTTCCACATTTGCCTTGCTTCAATTCGGTTTTGCTACAGTTAGATATCCTCCTTAGTTGACTAATTGGTATTTCAATTTCAGCCAATATTTTAAATATCTCCACATATATTACATAATTTAAGATTATACTTAAGTGATAACCATAAATAAAAAATTCATCTTCTCTTTGTGTTTCGAAAGTTTTTCACTGTCATCATCATTTTTCCATATTCATATCCATATTAAGGTTCTCTATCATTTTCCTTAATCTTTGTATTCATATTCTTTTCTATAATATTTGTATTATTGTTTTTTTGTTGTTTTTTAAAAATCATGTTTAGTTCCGTATGTAGAAGAATCTATGAAAATGTCATTGAGGATATAGAAGAAGGTGTGAAAATATCTCTGAGGAAAAAAAATTATTAATTACATATTATGTGGAAGCCAGGTACGTATTCTATGGAGTGCCGACAAAATTATGCGGGCAGTAGCTTTGGACATGTGTCCGGGAGATACGGGACACGGTGCGTAGTTCGTGCTCCAAATTCTACGGCCGTGTGGAGCTGGTGCGCCGAATTCTTCGAAGTCGAGCTCCACAGAATTTTGCGGCACAAACGAGACACGAGCTAAATGCGGACGTCGAATTCTTCGATCATGTGGAGCTCGTGTCCCGAATTCTACGGCGACAAATATCACAGATTTTTTTATTAGTGCTATATAAATGTGAAAATAGATATATAAAGGAAAATAATTATGAATATTTTGTTTCTGTAATCTTTGTTATGATGTTCCATGCTACTTATATTATTCAAAAGATGTAGGAGTTCTTATTCATTTCCCTTATACTTACAAGATTTGTCTAGTCACTGGGCAACTATATGACTATGATTTCTCCATTAAAAAAAAAAAGAAAACAACAATGGGAGAGGATAGATGAAATTTTAGTCCTTTAAGATCAATATATATTGGAATTTTGTGCAACTTCCAACTTGTGAAAAATTTGGTTATAATACCTTTACCACCGCATTATTCGGAGAGTGTCTCCGTATAATTCGGAGACACAGCGCACATGGTGTCTTCGAATTATTCGGACACATTGTTCGGAGATACCGTGCTCAACGCGGACACCGAATTCTTTGGTCTCGTGTCTCGAATTTTGCGGCGACGAATTTCATAGATTTTTTTTATCTTTCTGTAACCTTTGTTATGATGTTCCATGCTACTTATTATTATTCAAAAGATCTGTAGGACTTCTTATTCATTTCCCTTATACTTACAAGATTTGTCTAGTCATTGGCTAAATATATGACTTTGATTTCTCCATTAAAAAAAATAACAATGGGACATGATAGATGAAATTTTAGTCCTTTAAGGTCAATATATATTGGAATTTTTTTCAACTTCCAACTTGTGGAAAATTTGGTTATAATACTTTTAGCAAGCTGCTTCATGCTGCCTGATTATACTAATTTTCACCTTGTTTAGTACAATTTTGTTTGGGGGGGGGGGGGTTAAAACTACACCAACTAATTTTTTCCAGGACCTTTAAAATTGATGAATATAATGAGGACAATAAAACATTTGAAAATTTAGAGAATGCAAGTTACATAAAAACTGTAGAATGTGTAGTATCTAATACATTTCTAATTGTATTATGACATTGAATTTTGCCCATTTGTGGACTTGCAAATTATTGTTTAGTTAGATTTTAATTAAAAATATGATAGTTGTACAAAATATATTATTATTTATAAACTATCATTAACAGTTTAATATTTCTGTTTCATTCAGATAATAATAAAATTTAGTATTCTCATGGATTATGTGGGAATACCTGGCAATGGCGACCCTGAGCTCGAAAATATTTCTGAAATGACAACCAGTTCATATAATGCTTTCGTTCGTCAACAACAAAATAGAAGACATGATAGAAGGAATCGAATTGAAAATGTAACTATTGATAGATGTAAAAGAATAAATAACTCTATATTATCTGAAACTAATAATTTTGGTGTTCCTTGCCCTGAGGGTTGTACTTCACGAAAACAATCGCCACATGTTGATGACTTGTTCAATATACCAATTGCTGCCTTTGTATTACCAACATGTATATATTGTAAATATTGTAGTGCATACAAGTTTCATAGAGAAAGTAAAAGTTTTTGTTGCTCTGATGGAAAGGTGAAACTTTTTATGATCGATTCACAAAATGAATTGTACGAATTATTTACTTCAAATGAACGTACATGTACTGAATTCAAAAAATTATCTCGTTGATATAATAATCACTTTGCATTTACTTCTTTTGGTGTAAAATATGACAAGGATCTTTTCCAATCATACTGAGGTATTTATACATTCAAGGACAAATATAACATTATGTAAATCAGCTTATGCCAAAGAATAATTTGCCTACTTATATGCAATTATATTTTTATGATACAAATAATGAAATTCAGAATCGCATGAAGATTTTGGAAAACTTAGTAGAATGTACTTTGATTCTTCTGATTAAAATCTTAAAAGTCAATCCATACAGTAGATTCTTTAGATCTTTAAGTCACACAACGAATCTCGAAAATCATAAAATCCAGGTAAGATGTCACCCTGGACTAGATCAAAGACTTTTCAATATTCCTTTGGTATCTCAAGTAGCTGCTGTATGAGTTGAAGATGATCAAAACGTAAATAAACATGTTTGTGATATTACTATATATGGTCATTCTGGATATTCACGTAAAGTACATTATTATTATGGTTACTATGATCCTTTACAATATCCTCTCTTTTTTCCATTTGGTGAATCTGGCTAGCATGAAGGCATTAAAAGATATAAACATACATTTTCTCAGCCTGAGAATTCAATTGACGATGGTGTATTTCCTCAAACAATGGATTCTTCTGCAGCTAAAATTATTGAAAAAGAAGCTAATGGTTTGTTCATATGTTTTCTTGCTTACATATTTTTTGTGACATTAAAGATATGGAGGTTTTCACTGAATATGAACATTGTTTTATTTCTATCTGTCCAGTACTCACTAAAATGAAGAAATGGTGTCAAGTTTCATGTCGGGAATATTATGCGTACAAGGTCTAAATTAGGCGTTCTGGTAAGTTCGTGTTGCTTCAGTGGTAGACTTTTTCAGCAATATGTTGTTGATATATATGTAAAAATTGAAACATGCAGATTAGATTACTTTCGTAATAACCAAAACCAAATTCGTGCCGAATTTTATCAAGGTATTGTAGATAGTGTTGAATATGGAGAAACAAGAGGATACAAAATTGGAAAATGATCTTGTGCTATAATCCCACTATATGACTAAACATTTAATAGCTTAAAAAATATTTTTTATTGACGTAGGAACCCGCGGCCGCTACCCGTGAGCTCACACTGGGTAAACTTCATTCCATGTACAGTAGCCCGTAAACCACACGGGAGAGATAAACGGCACTAGGCAAGTCCGATGCGACGGGTTCGATCGAAAAAGTATTGGCAGGGGATTCAAACTTGCGACCTTCGGTCTCCGTGTTCACCTGCTCCACCAACTTGGTCACACTCAAAGGGATTTTTAATAGCTTAAAATTTTCATCCTATTTAGATTGATCTAAAGAAATTTAAATGTTAAAATAAATATATTCATATGGTTAGGAACATATAAACATAAGACCAATATCCATTTTATATAAATGATTCGTGATATTTATATGCATATCAACAATATTATTCTAAAAAGTATATAATAAAACAATTTAAAGAAACTGTTGCACCTCATCACCAAGGCTCTAATCAAGAGATCATGTTAAAGTCCATGTGGAGATGTCAGTCAAACATAGTCAAACATGGTCAAGTTTACGAAGACTTATTTAGTCAAAATAAAGAGGTCGAAGAGAGAAGCACCCCTTTTTTTTTTGGCCAAGGTCCTCAAAGAAGAAGCCGAAGTCCCTTGCACCGAAGACCTCCAATACGAAGTTTCCCAAGGCTGAATTCCTTATCGTCCGTAGAGGATCCGTAGACAATCTTTAAAAATGACTGATGTGCTTGTAATGATGAATATCAGGATTGTCGGCCTAGGGTATAGAGTGGTTAATCCGTTGTCAATGTATTAAATGAATAGCAGACCGAGTGATGTAAGGTTTAGACCACGGAGATGAGGCCCTAAACCACCTCTCGCCAGAGTGCTATAAAAGCTCACAACTTATTCCATTTGAGGAATAATGAAACTAACCACATCATTTATTGAGGAATTAGTATTCTTGCACCGTTTATGTTCCTTAAAGCGGTTTTCGATTTGGTGTTGGAAATATGATTATAACAATTTTTTAACTACAATAAAATTATAGAAGTGGGAAGCGAAGGAAGGTTTGAATGAATATTGGTTATAAGAGATAATGAATGATTTTTATTTTTCAAACAATACAACTGGAAATGGGGACCAGCTTTGGACGTCTTCTACCTTAGAGATGGAAACATTTAAACTTTAATTTGCCAAATCAAGGCCTGCAAATCAGAGAAGTCGAATTTCAATTTTTTTTGGAACATTAATTTACCTTAATTATATACAAGGAAGTAGGAAATCACATTTTATTTCTATTAATTTATTGACTCACCAAATTAAGGTCTAATTTATAAGGGCAAATGAATGCTTTTTGTCCATCCTAGAAAATAAACGATAACTAATTAAATCATAACATAAAATAAATGCATTAAATCCTAATTAATTCCAAATTTTATAAGGGCATATTATAGTTAAGTTTAATAAGTATGTGGATCGTCTAGTGTGTCAAGGTACATTTCCCTAAAATACAATTAGTCACAAGAATAATAATTTATTAATTATAATTAAATATTAAATATGACATTAGAGTAAATATCGTATTTACATACAACAATAATGTAAAAGGACGTGCGGCTGTACACTTAAATTAAAAATTGTGTATTGTTTTTATTTCTATTATTCATGCTTTAAAATAATTTGGCATTGTTTCATTGATTTGTAAATGTTAACGAGCAAAGACGTGAGTTACTAGGTTAGACCTTGCGATAATTTTTTGTGATTTTATACTCTTAATTAAGACAAACCCTGATTTACATTGAGATATAATAAGTTAATTTAATTGAATAAGATTGGTTTAAACTCAAGATAAGTAAATTGATTAAATTCGAAATGATACACAATTGATTATTGTTGGAATTTGATAATTGAAATTATAGGAATAACTATGGTGAACTCGTGAATTGCCTATTTTTTCACCTTTCTAATTATTTTTTAGAGTTATAATATTTATGATCATAATTTAAATTGCTTTTAAATATTATTATTCGAATAGAAGTTAGACATAGTTAAAATCAATTGTTAATAGATAGTTCTAGCGATAACAATAATTTGGGCTTAAATTCGTTTCACTACTTGCTTAATTGACATAGTAGACTTGCGATTACTTCAGAATCACTTGGGAATAATTCTTGCAGATAGATCTCTTTGGGAGAGGATATTTCAGCCCAAAAGAGGCGGAATCTCACGTGTTGCAACAAGGCAACTTTTTTGCAAAAACAGCATTTTCTTCTATGGGTTCGAATATTCTAATTTTACACGCTATTGGAGAGAATTTATAAGTGAAGTTTGCATTGGCTCTTGTCACTTTGTTCCTCACATCAGGAACATGGTGGACTATCATCTTGCTTCTTTCACTACTATTTACCCAACTTCATGTAGTTAAGTCAAATTTTATGCTACTTTATTTTTTGTCTGTTATTTTGGGTGACATTCCTTAATAAAGTTCCTTAGTTTCAGTCTCAAAAAAGAAAAATATAAGTAGAGTTGTAAGTCTTAAGAGACATCTAAGGATTTTTTGTTTCACTCTTACCTAACCATTAGTACTATGCAATTTTCCCATGTCTTCATAATCTAGTTTCTATCAATTATCCTAATTTAATTTACCACTTCAGATATTTACAGAAGATTTCTAGCTAAATAGAAAAGTAAATGTATCTCACGCTGGGGATTCTTAACATTATTAACTCTAAATATGAATGTATTTCAACTAGTTAGATTTTAATGTAAATAACAAAAAACATTAAGCTGCGATATATGCTTCACAAACTAAAATATAATTTGTTGCAGAATAACTTGATCAAATTGTTTCCATCCATTTATAGTATTTCCCCAATATTCATCTTCGGTCAAGTAAAAACTCACATGGTTGTAGCAAGAAAATTGTATGGAGATTTGCATTTTGTTTCTAAATAATGTCATAGACAATTCTATTATTTAGAAAATTAGTAACCGAAAATTTATCTACTTTCGAAACATGCACATGACTTTTCGATTCTACTTTTTCGCACACATTTCATCTAGTGATTCTCATTGTTAAGTACATTTCAACTTAATGTAACATTTTGCACGTTGAATGGAGTATCGTCAACCTCGTTAGATCACTTGTATGATACATTTAGGAAGCCATCTCTTTTATCATCGATGACAATGAGGATCTGCTATGCTACGTTAATTGAATCATGGTGCTGTAATCTATGTTTATTGATCTTTAAATGGAATAGTGAAGTGAGCATCATCCTACTAAGATTCCAAATGAATATGATCATAGAGATTTACAAGCAAATTAAATGCTTCCTAGCTCTCAAAATATAGATGAACTTAAACATCCTTAATTGTTTCATGTTCACTGATGGGACAATTAGCTTTGGAGTTTGAAGAAGTGCTCGACAAAAAATTAACCAAGAAAGACCGCGCCAAGGGCAATTTTGTCATTTGTCGTGACGGTGTTGGAATGGGCTGAAATTTGGCAGGCTGATTGGAAACGGCCCGAAATATTGGACTCGGGGTAAACCCAAAATCTCGGGATTTTAGCCAAATTCCTTCATTTAGGCCTTTGAATAATTAATTTCCATATTTCCCGTTTAGAGTTTTCGTTATTTTTGAAATGTTTTATTATTCTATGCTTTTAGGATTTCTTGTAACACCTATTTAAAGGCTTTTGTATGTTTTTCCGTCATTATGTAATTGAATACAAGTTTCGTTTCTTTGTGAATTTCAGTTTTCTTATTTTCAAGATTTAAGCAGGTAAATCTGTTACTTCCGTTATGCGTCATTCACAAAATAAAGGACGTTCAACACACCATTTGAGGCACCAAACTACTCATCGAGACCTTTTTTGTTGCCTCTCCTTCACCATTGATACTAACAATGTGCCACGGAAGTGTAACCATTTCTCAATGCCTGCAAAATTAAATAAACAATTAATTATTATTAATCAAAACAAATTAATCACGGAAGGAAAATTAAGAATATTACCTTGGAATAAATACAAGGAATCGGTGGCAATTATTTCTTCTTTCTACATTTACTGAAACAACCACTGGTATTCCTTCTTCATCGTATATAAGAAGAAAAGAAGTATAACAAACAATAAATAAGCCAAACAACGGTTGATATTCAAGGCTCAAATCACACCAAAAGAAGAAAACAAGAGATTTGTACAATGATGAAGGCAAAATAATAATTTCATTTAACTTCGGGTTTGTCCATTTTTTACGAATTGATAGTCCAATTCGATTGGAAAGGGGCCAATGATCACAACTTAGGGCCTTTGGCCATAATGCACGTCAAATGTTGGGCAAATTCCGTCGTTTAGGCCCTCAATTAAGCGTTTTTACCATTTATGGTAATATTTAATTTGATAATATCTTATTCAATAAAATTCGGATTGCGATTCCGTTTGTTGGATGACGATCCTGAATATTAGGAGTTTCCATTTAAGTTGTTAGCTCGAATTTTTCCATTTATGAAAAAATATCGTTTTTTAATTTTTATTATTTATTTTCTGAATTTTGTTAGGGTTTTACTGTTTAAAGTCTTGTAAACCCTTTGAGGCAGATTATTATTGAGTTGAATAAAATTTTCGTGAGTTTTCTCTCACTTTGTGTGTATTTTCATCTTTTCTATAACCTTCCGCTACGTCAGTTGGTATCAGAGCCGAAGTCGTTCCTTTACCATGTCGTCAAGGAGACGTCAAGAAACTCGTAAAGCCCTAGTAGAGGAGATACATAGACGTGATGAAATCGCACGACTGCGTCAACAAGTGGAGTGCTTGACACAGTAAGTCGATGCACTTATGCCGCAGCAACATACGCCTGGAGGTCTTGGTCGTCGTGGGCAGGTTTCGATTGAGGAAGTCCAACACCGTGATCATAATATTTAGGATGTTATGAATGAAGACATTGAAGAAGCAACAAAGGATGAAGAGTTTGATTATGAAGTTCCGTCTGTATTTGACAATAAAGACACTGAAGAAGCAACCGAGGAGGAAGAGTTTGATTATGACGGTCCCCCTGTATTTGACAGTGAAGGTGTAGAAGAAGCAACAGAGGAGGGAGAGTTAAATTATGACGGTCCCCCTGTATTTGACAGTAAAGGTGTAGAAGAAGCAGTAGAGGATGAGGAGTTTGTCGTTGGTGATGTTGGTCAAGTGTTGGTGGTGAGGCGGAGTTTTTTGACTCCCTTGGAAAATAACACTGACTGGTTCCGTAATGATATCTTCCAGTCGACGTGTATTGTTAGGAGAAAGAAAAATGTGTCGCTTCCAAATAAAGGCTCAGTAAAAACAATTGGGGATGTGGCCAATTTATTGACCATAGTGAAGTTCGAGACAAATATGGAAGGATATGAGGTAGTGTATATGCTGGTGGAAAAGTTAGCTCACAGTAAGCATGAGGTCACTCGCAGGGTTCAGCCATTGCTAGAAGAGTTTTATGAGGACTTCCCAGAAGAGCCTCCAGATGGATTGCCGCCAGAGCTTCCATCTCGTGGTGATAATTCTGATACTGATGAGGTTTCTTCTCCGTCAAATTCGAGGGCGAATTTTTCTCAACCCGAAGAGAATGATGAAGGCAAAATAATAATTTCATTTAACTTCAGGTTTGTTCGTTTTTGGCGAATTAATAGTCCAATTCGATTGGAAAGGGGCCAATGATCACAACTCAGGGCCTTTGGCCCTAATGCACGTCAAATGTTGGGCAAATTCCATCGTTTAGGCCCTCAATTAAGCGTTTTTGCCATTTATGGTAATATTTAATTTGATAATATCTTATTCAATAAAATTTGGATTGCAATTCCGTTTGTTGGATGACGATCATAAATCTTAAGAGTTTCCATTTAAGTTGTTAGCTCGAATTGTTCCATTTATGGAAAAATATTGTTTTTTTTTATTTTTATTATTTATTTTCCGAATTTTGTTAGGGTTTTACTATTTAAAGTCTTGTAAACTCTTTGAGGCAGATTATTATTGAGTTGAATAAAATTTTCGTGAGTTTTCTCTCACTTTATGTGTACTTTCATCTTTCCTATAACCTTCCACTACGTCAATTTGGAAGCTAGGTGGTTATGGGTTTGGCGCCCAAAAAATTAATATTACATTCTTCTGCATCTGCATCTGCATCTGTGGGGGTGTGAGTATATAATATTCTTCAACTTAATTTTAATTGTTCATCCATTTTTGAAACCCTTTTGCATATTGAACTATTTACGTGTGTGGTCTAGTTTAAAATCCAAATTTGGCTTCTTTTCTGGATTTTCTAGCAGGATCAACCGAAATAATCTGCTTCTGTTGTACAAGAAAAAATTTGATTTAGTTTCATGGTATTGCATGAGGTAGCTGCTTGAATTATGGAGAGTTTTTCTTAATGAATTGAAATGAAAGGTATTGAAATAGTGGAAAATTGGTAAGGAAGAGGTAGAACTGAAGCATGTTTCGATATAAACTTTTGGCTTTCACTTGCAGTCGAGTAACTTCATCTAGAACTTTGTTTCTTTAAGGTGACCCAAACATTCTATTAAATATGCCCTTTTATCTTTCTTAAAATTATTTTAGCATTTTTTTTTTTTGCTTGCTTTAAAGCATCATCAAACATCTCCAATTGGCATTTTTTCTTGTTCTCATCCATGCATATTATGTACTTGTCTAGCTTATATGACCCTTCTTTCTTGATGAAACTGTTTATCTAAATTTAGTTAATTTGTCTTGAAAACATAATATATACAGTTAATGGATGCAGCGATTGATCAATTTAAGTTTCAAATATTTGAATATACTCAAGCTTTAGTTTTCATTCCCAACAGCAGAATATGTCAAAAAAGATTAAGTTCGCAGATTAATCTTCAGCTCACGTTCTACAATGAAATAGGAGGAAGATGACAATGTGAATCATTTTTTTTTTACTTTGTGAGATTTCTAAAGATTACATATCGCGTAAGATGTATATGAAAATCAAATTGTGAGATATTTTTTAGGGATTTTTTTGGAAGAAGATGATTCATTTTC
Organism: Fraxinus excelsior; assembly: GCA_019097785.1. Taxonomy (NCBI): domain Eukaryota; kingdom Viridiplantae; phylum Streptophyta; class Magnoliopsida; order Lamiales; family Oleaceae; genus Fraxinus; species Fraxinus excelsior. The sequence continues at coordinate 27,820,872 of CM032624.1, forward strand.
TGCAATGAAGATGGACCCATGTGTTTTTAGGGCTTTGTGTTTATAGGAATCAAAATGTATTAGTTGCAAAATCTGTTACCTAATTTATTATGCTCTTGATTTAGAAAATCTTCAATGTTTTCTTTTTATTATTATTTTATAGTATTTATTGCAAAAAAAATAAAAAATGTTTACAATATATACTACAAGTAAGGTGTGTGGCGCGATTTCCACTTAAAATATTGCCTACACACAAACAACATGCTGCTTAAATGTAATTATTTGAATGTCGTGGGTTGGGGGTGTGTATAAATATATATTTTTTAAAATTTTAAAATTTATCTCTTTTTTAACCATTTAAATTTCTATATGATTTAATTAAAACGAAAGAAATTTAATGTTTTCAGCATAAATTTCTTCAATAATAAAAAAAAAAAAACACAGACGCGTACAATTCTATAGTTTAAGATGCAATTTTCCTGAGGAAACTGACGTGTTTCTTCGTAGGACGACAAATTAAGCTTATAATAAGGGTTAAAACTCATTTAGTATGATTTAATTCTGGGATGCCAAGTTAAGCTGTGTGTTACTCTTCAACATGAACTCGACAACCCTTAATTGCTGCAGTCGATAAAATTGATAGTTTGAGATAGATCAAAACTGAATATTACCTTTGTTCTAATGGTTTTTTTTTTTTTTTCCTTTTTTCAAAAATCTATACAAATATGGGATCTCCTAAGTTCGCAATAACACATGCCTTAATAATATGAGGTTAAGATCACCAAATTTTAACGGGCGAATTCTGTTTATTTTAATCCACTAAGTTCCCTTCACCATAGGAAACCTACAAGTTGATCTTAGAACTTGTTAAGATAGCGCCAAATTTCAACATCTCCCCTCTCTATAAAAATCAACGGTCCATTTATCTGTTAAAGATAAATAGCATTATTGTATTATCTCAAGCATAAAAGTGAAAACAATACTATTTGAAAATTTTCAGTATTAATTTCTAATAATTAAGTAGAAGAGTGGAAGCATGAATTGCTAATTAATATGAGCCATTGAAAAAGCCTTAACAACCTGCTTGAGAGTTTTTCTTTCACCAATTTTGACCCTTTTTGGGGATACCATTTATTAGAAGTTGAAAAAATTGTTGCTTGTTAATTTTTTGTGCTCTAACTTTGGGTGGAATTACTCGAAATTGATGTAGTATAAATTTGAGCACATTTTTTTTTTGTTGACGTAGAATCCGCAGCCGCTATCCATGAGTGCGCCAATCTCGCTCCATGTGCAGTAGTCCGCAAACTATACAGGAGAGATAAATCGCATTAGGCAAGCCCCGTGTGACGGGCTCAATCAAGGAAGTATTGGCAAGGAATTCGAACTCGTGACTTTCGATCTCCATGTTCACTTGCTCCAACTCGGTCACTCCCGAAGGGGTGATTTTGACCATATTTTTTAACCAACCAATAGGTGGGTTTTGACATTTTCTAAAATTCTCTTCTAATTTTGCAATCCATAAAACAATTATTTCAACCATATATTTTGTTCAAAATTAACTTGTAAATGAAAATATAGTAATTTAAAATTTATTTATAAGAAAAAATTTAATTTATAACTAATATATTCACATGCAAGTAAATAATTATTTATAAGGTAAAAATTCACTTTTGTATTAAAAAAAAAATTGCTCACAAAGTAGTAATAAAAATTCTTATAACCATATGATATACGCGTGAGAAGGGGGAGGTTTACTTACCTTAAATCCTTAATAATTTATTTATTCTTTTGACTAGCAAATGAAGAAGTCCCTACCTATTGAGACAGCGTGCGAGTCCTATATCATTGTCATTTAGTTAGGAACTTGAACATATTCATTATTTATTTATTTATTTCTTATCCACGTACATATATCGATCTTAAATGTTATGCCACGCTACTTTTATATTATGTTATTTTATTTTACTTTATGCAATATATAAGAACATTAATATGACTAACAATGTTACATTAATCACGTCTATGAAATAGAAATAAATTAAGATATACCAAAAAAAAAGGTTATTTCCTTTAAATTTCTAAACAAATTATTCTTTTAATTAGTGCAAGTTCGAGTCAATAATTAAAAAATGTTATATAAATGGAATGTGAAGTGAATCCTCAAAACAAAGAAGTCAAACGCATAATAGTAGAGGCATTTTCGGTCCAATGAAGTGTAACTAATTAAATGGACTACTAATAACATAGGCATTTAGATAACTTTATCTTACTGCTAGTTATGATATAAATGGATTACTAATTTAAGTAACAAAATTAAAACGAAACATTTTATATAAACGATTCGTGATATTTATATGCATATCAACAATATTATTCTAAAAAGTATATAATAAAACAATTTAAAGAAACTGTTGCACCTCATCACCAAGGCTCTAATCAAGAGATCATGTTAAAGTCCATGTGGAGATGTCAGTCAAACATAGTCAAACATGGTCAAGTTTACGAAGTCCATGTGTAACCATTTCTCAATGCCTGCAAAATTAAATAATCAAGTAATTAATTGTTAATCAGAACAAATTAATTGTGGAAGGAAAATTAAGAATATTACCTTGGAATAAATACAAGGAATTGGTGGCAATTCTTTCTTCTTTCTACATTTACTGCAGTTACATATTCCTCGACACACTGGGCATATCCAACTTTTCCCAGTCTCATTTGCTTCAATAATATTCTCCCCATATCTGCACCAATACGTGAATATTAATTCCCTTCACTTGAATTGCATTGATTTAATGTACATACCTTATGTATAGACAATCTCCACATAACATCCCAGTTGAGCCCTTGCATCTGCTGCATTGAGTGCGAAGGCCTAGAGTTTTCTGTCTGTAAAATCGTTAATAATTCATATATGATTCAAGAAAAAGAAATGGAAGAAAAAATTTAAGTGATCGTAGGAACCTGCATTGATGACAAGTCCTTCCATTGAATTTATCGTACAATCTTCGGCCATTTTCATATCCATCACGAAACAAAATCCAGGGGATTTTGTAATCCCCTAATTGCTTGACATCATCTTCAGTGTACGTCTCAAGATTCCACTTTTGTTCCTTAACATTCATAGTACCATCAATCTTTTCCATTTCTTTCATTTTCTTTGTAGATAGAGTTAACAAATGAGGAATCTTATGCACACTTTTCGACCTAAATCAGATGCATAAATTCAGAATAGAAAGATAAAATTCAGAATAATTAAATTCAACTGAGTCGTAGTGAATAGTATTGTAACCTGGAAGTAGTAGTTATATGAGAAGCATTGGCGAGGTTTCTCCCTTTAAAATTATGTTTATTTACTAATGCTTTACTTCCCATCAGTTGCAGTTTTCTTCTTCTTTTGACTGATGCTTCTTTCATCCGGTTATACTTGCTCAAAAACCACCCCTTCATTTTACTTGAAGTGGATTCACAGCCAAACAATGGTATATAAATGCAGTGGGAAATTTCAATTGAAACTGGCGGGAATCAATTTGTCCCTGATACATTGAAAACTTGTAGTAAAGAATTCAAAGATATTTGTCTTTGTTTTTTCATAATATTTTATTTATTTTCATAACATTATTTTTATAGAATACTTTCAAATCCAATATTTTTATTATTTGAAAATTTTCAATATTAATTTCTAATAATTAAGTAGAAGAATGGAAGCATGAATTGCTAATTAATATGAGGCATTGAAAAAGCCTTAACGACCTGCTTGAGAGTTTTTGTTTCACTGATTTTGACCTTTTTTGGCGATACCATTTATTAGAAGTTGAAAAAATTGTTGCTTGTTAATTTGTTGTGCCCTAACTTTTGGTGTAATTACTCGAAATCGATGTAGTATAATTTTGACCATATTTTTTTTTGTTGATGTAGGAATCTACAGCCACTACTCGTGAATGCGCGATGGGTAAACCTCACTCCATATGCAGTAGCCCGCAACCCATACAAGAGAGATAAACAGTACAAGGCAAGCTCGGTGCGATGGGCTTGATCAAGGAAGTATTGGCAGGAGATTCGAACCGGTGACCTTCGGTCTCCGCGTTCACTTGCTCCACCAACTCGGCCACCCCTGAAAGGTGATTTTGACCATTTTTTTAACCTACCAATAGGTGGGTTTTGACATTTTCTAAAATTCTCTTCTAATTTTGCACTCCATAAAACAATTATTTCAACAGTATATTTTGTTCAAAATGAACTTGTAAATAAAAATATAATAATTTAAAATTTATTTATAAGAAAAAATTTACTTTATAACTAATATATTTACATGCAAATAAATAATTATTTAAAAGATAAAAATTCACTTTTGTTTTAAAAAAAAAAAAAAAAGCTGACAAAGTAGTAATAAAAATTCTTATAACCATATGATATACGCGTGAGAAGGGGGAGGTTTACTTACCTTAAATCCTTAATAATTTATTTATTCTTTTGACTAGCAGATGAAGAAGTACCTACCTATTGAGACAACGTGCTACGAGTCCTATATCATTGTCATTTAGTTAGGAACTTGAACATATTCATTATTTAATTCTTATCCACGTACATATATCGATCTTAAATGTTATGCCACACTACTTTTATATTATGTTATCTTATTTTAATTTATGCAATATATAAGAACATTAATATGACTAACAATGTTATATTAATCACGTCTATGAAATAGAAATAAAATTAAGATATACAAAAAAAAAGGGTTTTTTCCTTTAAATTTCTAAACAAATTATTATTTGAATTAGTGCAAGTTCGAGTCAATAATTAAAAAATGTTATGTGATGCTACCAAAATTCGTATCTGGGTCAACCCGAACCGGATGGAAGAACTCCACGTGATCTGCTCTCCAATCCCTGAAACAAAGGCGTCGAGGCGTGTCCTCGTCGCCCCTCCGATGCTTAAGTCAGTTAAGTATTCAAGAGAAACTTTATGCTGAATGCTGTTAAAAAAAACGTACCTGAATGATGAAGAAGGGGCAATATTTATAGAGGGTGGTGGTTGAGTTCTAGAAGGATTAATCTTCCCATAGTCAATTTGAGTCCTATTAAGATTGTACAATCTGAGCGATGAGTTTGTGTTTAAGTAGGACTGACATTCCTAGGACACGTGTAGTAAGTTCGAAGGGGATAGAAGACCCGACCTAATTATTGGGCCCGACCCAGAAGGTGGCCCGACCTTGGAAATGGCCCAGCAATAGTGGGCTGAGGTCGGGCCGTCGAGGTCGAGGTCGAGGTCGAGGTCGAGGTTGGATCTAGCCCAACGAGAGTGGGCTGAGTTCGGGCCAACAAGGTCGAGTTCGGGTGCTACTACATTTATACGCATCATTATGTAAATGGAATGTGCAGTGAATCATCAAAACAAAGAAGTCAAACGCTTTCGGTCCAATGAAGTGTAATTAATTAAATGGACTACTAATAACAGAGGCATTTAGATAACTTTGTCTTACCCCTAGTTATGATATAAATGGATTACTTATTTAACAAAATTAAAACGTTCTACGAATTAAATCATAAGAGTAGTTAACATGGAACTAATTGAGACCAAAAAAAAAAAGAAAAAAGTATCTTATGCTATAATCCCACTATATGAGCTTAAAAAATATTTTTTGTCGACGTAGGAACCCACAGCCACTTAAGCATCGCTCCATGTACAGTAGCTTGCAAACCACTCATGAGAGATTAATCGCACTAGGCAAGTCCGGTACGACATGCTGGACCAAGAATGCGTTGACAGAGGATTTGAACTCGCGACATTCGATCTCCACGTTCACCTACTCCACCAACTCGGCCATCCCCGAAGGGATTTTTAATAGCTTAAGATTTTCGTCTTTTTTAGATTGATCTAAAGAACATTAAATGTTAAAATAAACATATTCATATGGTTAGGAACATATAAACATAAGACCAATATCCATTTATATAAATGATTCGTGATATTTATATGCATATCGACAATATTATTCTAAAAACTATATAATAAAACAATTTAAAGAAACTGTTGCGCCTCATCACCAAGGCTCTAATCAAGAGATCATGTTAAAGTCCACATGGAGATGTCACTCGAACACGGTCGAGTCTACGAAGACTTATTTAGTCAAAATAAAGAGGTCGAAGAGCGAAGCACCCTTTTTTCTTTTTTGGCCAAGCTCCCTTGCACCGAAGACCTCCAATACGAAGTTTCCCGAGGCTGAATTCCTTATCGTTCGTAGAGGATCCTTAGACAATTTTTAAGAATGACTGATACAACGCTTGTAATGATGAATATCAGGATTGTCGGCCTAGGGTATAGAGTGGTTAATCCGTTGTCAATGTATTAAATGAATAACAGACTAAGTGATGTAAGGTTTAGACCTCGGAGATGAGGCACTAAACCACCTCTTGCCAGAGTGCTATAAAAGCTCACAACTTATTCCATTTGAGGAATAATGAAACTAACCACATCATTTATTGAGGAATTAGTATTCTTGCACCGTTTATGTTCCTTAAAGCGGTTTTCGATTTGGTGTTGGAAATATGATTATAACAACTTTTTAACTACAATAAAATTATAGAAGTGGGAAGCGAAGGAAGGTTTGAATGAATATTGGTTATAAGAGATAATGAATGATTTTTATTTTTCAAACAATACAACTGGAAATGGGGACCAGCTTTGGACGTCTTCTACCTTAGAGATGGAAACATTTAAACTTTAATTTGCCAAATCAAGGCCTGCAAATCAGAGAAGTCGAATTTCAATTTTTTTTGGAACATTAATTTACCTTAATTATATACAAGTAGGAAATCACATTTTATTTCTATTAATTTATTGAATCGCCAAATTAAGGTCTAATTATAAAGTCAATTAATAAAACTGACTTATAACGGCAAATGAATGCTTTATGTCCATCCTAGAAAAGAAACAATAAAATAAATTAACAAGTATGTGGATCGTTTAGTGTGTAAGGTACATTCCCCTAAACTATAATTAGTCACAAGAATAATAATTGTTAATTATAATTAAATATTAAATATGACATTAGAGTAAATATGTACTTACATACAACAATAATGTAAAAGGACGTGTGGCGGTACACTTAAATTAAAGATTGTGTATTGTTTTTAAAATAATTTGGCATTGTTTCATTGATTTGTAAATGTTAATGAGCAGAGACGAGAGTGGCTAGGTTAGACCTCATGGTAAAAATTGTAATTTGGGTAGAAGGTAGAGATATATCATTTCTAACTTTGCGATCATTTTTTGTGATTTTATACTCTTAATTAAGACAAACCCTGATTTGCATTGAGATATAGTAAGTTAATTTAATTGAATAAAATTGGTTTAAACTCAACATAAGTAAATCAATTAAATTCGAAGAATTCGAAATGATACACAATTGATTTTTGTTGGAATTTGGTAATTGAAATAAAAGGAATAAATATGGTGAACTCGTGAACCATAACACTTCTTGTACATAAGTGAAAATCCTAAATTGTCTATTTTTGCACTTTTTAATTATTTTTTTAGATTTATATTATTTATTATCATAATTTAAATTGCTTTTAAATATTTTTATTCGAATAGAAGTTAGACTTAGTTAAAATCAATTGTTAGATAGATAGTTCTAGCAAGAACAATAATTTGGGCTTAAATTCATTTTACTACTTGGGTAATTGACATAGTAGACTTGTGATTACTTGAGAATCACTTGGAAATAATTCTTGCAGCTAGATCTCCTTGGGATAGAATATTTCAGCGCAAAAGTGGCGGAATCTCGCGTGTTGCAACACGGCCACTTTTTTTGCAAAACAGTATTTAGTCATTTTCTTCTATAGGTCCGAATACTCTAATTTTACACGCTATATAAGTGAAATTGTTCCTCACATCAGGAACATGGTGGACTATCATGTAGTTGAGTCAAATTTATGCTACTTTTTTTTTGTCCGTTATTTTGGGTGACATTCCTTCATAAAGTTCCTTAGTTTCAGTCTCAAAAAAGAAAAAAGAAAAACATAAGTAGAGTTGTAAGTCTTAAGAGACATCTGAGGATTTTTGGTTGCACTCTTACCCAACCATTAGTACTATGCAATTTTCCCATGTCTTCATAATCTAATTTCTATCAATTATCCTAATTTAATTTACCACTTGAGATATTTACAGAAGATATCTATCTAAATAGAAGAGTAAATGTATCTCACACTGGGACTTCTGAACATTATTAACTCTAAATATAAATGTATTTCAACTAGTTAGATTTTAACCTAAATAACGAAAAAAATAAGCTGTGATAGACGCTTCACAAACTAAAACATAATTTGTTGCAGAATGATTTGATCAAAATGTTTCCATCCATTTATAGTATTTCCCCAATATTGGTCTTCCATCCAGTAAAATCTCACATGGTTGTAGCAAGAAAATTTTATGCAGATTTGTAATTTGTTTCTAAATATTGTCATAGACAATTCTATTATTTAGAAAATTAGTAACCTAAAATTTATCTACTTTCGAAACATGGACATGGCTTTTTGATTCTACTTTTTCGCACACATTTCATCTGGTGATTCTCATTGTTAAGTTCATTTTGACTTAATGTAACATATTGCACGTTGAATGGAGTATCGTCAACCTCGTTAGATTACTTGTATGATACATTTAGGAAGCCATCTCTTTTATCATCGATGACGAGGGCTTCATATGAAAAGAAGAGATGCAAGTTATGCGATTGGCCGAGGTAAGTGTTGAACACTTTGTCCTTAAGATGGATTTGCCCCGCATCAGTTCTAATGATTTTTCGGCAACCACTTCCCAAGATACAACGACCACGTCAAGCATAGGAGCACTTCAAATGGCTTAGACCAACGAACTCGAACGGAATACTCTGTTTATCGAACTTATGATGTATTACGTTTATCGAACTTATGACTTTATGCAAAGAAATCACTTTTGATGAAGTGTTTTATGCAACATAATATGGAATGATAAAAACACATCCAAGGGATTCTATATATAGAGGATGTGGGGTTGTGAATGAAATGTAGCGCCTCAAGCTCAACAACTCTTGCCAAAGATCGCATATTCACTATCGCTAATCTATCGCCATCGCCTCGCTCGAGTGATAAAAACAGTGACTTTATCACTAGCCTGTTGCTGGCTTGTCACTCGAGCGATAGTCCAGCGATAAGCTAGCAACATCTTTAGTCAATTTTTTCGGACAGCTTCCTCTATTTTCTTCCCAACTTTGGACCGCAATTTCTCATTCATCCGGAATTGGTTTTGAGATTCCTATATACCACGATGACCTACTCCACGAGTAGGACAAGGATGTCTATTTACATTTGTAATTTGACTATCGAATCAAGTCCAAATATTTGGTCGAAGTTGACACGAAAGTAACTTTTTCAAGTTTTTGGTTCTGACACTTAAAAAAATTTAATTTTTTTTTTTCAAAACCAAATTCCAAAAATCCCCACATGAATGGAAATTCATACATGCATCTGCAATGCAAAATAATGATACATTGTAGAGAAAGAGTGGAAAAACACTGCATCAGGTAAGGTAGCTTCTGGCTTTGAACCTTCCTTAGTGAATTACTATGAGACTTACTTGGCTAATTGGTGAATGTGATGTCTTGAACCATTCAGCTGTTAGTGTAAGCCAAGACAATAATACTCACAAAGATGTCTTTCCTAAACCATTTATGATTCTCATGATTGTGTTCATTTTGGCCCTGAACAACTCTTGGTTTTCGTAAGTGTTTAGATAATTTTAGCTTCGAACAATTCTCATTGAAGCTACCCCACTTCACACTTACATAGGTGACCTCGTATTAATAATATTTTGCCTTACTCCACTTAACCTAATCAAGATATAGGAATCATTAAAAGAGTATCGTAACCTTTAATCATTTGCAGAAAGCACTTTAATATCATATAAATGAGTTAGGAAATAATTTTCTAAGTGCTTCATGGAATCTCTATAACTTAGTTCTCCCTTTGAACCAAGATCTTGGGATCTCCAATCAACAAGGTAGAGTTATCATTATAAAGACTCTTACATAATAGGCTTAATCTCATTCCCTTCGATATGTAGTATACTTGATATCTTGGTAAATCTCTTAAAGGTACCACGAGTTTATACCATTGAGATCAACTGCTTGTGGTATTTATCTATGACATATATGTTTAGACTTACCATTATATGTGACTTAAAATCTTATTAAATATAACTAGCCAACGATTGATTCATTTCATTGCTACAAATTTTCACCAACTAAAAAATCCTCTTATGAAGCTACATGCTTCTTACTAGCTTTATCTAAAACTATATTAATATCTAAACTCGGTTGAAGGATTTCTATCAAATCATTACACTAGTCAATCACATTTACAAGTGGATTTCAGACTCATGGGTATTCAATATTAAATATTGAACTATTACGAGACATTTATGAATATTCTTCAAATATTCCAATTGTTCTTGCATATCCGAACAAATGCCATAATTGGCTTCCATTTCATCCCCTTTAGACTGAGTGTATACCATCTTTATAATTAGTATAGGGATTTTCTATATTTTTCACTACATAGACATTCTTCTTTGATTTATAAGGTATAAAGAATTTAACTTGTAGAATTAGTTACCCCCACAATTCCTTAATGAGGAATAAAGTTGCATTCACAAGTTTTTAACTTTACATATAAGTTTGTAAACATTAATGTTAATGCCCGCATCTTGGGGTTATACTCGAACTTAGAATTCATCAACTCTTTCATAAGTCAATAATGTCCATATCGAATGCTTCGTGAAAATCTAAGTACTTTCAAAATCGTAGTCGTCAAATCTTAATTTATTGAAATTGCATACACTGTACTTCAATCCAACTACAATTTGCTCAAGGTCATCACATAGACAAAAAATGCTTTTTCAAGCATAAAACAACTTAATTGGTTCCATGCATGCAGTATAGTACTACAATAAAGAAGGCTAAGCATGTTGATTCACAAGATTGAAACTTCTCCAAACATACACAATTTATCAAATATTCAAATTTGTGACATTTCACAAGACAGTATCATGGGGTACCAATTCACCCTATATTCCATAGGTTGAAAAGTTGTGTTATCAAAAGACACAATTCTACAAAAAGTCACACCTCTTGGAATTAATCTCTATATAGAGACACACCCATTGGGAAATAATCATATCAAAAATTCAGGTTCTTTCATGTGAAAAGACACACATTTTCATCTAAATTGATTCTAGAATATTTATATTCTGCATTATTTTCTAACGATTCCAAGTAATTAAGCAGCTTACTTCTCATGACTAAATAATGATACACACTTAGCACAAAATCACACTTTGTCATACACTTATGCAAATATAATTTTGCATAAATATTCTCACTTAATTTCATGTAATTAAGACATGAAATCAACCAACTAATTTACCATGTCATTTTTCATATTCCAATAAAAGGAATAGTCATGAAAGTTCATATACTTTCAACAAATAGTTGGCACTATTTCAACATTAATATATGTATAATGGTATCCATTTCTGTTATTAAAATGGAAATTCATCATATTCAAAGAGAAGAAAAGAATAGCAATGAAGATACTTGTTCCAAACCTTTATACATTTATTGTATAAATTTATTCAATCTTAGTGAACACATGTTGTGACTAGGAATATCAAAGTCTCATGAAAGTATGTGCACTTCCATATAATAAGGGATATTGTGATCTCATTATCACAACTTGAATTATCGAAACATGCAACGTGAACTTCCAAATCCAATAATTTTAATGTACGTAGTATATCATGAAGATATACACACTTATGTCATTTTCATAGATGTAAACAGATAACCGCATGACATTTCATACACCAAGACAAATAAATTTATGCTAAACAATTCCAAAAGGATCACACCATTTCAGAAATAAATAAATTGTTTTTAATGAGGAAATATACATCTTTCATCATGCACATTCGAAGGATTGATTCACGGTAACTTCGAAATATAAAGCACATATAGAGTCTATCTCAAGATTGTTGGGGATATTACACCGATAATGTACATATTATATTCATATCAATACATACCATTTTATACTTATGAAATTGAAACATAATTCGACTTACCAAAATAGTTGAAAAGACAACTTAAAGATCTACCGAATCCGAATACATGAATATGAACTCGTCACTTTCCATTTTTGAATGGACACATGTCATTGAACTTCGCAATATAAACTTATAAACGAAGTTAAAAATATTCTGAAATCAAAACATAAATGAATTCAGAAATGAGAAGGATAAAAAAAGAAGAGATGCAAGTGATGCGATTGGCCGAGGTAAATGTTAAACACTTTGTCCTCAAGATATATTGGTCTTACAGCGGTGCTAATGATTTTCTGACAACCATCTCCTAAGATACAACAACCACGTCAAGCCATAGGAGTACTCCAAATGGCTTAAACCAACGAACTTCAATGAAATCTTCTCTTTACAGAACTTATGACTTTATGCAAAGAAATCACTTTTGATGAAGTGTTTTATGCAACATAACATGTAAGAATGATATGGAATGATAAAAACACGTCCAATGGGTTCTATATATAGAGGATGAGGGGTTGTGAGTGAAATGTTGCGCTTTAAGCTCAACAACTCTTGCCAAAGGTCGCACCATTTACTGTCGCTAGCCTATCGTCATCTCCTTGCTCGAGCAATAAAAACAGTGACTTTATCGCTAGCTTGTCAATAAAAATCTACCCACTAATTCTACTATGCAAATTGACTGTGTAGTTCTATAACATTCTATACGACTGATAAATATGGTGGAAATTAGGAAAAAATTGGAAAATGGGACAAATGAAAGAAAACCAAAGTTTATGGACCAATGTGCAAATAACTGAAAGATGATCCCGAAGAGAATGTGAAGATAGAAAGATCTAATTGAACATTGGGTTGACACATTAGAGGAAGAAAAAATGGGAGAAGAGGTCAAGGTTGGAAATATAGTAAAATTCAGATAAAGTTAAACTAAACTTAATGTATCAAAACAGTAGTCCCGGACAACGATGCCAAAAACTTGATCGTTTGAAAACCCGCAAGTGAACGGGATCGTGATCAAGTAATATAGTAGTGTATAAAGTGTTGAACTCATGAGGACTACACGTTTTATCGAGTTAAAGTTAAAATAACCTAAATCGAATAGCAATAATGATTTATAATAACTCTATGTCCAATTTATACGTACTAGAAATGAAAGTAGAAGTTTATCAAAATTTTGAGATGCATTGCTAAGATCTAGAACCCCCTTTTTAATCCACTTTTAGTACAACAATTAAAATGACTATTTGTTATCATGCGAGCTGGTCGAAGTTCCAAATTTATTTAAAAGCCTCTCTCGTAACAATTAAATATATTCCTCTCATGCGACTTTCCTATCGCTCGATGAAAAATACGAACATGATAAACGCAATGACGAACTAGAATATCTTTATGAACCATGCAAAGCATAAATGTATATCTCTATTCTCTATCGAACCTCACAAAGTTTATTACTACGTGCTAACGATTCTATTACCTCTCTCGATGATAATAAAATCCACAAACAAATCAACTACTAGCCAATTAATTGAAAAGAAAATTAAACCATAATAAACATTCACGCATTTAAACAAATTAATGTCAAAATAATTAATTAATACTAAAAGTTTCAAAATATGGGTTCATCTATATCTTTGGCAATGTAAAAATCTAGCCCAACATAATATTGAAATTAAACATGCAAAAGTGGAACGACATCACCGAAAATTGACGAAACCTGAATAAATCTAGCATACATTTTTTGCTACTGTTTTTGTCTCTTTATGTGTTTCGAGTACGCGTGCATCCAATTTCCCTTTTTCTTGACTTCCTCAATCTGTGTGTACCTATATAAATCTCCATAGCAAGCACGTGTATGTATATATTATTAATCTCATAGCACTTTTTCCCCAAAATTCTCCTCTCTCCGATTTGGCTTCTCTCTATTAAATTTTTCCTGCATGGCCTTTTTTATTTTTCTTCCGTCTCTGTACGTTTTTTTTAATTCCACGTATTCTCTTGTGGCTCCTCCTTGTAATATATATATATATATATATATATATATATATATATATACACACACACACACACACACTAGGTTAAAGCAACGTGCAATGCACGTTTGCTTAGTTGATACTTAATTTATTTGGTCGAGAAGAAATGTTTTATTAATAAAGATGTAATTGTTTTGGATAATTAAATAACTGTTGATGTAATTGATAAATAATTACACGTGATATATTAAAAGAAGAGCGTTAATATAATCTGTGGAATGGTCCTATGAATAAACATAGCTCAATAGTTTTATGAACGGTATTTGAGATAATTTTGATTCTAAGATGACGATCCAGCATTTTCCTCATCTTGCACTGCTTCAACAGAGAGGACAATAAAATGCCTATATTTTTTCTCGTTCGATTTTTCTGGATCTACAAAAAGTTGAAGGTTCCAGATTTTTTTTGATAATTTCTCTGCAACGCTTTTAACATATGGTTGATTTTCCTGAAAAATAAATTTTGTATAGGTTTACATAATTAATATAAAACTCATTTATATATATTTTAAATAACTGTTATAGGATGGACCATTGCAGATATTAAAGGGATCAACCCTTCGTTGTGCATGCATAAGGTTCTCATGGAAGAGAATTTTCGACCAAGTGTGGAGAGTCAGCGGAGGTTAAATCCAAATATGAAAGAAGTGGTACGGGCTAAGGTATTGAAGCTTTTAGATGCTGGCATTATCTATCCTATATCAGATAGTTCAAGTTGTGCCGAAGAAAGGGAGAATTACAGTTGTGCCTAATGATAAGAATGAGCTTATTCATACCAGAACAGTTATGGGATGGTTTGCATTGACTATCGCAAGCTCAATACAGCTACTAGGAAGGATCATTTTCCTCTTCTCTTCATTGATCAAATGTTGGAGAGGTTGGAGAGGTTGGCAGGTCATTCACATTACTGTTTCCTCGATGGATATTCAAGGTACAATCAGTTTCTAGTAGCACCGAATGATTAGGAGGAAACCACATTCACATGTCTCTATGGTACTTTTGCCTACCGTAGGATACCCTTTGGTTTATACAATGCTCCAGCCACATTTCAGAGATGCATGATGGCTATATTTTTCGACATGGTTAAGAGATTCATTGAAATCTTCATGGATGACTTCTCTGTGTTGGAACATCTGAACTTGGTTTTAGAAAGATGCAGGGAAACGAATCTAGTATTGAACTAGGAAAAATGTCACTTTATGGTGCAGAAAGGTATTGTATTGGGACATCGGGTTTCAGCGAAGAGAATTGAAGTGGACATGGCAAAAATTCAATTCATCGAGAAATTACCGCCACCAACTTCTATCAAGGGTGTTCGCAGCTTTCTAGGTTATGCTGGATTTTACAGACGGTTCATCAAGGATTTCTCGAAGATAACTATGCCATTTTGTAACTTATTGATGAAAGACAGCCTATTTGACTTTGATGATGAGTGTTTGATAGCTTTTCACGACCTAAAAGAGAAGATTACTTCAGCTCCAGTGGTAGTCGTACCAGATTGGAAAGTGCCATTTGAATTGATCTGTGATGCCAGTGATTACGCCGTGGGAGTTGCTTTGGGACGGCGTAGAAATAAAATTTTTCATGTGATAAACTATGCCACAAAACCTTGAATGATGCACAGATGGATTATGCAAATACAGAGAATGAGCTATTGGCGGTTGTGTATGCATTTGATAAATTCCGCCCTTATTTGGTGGGGTCAAAAGTCATTGTCTACACCGATCATGCAGCATTGAAATACCAGATGACAAAGAAGGATGCTAAGCCAAGATTGATACGATGGGTATTACTACTACAAGAGTTCGACATAGAAATCAGGGATAAGAAGGGCAGTGAGAACGTGGTAACCGACCACTTATCCCGGTTGGAGCTCAGTCAACCAGATGAAGTAGTGGAGATAAATGAGATTTTTCCAGATGAGCAGCTCCTCAGTGTGGCAACAACACCTTGGTATGCCGACATTGTGAACTATTTGGCAAAATCCATTTCCCTACCGGATAATTAAAGTCATCAGAGAAAGAAATTCTTTGCGGAGTTGAAGTACTATTTTTGAGAAGATCTAGTTCTCTATCAATGCGGGGCAAATCAGATCATCCGACGGTGCATTCCTGGAGAAGAAGTGCATCAGATCTTGGAGCATTGCCATTCATCAGCGTATGCGGGACATTTTAGAGCTTCCAAGACAGTAGCAAAAGTCTTATAGTCGGGATTTTATTGGCCTACATTGTTCAGAGACTCCTTTGAATTCGTGAGGAGGTGTGATCGGTGTCAACGCGGGAGGAATATCTCGAGGAAGAATGAAATGCCCTTGACAAGTATTTTAAAAGTTGAGTTGTTTGATGTTTGGGAGATTGACTTCATGGGACCATTCCTATCGTCATTCTCCAATCAATATATACTTGTGGTGGTTGATTATGTCTCTAAGTGGGTAGAAGCCGTGACACTGCCCACTAACGATGCAAAAGTGCTGATGGGATTTCTCAAAAAGCACATTTTTCACTCGTTATGGCACACCCAGGGCTATAATGGGTGACGGGGGCAAACACTTCTGTAATCTCCAGTTTGACCAATTGCTGAGTAAGTATGGAATCAAACACCGAGTAGCAACCCCATATCATCCTCATACCAGCGAGCAAGTTGAAGTTTCTAACAGAGAATTGAAGAGAATACTTGAGGTCACGGTGAATTCTTCGAGAAAAGACTGGTCCAGGAAGTTGGATGATGCTTTGTGGGCTTACCGAACAGCATTCAAGACTCCTATAGGCATGTCACCATACCATTTGGTTTTTGGAAAAGCATGTCAATTGCCAGTTGAGTTGGAGCATTGAACATATTGGGCACTACGAAAGTTGAACCTAGATTTTCAAATAGCAGGTAAACAGTGGTTGCTTCAGTTGAATGAGATGGATGAGTTTCGTCAGGAAGCTTATGAGAATGCAAAAATTTACAAGGAGCGAACCAAGAGGTTTCATGACATGCATATTCAGAGAATGGAGTTTCATGTGGGACAGTAGGTGTTGTTGTTCAATTCTCGGCTGAAGCTTTTCCTGGTAAACTGAGGTCAAGGTGGTCTGGTCCATACACTATTACACATGTATTCCCATATGGAGCTGTGGAAATCATCCATGAGAGCAAAGGGACATTCAAAGTCAATGGACTTCTCAAAAGACAACAAACAACAGAGTGGCACCAGATGGTAGAGGTCCTTATTGGGTGTGAAAATGCGTGGCCATTATAGACAACAGAGTGGCACCAGATCGAGCTCACTCCTTCCATTGCTATCATGTTGCTCTTCATATGCCACAACATTGAGCCGACTTCTCACCGCACCACATTCACAAATCCGACTGTCGGTTTTCTCTATCATTTAGCTCGGGAGAATAAGATCGATGTTTCCACCTTCATCTATGACCAGATTCTTACTGTGGAGGCGTGGGGCGACCATCACAGCTCCTTAATCTTTCCCAGTTTGATAAGTGGAATTTGCAAGATATCGGAAGTACCTATCCCACCAGGGGAACTGCTCGAGAAATCGAGCCCGTTCATCAAGCGTAGCACGTTGGAGGCTCAGGAGAGAGGTCGTATTAATTATAAGGGACAATAACCATTAGTTGTATAAGGAGATGGGGGCCAATGTTGGCATCCAACAGGTTCAGTTACCACATCAGTTAAATGTTGACACATAAGTTTTGTGTCGGCTGTTCGCTACCATGGCTAGCTCTAGCCGTGATATTCAAGGTCTGCAGCAGGCATTTGGGGCCTTGAGCACGAGGGTGAATACCATATAGACTACTTTGCAGTGGATTGAGCATTTAACATCTACTGCCAGTCGGGAGGCTCTCGCAACTAGGTAAGAAATTGACACATTGAACGGGATATTGAGTATATATGTCAGCCGTGTTGATGGTATTCACCTGCGCGCCAATGAGACATGGGACCGTTTGGGCACCATGGAGACAGAAGTTAGGGAACAAACTGCTGCCATTCGGGGTCTTTAGTCCACTATTGCACATCATTCTGACCTGATGCAACAGATCTTGGCTCGATTACCTCCCCCACCTGGAGACGACACTACGGGTTCCAATTTTTCGCCACCACATCCGTACTAAGCAAGGGAGTTTTATTCCCTCTCTATGTTTTACTATATCGCTGTCATTGATTTTTGCATGTTTCCACATTGAGGGCAACGTAGAGTTCCGTTTGGGGAGTAGTTTGGTCGTCACCATTGTTTGACTTTAGTGTTTTCTTTGTGCTCATCTTTAATGCTTTCTACATGATGCATGTCTGGACCCAAACAAATTTCTTTTTCTTCAGTGTTTACTCATTTACTTTGTGTGCTTGTGTAGGTTTAATGGCCTTGCCGGCAATGATGAGAATATTGGAGTTAGTATACATATGAATAGTGGAAATTGTGCATGTTAGATTGATCATTACTTATCTATGTGGAACTTTGATATTCTTACGCACGATACTTATGTTTAGCATGCGAAGCTATTGATAAGGTGTATAAATCATAATAGAACTGAATATGATAGGTAAACCCACCCAAAAACATATGCTACATTTGTTGATAAACTATTGCTTTAGAAGTTTGGAAATGATTTAGCTATTACACGGGACCATTGAGATGAGTAGGGATTCCATGTATGAAATTGTATTATGTGGATTGGATTAAACCAATGAGTTAAAAACAATGTAAAAGTCGTAAGTCAGAGTTAATTTTTAGAGATTGGGTGTCTAGAAGAGAATGAGCATTGAACTAATCATTGGATGAAGGAAGGCATCAGTTCGAGCATGTATAACTCAAGTGATTAAGCTTGCAATGGTTTAAAACTTGGTGCCCTATGGTCATCTGACTTGGCAGTCATCAGCTTAAAACTCGCTACAAGTGTTATATAGAAAGCCAATGAATGATGTCACGATTTTTTTTTTACTTTTGTGAAGTAGTGATAACATACATGCACTCGTGTATGGAACACATTGATTAGCCCCAGACACTCGGTTGATGGAACTATAGCTCTAATGCAACACAAGTAACTTCATTTAGTCTTAACAGTTGAAACAATTAAAGAAATATGAGAATCTCTGTTTATTACGATGTGAACTTGTGACTGCGAGATCTATCCACAACTAAGAGAGTGTAAGGATTTAAGCAAATCAAAATCTCTGCTCTAGAAAACACCTCGGGATCTTTGCGTGAAAATAATAAGTTTGGGAGTGTGAATCTCTCGAGCGATGAAAGGTAAATTTGACTACTATAGGTCGGGATTGGCACCCGTCATCAGTTTAATATGCTTTGCACAAGTATATACACACACATCAAGTTCTGCATATGATAGGTAAATGTTGATTTGACTTTACATTATTGAAATTGTTCCTTATACTGAATACGAAATTCTAATCCTGAGAAAAGGCAAGCTGTTAAACCATGTAATGTAGAGTTAAGTAACCATCTTGTTTGAGGACAAACAATAGTCTAAGTTTGGGGGAGTTTGATAAGTGTATTTTCTAACGTGCATTTAGCAATATTACTTGACTAATTGTTGACACAAATGCTTGAATATGGCTTAATTCAATACAAATTGTGTTTATAGGACTGCATTGATAGATGGAAGGGAATGTAGGTGAAAACGAGCGAAAAGGACCAAAATGGAGGAAAACGAAAGTTCGGGGACTAGAGTGCAAATAATTGAAAGTTGACGAGAAGTACAAAAAGAGATGAGTGATGATTAGGCTCTAATTTGATGATACATGAGATGATAGAAAGAGGAAAATGCACAAAGGAAGCCAAAACAAGCGACAAGACAAAACTTGAGGATTGGAATAAACCAAATGGAAGTTGATGCATTCCATATGGCCGTATGGTGCGAAAGCCATGCGGTCACATACCTACATACATGGATTCCAGTAGGCTAAATTAACTATTCCACATGGTCGCATGGTAGGGAAGTTTGGAAAAAAAAATTAGTTTCCTTATTCAGTTCCAACTAGTATGGTAACAATGCTAGGGTAACTATAAAAGCTCAAACTCGTCTAGAACCTAGGGTTACGCCTTCGTAGAGAGAAAAGCACCATTGAAGAGAAAAGGAAAGGCTAGAACAAAGGTTTCACTTCAAGATTCAAGACTCAAGCTTTAACTTCTAGTTCTTTGGTGATGTCTTCTATTTATTACTTTAATTGTTGTTTTATTTTATCCATGTTAGGCTAGACTTTTTATGTACTGGGTGAACGATGAACCTTGCATTGTAATCTTTTAATTTCTATTTTGCAATTTGATATTTAAACACGTTTGATGGATATTGAATGATTTATATACATTATTTTTCCTATACAATTATATGTGCAGTAGTTGTATGAGTGTGGTGGCTTATTTTATGCATTCGGAAGAAGGGAAATAAGCTCGACAAGGTATAAATCATCATTTAGTTCATAGAGGATAGAAATATATCAATATGTTTTACATGAATCTCTAAGTGTTTACAAAACGTCATGCATTCTTGTATATTGTATTTGTCATAGAAATATAGTCAAATGGTATGCTAGAATAGGTTCGATTATACTCGAAAGAGATTGTTGGATAAGTTAGAAACATTGATTCTTCAATCAATTCACCGCGTTATAAAATTGTGAAATAGGGATTAAAAGGGAACTTTATTTGGTGATTCGGGATCCTAGTATGCTTTTTCATATATTAATTTCATTCAAATCTTTTGCATTGAAACGTTATTCTTACATTTAAGTCGTAATTTTAGTTTAATTCGGATACTAGTTTAAGTTTAATCATAGAAATTGAAAAACTCATCTCACATTTAATAGATTCGGTTAAGGTCGCGATAATAATAATCAAGTTAAACCAATCCTCGTGGGAACGATACTCAAAATTCTAGGATTTCCACTTTATTATTTGTCAACGAGCCGTGCACTTGCGGTGATTTAAATCTGAAACATATTTTCGTGAACAATGCCATTGCTGAGGATATATTTATTTGAATTCTATTGATATTATTACCAATTAGTTTTTATTTTAATTTTTAGTTTCATTTATTTCATTTTTGTCTTTAATAGCTTTTGTAATTTTATTTTCAGTTATTTATGCGAAGGGCGAGAAACATCGACCTATTACCTATTGATCCTACACTAGAATGCACATTTCGCCATCTAAGGGGTATATATAGAGACGAACATGAAGCAATGGCGGAACATGATGCAAGAGCAACTAATGAAAATAATCAACAAATAGCTATTTGGGACTATGTTAGGCCCATTGTCAATGATAACTATTCTGGCATCACATGCCTTGCTATAGCTGCAAACAACTTCGAACTGAAGCCAGGACTAATACACATGGTATAGCAGAATCAGTTTGGGGGAGCTACAACAGAAGATCCAAATGCTCATTTGGGATCTTTCCTAGAAATTTGTAATACGGTGAAGATGAGTGGAGTCACCAATGATGCAATTAAACTTCGCCTATTCTATTTCTACTTGAGGGATAAGGCAAAAGCTTGGTTTCAGTCACTACCGTACGGGTCAATCACAACTTAGGGCGTTTTAGCTCAAAAATTCCTCACCAAGTATTTTTCACATTCCAAATTAACGTAATTTCGAAGCGAGATTGGTCAATTCAGATAATCTGACTTCAAACTATTTTATGAAGCTTGGGAAAGATTCAAGGACTTGCTTAGAAATGTCCTCAACATGGTTTTCAGAATTGGATGCAGATTGAGATCTTCTAAAATGGGTTAAATGGATAGACAAGAACCATAGTAAATGCAGCTGCAGGAGGTACTCTAATGGCTAAAATGGCAGATGTTGCATATTCCTTGTTGGACGACATAGCTACAAATAGCTATCAATGGCCGAATGAGAGATCAACCTTTAAAAAAGTGACAGGACTTCATGAAGTGGACCCATCGCAGCATTAGCAGTTCAGGTCTCATCACCTATTATTCAGATAGCAACATTTACCACTCTAGGAAACCAACAAAAATCATATTCGGTTATGGTTGCCTCATCATCACATCAAGAGATAAAGATAGGAATGAGCAACCTCAATATGTCAACAACAAGAACTACAATCAGAGGGGAAACTACTCTTCAAATCATTATCATCCAAGACTAAGGAGTCACGAGAATTTATCATATGGCAATAACAGGAATACACTCCAACCTCCACCTACGGTTAACACTCAAAATTCTGAGGGGAAGTCATCCTTAGAGAACATCATTGGAACTTTCATTTAGAGATGTTTGGATAACATCGAAACACATGTGTCGAACGTGAGAGCCATAATGAAAAATCTAGAGGTTTAGATTGGGTAGTTGGCGACATCATTGAAGTCTCAACAATGGGGAAAGTTTCCAAGTGATACAGAAATCAACCCAAAGAAGACCTGCAAGGCCACATTGAGGAGTGGCAAACAGATTGGAAAAAGTATGCCCGAAGATGTAACAAGTCCTACACCTGACAAAGAGGCGGATCAAGTAGTAGCAGATCAAGAGACTAAATACACACATAAGGCTCAGAAGCCTTACTCCATATCATTTCCTGATAACCCACCAATCATCAAACTAGCACTTCCGTTTCCACAATGATTCCAAAAAAAGAAACTTGATGCATAATTTGCTAAATTTTTAGAAAATTTCAAGAAAATTCATATTAATATTCCTTTTGTAGATGTTTTGGAATAGATACACAACTATGCTAAATTCATGAAGGATGTGATGTCAAAGAAGAGGAAAGTTGGAAGAATATGAGATAGTGAAGTTGACTAAGGAATGTGGCGGTATTCTTCAGAAGAAGCTCCTTTAGAAGAGAAAAGATCCAGGTAGTTTCGTTATTCCCTGCACCATTGGAGGCTCCTCTTTTGATAAAGCCCTCTGTGGTCTTGGGGAAGTAAAACCGATAACAGTAACTCTACAATTAGCTTATAGATCCCTCACATACACACAAGGGATCATTGAAGATGTTTTGGTCAAAGTTGACAAATTTATCTTCCCAACTGACTTCAATGTATTGGACATGGAGGAAGATCAAGAAATTCCATTGATTTTGGGTAGGCCATTTTTAGCAACAGAAAGGGCCTTAATTGATGTACAAGAAAAATTATTCATTAAAGACCCCTTGGAGCATTATATGATTTTTAGTGCAACAAAGGATGACATTAACACTTCTGGAGAGCACACATGAAGTAATGACTTAGTAGATTGCATACTGGCTATTGAGTCTTCGGAAACTGAACATGATCCATCACAGATCGAAGATATTCAACAGTCAACGGGACCAAATAATAACAAGGGTAATGAAGGCAGTAAGGTTGAATTGAAGCAACTACTAGATCACCTTCAATATGTATTTTTGGAGGAAAACTCTACTTCTCCAGTGATAATTTCTTCCTCACTCACCACGGATGAAGAGGACGGGCTATTAAGAGTGTTGAGAGAACACAGGGCTGCTTTGGGTTGGTCTATAGCTGATATCAAGGGTATAAGTCCTACTATTTGCATGCACAAAATCCTTATGGAAAACTCTTACAAACCATCCATTGAACATCAGAGAAGACTAAACCCATCTATGAAAGACGTGGTTCGGGCAAAGATACTAAAGTTACGAAAGGCAGGGATTATCTTTGCTATTTTAGATAGTAAATGGGTTAGCATAGTACAAGTGGTGCCAAAGAAAGGTGGAATAAAAGTAATCAAGAATGACAACAACAATCTAATTCCAACAAGAACAATAACTGGTCGGATGGTATGTATTGATTACATGATGCTGAACAAAGAAACTAGAAAAGACCACTTCCCACTTCCTTTTATTGATCAGATGATGGATAGATTAGCAGGCTACTCCTATTAATGTTTCATCGATGGTTACTTTGTAACGCCCCAAATTGTAGGAATTCGAAGCGTTAAAAGTCTTCTTAATTTGAGCTCTTTAACGTCAACAAAAAAAAAATCAAATAAGGGAAATATGAAGGTTGAAATATATTATAAAATATGGTGGAAGTTAACTTCTATATAGACTCAAACAGTTTCGATAAAATCTGATTTTTGGAAACATTCGGAAGAAACTCAGCAAAACCTATAGCGTTGCAGCGGGAAGATAAAAATTGTTTGACCTAGCGAACGTCGCTGAAAACTTATAAAATTTTAACAGACACATTTACATTCATGAAGTAACAACATGTCAAAATTTAGGGTCTCGACAATGATACTTAAAGCACGAAAATACTTTTCAACTAAGCTGGACAGAAAACTCGGAACTGTTCAGATGCAGTTTACTAAAACAGGCATAACTTTTTCTCTAGATATGATTTTAAGGAAATTCTAAAGGGTACTGTTAGAAGAGTCGTAGATCTTTAAATTCCAACTGATTTCACTCAAAAACATGTACCATAGCCTAAGTTACACCATTTTCAAATTGAAGGCAGAATCTGAAATTCGACTCAGCAGTAAATAAATTTCATGCGTTGTCAATCCAACATTTGTAAAGTATAGTTAACATGCAAAGTACATAAAAACCAGACGTGATAAGCATTAAAAACGTTGTCAAGAGTGTCATATAAGCATTCATAAAAGGTTTACACAAATGTAAATATTTCTAGAACTTAAAAGCATTTCAATTCGCATGAACACTCGCCGCCAAGCCATGCCACCACCATGCCTTCACTTAACCTGTAAATTTTCTGTAGGGATGAGTATCACAAGTAATACTTAGTAGGAAAAACACTTACGTAAATGGTAAAAATATATATTTTCAGAAATGCAAAATTTGGTTATTTGTGTTGCCGTCAATTTAGCAAAACGAACCGGTGATCAGTCGGCCGTTTACTCTTCGGGTTTTGATAACCCCATTAAAGTTTCATACATCAGCTCTTTATCTCTTGTTTGAAACACCAAAAGGTGCTTCCATTCTCTCATAAGCAACACAATAACACATTTAAAACAATTTGAAAACATAAATTTTTACTTCAATTACAAAAGTGTAGAAAACACCCCTACCTTAAATGCTTGGAGTTTGAATAACCTTTTGTATTCAAAGTAAAATTCAGTGCACTCAAAACTTCTCCTTCCGATCAGATTCAGAGGTTTCTTTTAATTTATGGTAAAGTGCCAAAGTAAATTATATGTAGGTATAATTATTTTGGAGAGGAAACATGGTTAAAGGAGTTGGGGGATGTTAATGTTTTTAATTGTAAACGGAAATAGTGGTTGCCAGTTAAATGAGATTTACATAAATGAAAATGGGATTTAAAATGGAAGTGTACGTGCAGTTTTATGTATATAATTGGTGGATTTTGTGAAATCAAAATGGTTAACTTTCTAGCTGATCGTGGTAGTTACAATTTGGGGATTTAAAATGGTGAGGTGGTTAAGCATTCAAATGGGTGGACGTGCCTTTTGACTCAAATGCCATGGGATTTAAATTATATGGTTACATGGTTAGTTAGTAAAGATAAACATGGGTTAGTGGATAAAACATGGGATAAAATTTGGTGAGTGGAGAATATTTGAATTAAAATATACAAATTGGAAAATAAATTGACAATGGATAAGTGTACACAACTTTACTATCGTGACCAAAACTTTAAATTGAACTCTTAGGAAGGGTCGTAGCGACTTAATAATATAACTCAAATTATTTTTGAATTCTACCAGAAAATTTTTATTCTAAAATGAAACACAAGATAAATTTTGAATTTTTTTCTCGGTCGCTACAACTCTCCCCACTTAAAATAATTTCGTCCATGAAATTTAACTTACTTGTTTTAAGGAGATCAGGGTACTTGGCTAAAACATCTTCTTCTCTTTCCCAAGTAGCCTCATCCTCATCATGCCTACCCCATTGGACTTTGACTAACGGAGCCTTTTGATTCCTCAAAACGTGGTCTTTTCTCTCCGGAACCACTGCAGGGGCTTCCTTGTACGTCATATCACCATGGACATCTAGTGACCGAACATTAACCAGATGGCTAGGATCTGATATATACTTTCTCAACATAGAAACGTGAAATACCTTGTGCACTGCTGATAGTTCAGGTGGTAATGCTAAACGATATGCCACATTTCCAATTTTCTCAAGAATCTCAAATGGACCGATAAATCTAGGACTCAATTTTCCTTTTCTTCCAAATCGTAGTATTCCTTTCATTGGAGCTACTCTGAGAAATACTTTCTCTCCAACCTCAAAAGTCAATTGTTTTCTCCTTTTGTCAGCATAGCTCTTCTGACAATCTTGGGCAGTCTTAATTCTTGATCTAATTTTATGTATAGCCTCTACAGTCTTCTCAACCGATTCTGGACCCAAAATTCTCCTTTCACCAACTTCATCCCCGTATAATGGCGAAAGACATCGTCGACCATACAAAGCCTCATACAATGCCATGCCAATAGTGGCCTGAAAGCTATTGTTGTACGCAAATTCAACCAATGGTAAATGATGTTCCCACTTACCACCCAGATCTAGGACACAAGCTCTTAACATATCCTCAAGGATTTGGATAGTTCGTTCAAATTGTTCGTCAGTCTGAGGATGGTATGCAGTACTAAATGTTAACTTGGTACCCATCGCTTTCTGGAGGCTTATCCAAAACTTTGAGGTAAACCTCAGGTCTCTGTCTGATACAATAGAAACTGGTACACCATGAAGCCGCATGATCTCTCT
This sequence comes from Fraxinus excelsior, assembly GCA_019097785.1. Taxonomy (NCBI): domain Eukaryota; kingdom Viridiplantae; phylum Streptophyta; class Magnoliopsida; order Lamiales; family Oleaceae; genus Fraxinus; species Fraxinus excelsior. Next base: position 27,847,679 of record CM032624.1, read on the forward strand.
GACATAAATTTGTGCGAGCTGTTCCAAGCCATAGGTTGTTTGGACTGGCAAGAAATGAGCAGATTTTGTAAGTCGATCCACAATCACCCATATCGCATCATGACCTCTCACTGATCTAGGAAAACCCTCTACAAAATCCATCGCAATCTTTTCCCATTTCCCGACGGCCTTTGATGTTCAGCCTTAACCTATTGACAAACCATACATTTGGACACAAACATGGCTATCTTCCCTTTCATATTTCTCCACCAAAATGTGTCACGCAAATCTCGATACATTTTTGTTCCGCTTGGGTGTGCGGCGTAAGGAGTGAGCTTCAGCCATAATCTCATTCCTCTACACTTCATCCTTTAGTACGCACAATCGACCTTTAAACATCAAAGCTTTATCTTTTGCTATTTCAAATCCTTTCCTCTTCTCAGTTCCCACATCAACCCTAATCTTTTCCAAAAATGGATCATCTTCTTGAGCAACTACTATTCTATCCCTGAGTGTCGGTTTCACAGTAAAACTTGCTAACATCGTCGATGTCCTTACTGGTTATGTTAATACATCAATTCTCAGGTTCTTCAAATCTCTAATTAAATGATCTTGTCTTGTACCCAGTGCTGACAATTGTCACATGTTCTTTCTACTCAATGCATCAGCGACTACATTAGCCTTACCCGGATGGTACAAGATATTACAATCGTAATCCTTCACTAATTCTAACCACCGTGATTGTCTCATATTCAATTCCTTCTGAGTGAAGAAGTATTTGAGACTCTTATGATCGGTGTAGATCTCACACTTTTCCCATATAAATAATGGCGCCAAATCTTCAAGGCATGAACTATCGCTGCAAGTTCGAGATCATGTGTGGGATAATTTTGCTCATATTGCTTCAATTGCCTAGAAGCATAAGCTATCACTTTTCCCATGTTGCATCAACACACATCCTAAACCAAGTTTGGATGCATCACTGTAAATCACAAACCCTTCTGAACCATTGGGGATAGTCAACACCGGTGCAGATACAAGCCTATCTTTTAACTCTTGAAAACTCTGCTCGCATTTTTCTGACCACACTAACTTAGTACCCTTTCGAGTCAACTGTGTTATAAGACCCGCTATCTTAGAAAATCCTTCTATAAATCATCCATAATAGCTAGCTAAACCCAAAGAACTTCTTACTTCACCAACATTTGTAGGTTTTGGCCAATTGGTCACAGCATCAACTTTGGACTGATCCACTTCAATTCTTCGCGCTGTAATGGTATGGGCTAGAAATTGAACTTGGTCCAGCCAAAACTTACATTTCTTGAATTTGGCATAAAGCTTCTCCTCACATGGTGTCTCCAGAACTATCCTCAGATCTTCTCCATGTTGTTGAGAATTTCTCGAGTATATCAGTATATCGTCAATAAATACAATGACAAACTTATCCAAGTACTGATGGAACACTCGATTCATCAAGTCCATAAATACCGCAAGGGCATTTGTCAAGCCAAAAGGCATTACAGTAAACTCATAATGTCATATCGAGTCCTAAATGTCGTCTTTGGTATATCGACCAAATTAATCTTCATTTGGTGATAGCCTGATCTTAAGTCAATTTTCGAGAACACGGATGCACCCTTCAACTGATCAAATAGATCATCAATCCTAAGTAGGGGATATTTATTCTTGATCGTCAACTTATTCAGTTTGCGATAGTTGATGCAGAACCTCATAGTACCATCTTTCTTCTTTACAAAGAGTACCAGAGCTCCCTATGGGGATACACTCGGTATAATGAACCCTTTGTCTAGAATGGTGCCATTCGATATGGAGCTTTAGACGCTGGAGTAGCTCCAGGTACCAGGTCTATCTTAAATTCCACTTATCTATCAGGCGGGGTACTCGGTAGGTCATCGGGAAATACGTCAGCATACTCCCGCACTATTGGCACATCATCTACTACTTTTCCTTGAGTTGGGGTACTAGTAAGACTGATAAGATACCATTGACAGTTAGCCTTTCTCAACATGCTCTCTGCTTTTAAAGTGGAGATGACATGAGGAAATGCCTTAAGCTTCGATCCATAAAATCTGAACTTCAAAAAATTACTTCTTTCTCAAAACATACTATTGTGGCTCAATTTTCACCTAACTATTCCATACATAAAATAATACCAAAGTCTTTCATCTCTATAACATACAAGTCGACCTCTAAAGTCAGTCCGTCAAAATTTATTTGAATCTCCTTCGCTATCTTATTCATATCAATAGTTCCTCCTATTGGTATACTACCTCTAGTACACTATCATTCTTTTGACATGAAGCATTAATCTTATCTAAGCATGCATTAGATATGAAAGAATGAGTTGCACTAGAATCGATAAGGATGTAAACAGGAATACTAGAGACGGATAAGATACCTGTGATTACGTCCAGGTTTTGGGCAGCCTCATCATGAGTCAAATCGAACACCCTTGCTTTTCCTTTCTTGTCTTGCTGGGTTTTTTAATCAATGGGCAAGAAGAAACCACATGGCCAAGTTGGTTACACTTATAGTGGACATACTTTCCATATAGACATTCTCCTCTGTGAAATCTGTTATATTTAGGACATTAGGTTAAAGGATTACTTGGCTAACCCACATGTGACTGCTTCTTAAACTGTCCAATATTCTTATTTTTATCCTGCCATTTTCTCTTCCCAAAGTCATTACGATGTCCTTGGTTTGCCATCTTCACTCCTGAGTTGGTCACTATTTGAGCTTTCTTTACCACTGCTTGAAAAGTGGTGAGATTGTGTGAGCTCACAATCTGCCTGATTTATGGGCGTAGGCCCCTCTCATAACATTTTGCCTTCATGAGTTCAGTACTTATAAGGTATGGGGCATATCGTGATAATTCCTCGAACTTGCTCTCATACTCAGAAATTTCTATATCTCCCTGTACCAATCTTAAGAATCATGTCTCCTTATAGTCTCGCAGAGCTTGTGGAAAATACTTTTCTATTAACTCCATCCTGAATTTGGTCCAAGTCAGATTACGTTGTTCCTCCTCGGTGCGAGAGTGCGTTGAGGATTCCCACCAATGGTCTGCTCTTCCTACTAGCATAAACTTGGCACACAATACCTTTTGATCTTCTGGACAAGAGATGTGTCAAAAGATTTTCTCAATAGTACGCAACCATTCCTCAGCAGCCAGGAGATCTTTCCCCCCATCGAAGGTAGAGAGTCGATATCTACGAAACTGTTCCACCGCTGGAATATGCGGTGCAGTTGGGTATGTAGATGGCGCCGGTGGTGCATGAGTAATAGGCAGAGCTGGAGGTGCATGGAGAATGGGTGGAGCTTGAGGTGTTGGAGGTGTAGCTTGAGCAGCTAAGGCTTGCTTCAATTCCTCAATCTCCCGCCTTAGCTCCCTAATTGTCCTTGCTTGCACCATAATCCTATATACCATAATAATTGCAATCTCATTCGGGAAAGTCGACGATATTTTTGCAATATACGAAAAAGATTTATAACTTAACATCTTTTATTATAATCTCAATATAACCCTTCAAGAGGAATACAAAATAATAAAAGAGCATCTAGCGCCAATCAAAAGGAAAGCAAATGGAATCCTACTAGACATCAACAACAATTAAACCTAATAAAATCTACTAAAATCTCATTTTTTATTCAACGTTGCCATCCTCGCTACTAAACCAGCTTCCACGAGTCCTATGTTTCTTAAAAGGCTGAGCATCATCGTCTGAAATAGGTGGAGGTGCATCTTCACGAATGAGCATCTCGGTGCGTGTGATCCTCAGGGATCGCAAGTCGGGCAAACTCCCAATGCTCAATCAGCTCAGCGCAGAATGCTTCATAATCAATCTCTCGGGGTAAAGTAGGCATAGCAATTCTCCATAAATAGTCGTAAATCGATTCGACCGTCTCTAACCACTCGTCTAGCAATGTGTTAATAAAGAGGCGGGTGGCTTGACGACCAGTGACCATAACACCTAGTCTTCTCACCTCTCTCTCCACTTCACTAACATCTCTGTAATGTGCCCATATCGTGCGCTGGATTCCACCAATACTCTTCATATTCCCGTACGATCTCATACCTAAGAGGAGCCATTGAACACGTCTTCCTATAGGTTCTCTTAATCCGTACCATCTCTATCATACCAATTATTCAAGGTCCAATTAATGGGTATCTAATAAGTTTTAGTTAATTCTCGAGGGATTATCCAAAAAATGGCTGACTATTTTTCGATTGGAACATGAATCAAATTCCCATGACGTTGACATACATCGCACTTTCTTCCAACTCCTTGGCATTCTCCTTTATCGTGGGCCAGTAGTATCCCCGTCGAAGAGCTTTGAAAGCAATGGTAGTTATCCCATGGTGATTGCCACAAATCCTAAACTATATCTTGAGTAATACCTCTTGAGCTTCAGTGGGTGCAAGTACTTCAGGTATGACATGGTAAATCCTCGCTTGTATAGCTTCCCATCGATTATTGTGAATGAAGCTGCCCTAATTTTTAACTTCTTAGCCTCAGATGCATCATTTGGTTATTTACTCTCCATGAGGTAGTCTACTAATGAGTCTAACCAACGTTTTTCATGTTCTGGGCTCGCAGCGTCAACTATAAGTAAAATGCTAGGCTGTCGTGAAACTTTTGCATTTGCCGTGCTAGGTAGATTTTTTGGATTCGTCGATGCTAGCTTAGATAGGGCATCTACCCACTCATTGTCTTTACGAGAGACCTTAGTTATCTTGAAACTCGCAAATCCACTTTGCAGGTCCTTAATCTTCATTAGATAGGATGCCATCTTCCAATCACTTGCCTCGAATTTACTATCACTTGTCCAATGACTAACTGAGAGTCACTACAAATTTAGACTTATCTCAACCCAAGTCTGGCTGCCAAACTCATGCCCGTGATGACCGTCTCGTATTCAGTATCATTATTTGCCACAGGGAGCTCAAAGCATAACGAATACTCCAACTCTTTAGATTTCGGTCCTATCATAAAGATGCTCGCTCTGGACCCTTACCATGTGAAGATCTATCCACGAAGATTTTCAAAATCACTTTTGTTTGTCGGGACCAATCATGCGAAGTTGTAAGCTCTACGAAAAAATCTGCCAACGCCTACTCCTTGATGGCCTTTCTTAGCCTAAACTCAGTGTCAAATTCACTCAACTTGATCATCTACTTCAACATCCTACTTGACATCTCAGGTCAATGCAAAATTTGCTTGACAGGCTGATTGGTCATGACCTACATGGTATGAGACTAAAAATACGGCCTTAATTTTCTGATTGCTATAATTAATGCAAATACCAACTGCTCTGCGAGGCTATAGCGAGCTTCTGCACCCATGAACACCTGGCTAACATAATAAATAGGCTTATACACTTTTGAAAATTCTTTCACCAGTACTACACTGACCACATGTTTTGATATTGCTAAATATAAACTCAGCATATCCCATGCACATGGCCTAGTCAAGATCGGTGGCCACTGCAATGACTGTTTCAAGGAATTAAGTGACTCTTTACACTCATTTGTCCATTCAATGTTGGAAGAGCTCCCAATCACCTTGAAGAAGTGGTAGCACTCATCTGCTGTTCAGCTCATGAAACGATTCAATACTGCTACCCAACCAATTAGCCTCTGGATGATCTTCCTATTTTCAAGGCTCTTCATCTCTAGAATTGCTCAAATTTTGTCCGAATTTGCTTCTATGCCTCTCTGTATGATCATAAAGCCCAAGAACTTGTCGCCCGCTATTCCAAAAACACACTTCTTCGGATTGAACTTTAGTATGTTTTGTTAGGCAATGTTAAACACTTTCTATAAGTTTCTAACATGGTCGTTTACCTTCTTACTCTTGACGACCATGTCATCTACATACGCTTCTATGACAGTTTTGAGCAGGTATCTAAAGACATTATTCACCATTCTCTGATAAGTTTCTCCGACATTTTTCAGACCGAACGGCATGGCTGTATAATAGTACGTCCCAACAACAATTACGAAGGAGGTTTTCTCCTGGTCTGACTCTTCCATGGAGATCTGATGACACCCAGAAATTGTATCCAGAAAACTTAATCGTTCGTGACTCGATGTGGCATCCACCAGCTAATCTATTTTGGGTAGAGGGTAAGAGTCTTTTGGGCACACATTTGTTTGTGTCCGATGTAGTCTACAGTCATATGCCATTTTCCATTCAATTTCTTCACTAGGACAACATTTGCTAACCATTCGGGACATTGTACCTCCCTAATGAACCCTGCCTGCAGTAGCTTATAAATTTTGGCCTTCGTTGTAGCCTGCCACTCTGAGGCAAGACTTTTTTTCTTCTATTTTATTGGCTTAGTGCCCGGTAAAATACCAAAGCGTTGTTGTGCAATGCATGGATTAATCCATTGTACATCGCTTGGGCACTATGCAGAAATATCCAAATTGTTAAACAAACATTCCGCCAATTCTTCCTTTTCCTCTTTTCCCAAGTCTGCCCCTACACTAAATTCACGTCCTCCTGCCACCAATTTTTTTTCATAGTATTGAGGGGCTCAATTCGTCCCCTTAAAGGCTCAAGATCCAACTTCATAATTGGTGGTGATCCATTTCTCGAAGACTGTTGATCACCCCTCACACATCCTCACACCACAACTAGTTGAGAATTTCATTACTTGGTGGTAAGTAGAGGGAATAGCCCCATCAGCATTTAGCAGGGGTCGACCGTAGATTACATTATACGCTATGGGGTCTTAACAACATAAAAGTTTGTTAAGATCACCACACTTACAAGATAGGTACCCAATATCCTGATATTATAGTAGCCCCTCCAAATCCTAGAAGGGAGATGGATTCTACTTTCAACTTTTTAAGAGAGATTTTTGATCTTACAAATGCTTCTGAAGTGAGAACGTTCGCTGCGCTACTGCTATCGACCAATACCCTTTTGACATTGTAGTCTGCTATGTCACCGACTATCACTAATGCATCATCATGGGGGGTTACCATACCTATTAAATCTTCTTCACCAAAAATGATGCTTTGATCGAACCTAGTCTTTTTCTGAATGGAGCAAACCCCAACTGTGCGTACATAGCTCTTTCTAGACGAGTTTGAGTCTCTCCCGTTGCGATCCCTCCTATAATCACATTTATAACACCAGCCTAAGGCGGTGGTTGGTCATTAACCTTCAACGTTCCTGGATCATTCCACGCATACTTAGTCAAAAAACCTCGTTTCAAGAGACGTTCGATCTCTTCCTTCAAATGGATACACTCTTTTGTTTCGTGTTTTTGGTCTTTATAGAAATGGAAATACTTACTTTCATTCCTCTTGCTAGTTGATGTTGCCATCAGCCTCGGCCATTCGAGCTCTTTCATGTCTCTAATTTTCATCAATATCTTGTCTCGTGGAGTATTTAAAAGGGTAAAGGCTTTGACCTCCTCTCGCCTCAACCTAACAAACTGATCATGAGTGTACCCCCTATTTATGGGCTCATTCCTCGGCTTGTCTTTATCAATGGGATTTCGCACACCACCTAACTTCCCTTGTGATTTTCTATCTCTCATCTCTCTCTAAGATTTTTCGTGACCTTCTCTGCGTCAACGTACTTGTCACCCTTTTTCAAGAGGTCATGCATCGATTCCGGAGGATTTTTGGAGAGTGACATCCTGAATGCCCGATTTCGCATCCCACTCATTAATGTTGTTACCACTGCAGACATTTGAAGGTCGCTTATACCCAGCGTCTTTTGGCTGAACCTAGCTAAACACTCCTGCAATGATTTATCTTTGTCTTATACAACTTATATCAATCCAATGGCCATCTTCCACTTCCTTTTCCTACTCATGAAGTATGCTACAAAAACCTGGAAGGCTCATATAAAGTTTTTATGGACCTGGGTGCCAAGGTGATTGCCCAGTTTCTAGCCACTCTTTTAAGTGTCAGGGAAAAGATCAGTACATCATTGGATCAGGGCTGCATCGAGTCTCATTAAATCAACGAAGAACCACAAGTGGTCCAACAGATCTGTGACTCCATCATATGCTTCTATAATTAGTTGTTTAAAGCCTTTCTGTAAAGGAATAGCCATAATTTCGGGCGCAAAAAGATCTTTCCTTCCGGGGAGGGAGGACGATTACCCGCCTAACTGGGTAAATGGGGCGGGGATGGGGCAATAGTCATTATCCCAAAGCAAGTATGAGGCGGGTACAGGAAACATAGTCCTTGCCCGCCCCGTTTAAAATTAATTTCAAATCTCAGTTTTTTATTGAACACAAATAATAAATTTATCATCATTTTTAAATAGAACGTAAGTTGCTTTTAACAAATTAGTAAAAAAGTAATAATATTTACTAACTAAAGACATAAAAAAATAAAATAAATAAAAAATAAACGGGGCAATGGACTTGTCCCGCCCCGCCCCGTCCCGACCCGATTCTGTTAGGTCCCGTGTTAACCGAGTATGGAGATGGGTTAAGGTAACAAAAATAGCTGATGGGATGGGAGTGGGAATAGATGATCCGTCCCATATCCGCTCCGTTGCCATCCCTACTCCAGATTCATTTGTTTGTGTCTATCCGTCCTCTTAGTTAATGCATCGTCTATCTTCTAGGTCATCATCTCTTCTATCTTCCTTTCCAAGTCTATCACAGGTTGGGGAACCTGTGGAATGACAAACCCTAAAGCCCCTATGTCTCTTGTTGTTGGTTGAGTAACAGGCACGGTAACCGTTTGCTCATGTATTGTTTCAGACGAATTCTATGGTAGGGCTACTATTTTCTACGTTTGACTCTGCAAGATGGTCATCATGGTTGCTAATTGTGTTTCCAAGGTATTGAATTGACTCTGTGTTACGTACTGTGGTGGCAAGACGGGTCGTGACCCCTTGCGACGGACTCCGACTTCATCTCTGCCGTATTTCTGACCATGCGCATTTTACTCCTAGTCCGTCTCCTTGACATAACGTTTTTTTGTTTAGTGGTTTCCTACAGACGGTGCCAATGAAATCTTAGTGAGATAGACCTCCGCATTTTCCTTGTCGTGTAGGGTGTTCCGACTACTCCGATCAGCGATTGCAACCTGAAAAATGAGGTTGGGGCTTTCTTCTTCGTTGTACCTCTGGCGTGAGAATCAGTAGTTGGTTTAGGAAAGTAGAGAGTATAATGGGAATTCAAAGATAGTTCGGTTTTTCAAGAATCCGTACCTTTCTCATATTAGAAGTACCTATAGGAACCTGATGCAATGAGTTTGTTCAGCGGTTAAGGGTGCCACGTGTCTCACGTAAGTCCTCCCACTCCTCCCACATTTTGATGGGGTGACTCTCACTCCTTAAGCGGCTGTTTGTGCCTACGTTTATAGATGAATGGTTCCCGTACATATCATTATCATTTATACTGTTAAGTGTTACGTTGGCCCCATAGTGGTGATGACATGTGTAAACGTAGAGGACCTCATGGTGATAGGCATGGGGGTCAACGGCCTCACATGGTAAGCATGGGCATCAACAGCTTCACGATGGCCGACGACTTTATAGTAGTAGATGGCCTATGTAAACATACAAGGCTAATGTTGGTAGGCATGGGGGTCGACGGCCTCATGTGGTAGACGTGAAGTGCATTTCAAATAGTTCTTACCTCAATTGCCATCATGGATAATTATCAATGCCATGTTATATCACTTTCATAATTTGTCATTATAAACTCTTCATATAAAATTGGCTATTCGATTAGAGTTAGAATAAATTGATCCTAGATTAGGTATATAATCTTTATAGGAATTATACTTTATTACTTGTTCATGATACCGTACACTTGTAAAATTTCGTACGATCAAATCTAAAGGTCAAGATGATGAATTTCGAACTATTGGTCCATGTCAAAATCGAGTTCTCAAGCAGAGCTGATACTCTCTTATGAAGGTATGATACTCTATTATAAAGGCAAAATCTCATTTTTCAAGGATGATGCTGATGGATTCCAATCCGGTTCACATAGTTACTACCTCGTCATTTGTTAGTCTATAAGGTTCAATTATTAGTTAGTTACCAGGGTAAAAGCGTAATAGTCTTGTAGTAAGAAATGCAAATAAATATGAAGGGCATTCAAAATCAATACTCCAAATAACTAACAAGAGAAATCTTTCATTAATGGTTGTGAATGGTCGATTTTTTCAATCTTTTTGACCTTTAGTTTTCTGGGTACGATTGCGGGTACTGATATATTGAGCCTACCCATCAACTTTCTCAGCTCCATTTTTCCAACTTTCATCCAAAAGATCAAAATTAGTGAAAGAAAAACTCACAAGCTTCCTGAGGAGTTTTAAGGTTCCCGTTACGAAGTTTTCTTATGTTATCATTTTAGGTGTTTATGAGGGCTCAATTTTTAGTTGTTTAAAGTTGTTTTTAATAGTGGTTTTCAAAAAATCCAACCGGAGAGTTTATTGTAGAACAGTTCAAAAAACTTTAATTTTTAATTTGTGTGATTTTTTTGTTCATGATTGATATTTTAATGTAAGTAATTTATTTAAGTTTATGTTCATTAAAATTAAAAATATTTACTTTAATTAAATTTTTAAGTTATAATAATTTCTTACTTATAAGTAAATTTTAAAGTTGTAAGTTAATTTTTTAATTTTAAATACTTTTACACATAAGTGAATTATTTATTTATAAGTAACTTTTAATATTTTATAAATAATTTTTTGTATTAATAATAGGATTTTAAATTTTAATTATTTTTGTTCAAAAGTAAATTTTTATCTTAGAAGTAAATTTTTACTTAAAGTAATTTTTTTTAGTTATAAAGTGATTTCTTTTCTTATAACTAATTTTTAAAATTATTTTACAAGTTAATTTTGAATAAAATATGTGAGTTGAAATTAATTATTTTATAGAGGGTAAAATTTAAAGAGAATTTGAGAACGGACCAAACGATTTGATAAGTTGAAAAATATGGTCAACATTATACTACCATCGCTTTTCCCAAAATTGATCAAAACCATTTAAAGAAACTCTCAAGCCTAGTTGGGAGTTTTGCAGTAATAATTATGGGATATTTTAAGTTATCTATTTCGCGCGGTTTTTTGGGTCACCAACAATTAAAAAGGAAAATCAGACGATTATGTAAGGAACAAACTTCTTGAGACAAAGTCTCAAAAAATGGTGTTTTTATTGGCGAAGATTTACAATCGGAGATGAACAGAATACCTCAAAGGGGCGCAAACACACTAGTACTAAAAGAAGGAAATTAAAGTTACACTAAGAAATTGAAATCACATATTCTCTGTTGAGAGTTTTTGATTCGGGGTCTTTTTCTCTATGTCTCTTCTTCCTTTTATACTGCTTCTGATGGTTTTCTTCGTGGTAAACCGTTTGGAAACTGCTTGACTAATCCATTACTATCCACTTCCCCCATGGTGGCTGAGCAATCGTACAACTGCCATATCTAACTGCTGCCATCATGTTGTGTCGTTCAACTGCTCCCAACTGTGCTTATAGAATTGTGGATCGTGACGAAAGTGCTCGATATCCGTTTCAACAACCGTCGTTCTGAGTAAACACAATGTCTGACGTGGCTACAACCTTGGGCGATTCGAAGGTCTAGGTGATAATGGACTCGTCGCTTTGGGCGACAACAGGGTATTCCATTCGCGCAGATTCTAGGCGTCACGCAGGCTTGGGCGATGCCATTACCAAATTAGCGGGCTTTTATTTCGCTAATACTCCAACTTGAGCATTTGTCTTGATTTCTCCAATTAGACTTCACTCATTGGGTCATTTGGATTGGACTGCACTTTTAGTGAGTCAACATTATCATTTTGGGCATTTACGAAGGTCGATTTTTGAGTGATTTTTAGTAGTGGTTTTAATAATCCAACCACTTTGGGAGTTCATAATTCAGTAGTGCTGAAAGTCATTTAAAATAACATAATTAAATATATGCCCCTTAGCGAAATTTTAAATTTATAATTATTTATATTTTTTATTCATAAGTAATATTCTACTTTTAAGTAATATTTACATGTATGTTAGTTTCCAACTTAAAAGGTGAAATATTTATTTATAATTATATTTTATGTTATATGTAGTTTTCTATTATAAGTAAATTTTATAGTTATAAGTTAATTTTGTAATTTTAATTATAAGTAAGTCTTTTTCTTATAAGTAAACTTTTATACATTATAAGTGAATTTTTATCTTAATCGTAGTAGTTTTATCTTAGAAGCGATTTTTTAACAAAAAAAAAAAAACGATTTTTTATCTTGCAAATATTTTTTTTACTCATAAGTAAAAATTTTATTTATAAAGTAATTTTTTTGCTTATAAATAATTTTTTTTATTATTGAAATTTTATTTGTATAGTTTTGAACAAAATATGTGGGTCGAAAATAATCATTTTATAGATGGTAAATAGGGAGAGAATTTGAAAAATGACCAAAATTCACCTATTTGGTTGGTTGGAAAATACAAAAAAATTAAACACCAATTTTCTCATAAGCGTGTCACCCAAAGGATCAAAACTAGAGAAAGAAATAAATCACAATTCTAATTGGGAGTTTTGTTGTAACCGTTATGGGATTTTTACGACATCATTTTGGGCATTTACGATGGTTCGATTTTAAGTTATTTTTACAATCCTACCATGTTTGAGAGTGTATTATCTAGCATTCTGAAAGATTTAAAAATAAAATAAAATTACATATAAGCCCTTTAGTGAACTTTTTAATTTATGATTTTATAGTTCTTCATATGAATTTTTTTATTCACTAGGTGTAAGCAACGTGCAATGCACGTTTGCTTAGTTTATATTTAATAGTTTTGTTTAAGAATTAATTTGTTATTAATAAAGATGTAATTTTTTTGGTTAATTAAATAATTAATGATGTGATGTTTATGTAATTGATAAATAATTAAATAAAGTGTTTCTTTCTGTCATTTCCAACCCAAAATCACAAACAGAAAACTCAAGGTATGTTAAGTGGTAAGAAGATGAGTTTACTTAGGCTCCACTTGATTCTCATTAATGTAGAATGAGAATGAAAAATATAGCCGTTATTGAACCCTACACAAGAGATAGAAATTCAAAATTGATAGATTAATGTGATGGATAACGGTCATATTTTTCATTTTTATGGGTTTATAATGAGAAACAAACGGAGGTTTAAACTTTTTGCATGACTTAAGTCTTTACTCCTTTTTATTTTCTGTAAGGCTTCTGTGAAACAGTAGCCTGTAAGTCCAGTATTTCTCATGAATTGATTGCTGGATTTGAATGGATTAAATTGAATGTCTCCATATATTGCTTGTGCGAGAGAAAAAGATGATTATTGCGCCCATGATTAATCCAACTAAAATGATGGGCAAGCACAGCCACCCCCAACCCCCGGCCACTACGGTTTCTTGGGGGCGTCGGCCATGAAAAGGGGGGGAAGAGTTTCTCCATTAAGGTTTTTTCAGTGTTTTGAAAACTGACCCGGTGATCAACCCGGAAAATGTGAAGGGCCAAGGGTCAAAAAGTTCAATCGGAGTTGAATCGGATGCAATAAATACATAAAAAAAAATAATATAAAAATAATATATATTTTTTAAAATTTTCATATTAATAATTTAAAGTAAATATATTTTTACTAATTAGATTCATTATCCTACAATTAGTCTCAATACTAAAAATTAAAAATCAATATGTTAAAATAGTTTACTTTGTTAAATTAAAATAATTTAAACTTATAGAAAATGATAGTTAACATTAATATATTAATAATCAAGTGTAATTTAAGTTAAATTTGAAAATTAAATAAATGAAAAAATGAAGGTGAATATTACAATTTAATTAGTTGTTATTAAAAATCAAATTAGTCAAACATACATTTGAAAATGATTTTGATGTATATTTTATCATTTTTTGGTTATATATCACTATCCCATATTGGAAGTTTATAAAACTCTTAGAGTTAAGAGCATGTATAAAAGACACAATCCCACATTGGAAGTTTATGAAACATTTAGAGAGAAGTGCATCTATAAAATGAGTATGAGATCCATTACTTCTCCATGGGCCTTAGAATTCTAAATAAATTTTGAAGCCCATTTATGAAGTTAAAAATTTTTAAACCAAAAAAAAAAAAATTTGAAAATCGGGACCGGTTTGACGGGTTTTAACCGGTTTTGAAAATAATAAAAAATCGGACATGGTTTGGCCTGATTTTGGGCCCCGTTCCCGATTTTTTCAGTCGAACCGGCCGGGCCGGGTTTGACAACATTAGATTTTTTAGTCATGAAAGATTAAAAGTTTTTTTTCGATTTTTTGGAGTTGAGGAGGCGGGGAATTCTTGTGTAAATTTGATATGTTAATGTCCTTGGCTGCAATTTAAGGATTAGGGGTTAAATTTTAAGTTTTAATCCCTAAGGTTTTAAATAAATTCAAGTTGGACCCTAAAGTTATAGGTTCTCCATTAAAACAAGAAATTCCGTTAGTTTTTCCGTTAAAACAAGAAATTCCGTTAGTTTTTCCGTTAAACCAATAAATTCTGTTTCATACACACTTATTATATAGAAGAGATAAGTGATACTTTACTTATAAATAATTCTTTACATGCACTTAAAAAGTGAAGTATTTGCTTATAAATAAGTTTTAAAATTTTAATTAATGTTTTACTTAATAAGTAAATTTACAGTTAGTCAATTTTATATTTTTAATTAACTTTTTTACATAAGTGATTTTTGTACTATAAGTAATTTTTATAGTTTTCATAAGTGAATTTTTGTCTTGTTAATAGTATTTTTACTTTGTGAGCAATTTTTTTTTAATACAAGTGAATTTTTATCTTATATTATATTTTTATTTACAAGTTAATTATATTTTTATCAATTAAGAGTTGCCGAGTTCATGTTGAAGAGTAACATGGGGCTTAATTTTTTATCCTAGATTCAAAACATACTAAATGAGTTTTAACCATTATAAACTTAATTTTATAAGCTTAATTTGTCTTCCTACGAAGAAACATGTCGGTTTCCTGAGGAAAATTGCATCTTAAACTATATAGTGTGTGTGTGTGTGTTTTTTTTATTTTATTTTTTTTATTGAAGAAATTTTTGCTGGAAACATTAAATTTCTTTTGTTTTAATTAAATCGTATTGAAATTTAAATTGTTAAAAAGGAGAAAAAATAAAAAATTGCGCCACCCACCTTGTAGTAAATGTTTAAAAAATACTTTGTAAACATTTTTTTTTTTGCAATAAATACTATTAAATAATAATAAAAAGAAAACATTGAAGATTTTCTAAATCAAAAACATAAGAAATTAGGTAACATATTTTACTCCTACAAACACGCTTTTACAACTAATACATTTTGATTCCTATAAACACGCCTTTATGTATGAATTATTTAGAAAGCCCTAAAAACACGTGTGTCCATCTTCATTGCAGAAAGTGAATCTTCTTCCAAAAAATATTTTCATACATATCTTACGTGATATGTAATCTTCAGAATTCTCACAAAGCAAAAAAATGATTCACATTGTCATCTTCCTCCAATTTCATTGTAGAACGTGAGCTGAAGATTAATCTGCGAACTCCATCTTTTTTGACATATTCTGCTGTTGGGAATGAAAATGAAAGCTTGAGTACATTCAAATATTTGAAACTTAAATTGATCAATCGCTGCATCCATTAACTGTATCTATTATGTTTTCAAGACGAATTAACTAAATTTAGATAAACAATTTCATCAAGAAAGAAAGGTCATATAAGCTAGACAAGTACAGAATATGCATGGATGAGAACAAGAAAAAATGCCAATTGGAGATGTTTGGTGATGCTAAAATAATTTCAAGAAAGATAAAAGGGCATATTTAATAGCATGTTTGGGTCACCTTCCTCCCCCTCAACAACTTAAAGAAACAAAGTTCTAGATGAAGTTACTCGACTGCAAGTGAAAGCCAAAAGTTTACATAGAAACATGCTTCAGTTCTACCTCTTCCTTACCAAATTCCAACTATTTCAATACTTCTCATCTGAATTCATTCAGAAAAACTCTCCATAATTAAAGCAGCTAGCTCATGCAATACCATGAAACTAAATCAATTTTTTTTCTTCTACAACAGAAGCAGATTATTTCGGTTGATCCTGCTAGAAAATCCAGAAAAGAAGCCAAATTTGGTTTTTAAACTAGACCACACGTGTAAATAGTTTAATATGCAAAAGGGTTTCAAAATAATGGATGAATAATTAAAATCAAGTTGAAGAATATAATATACTCACACCCCACAGATGCAGATGCAGAAGAATGTCATATTAATTTTTGGGCGCCAAACCCATAACCACCTAGCTTCCAAATCTCTCGTTTTCTTCTTTTTCTGTCTTTTGGTGTGATTTGAGCCTTGAATACAACCGTTGTTTGGCTTTTTTATTGTTTGTTATACTTCTTTTCTTCTTATGCTAGGTAAAAGCAACGTGCAATGCACGTTTGCTTAGTTCATATAATTTATTTTGTCGTGAAAAAATGTTTTATTAATAAAGATGTAATTGTTTTGGATAATTAAATAACAGTCGATGTAATTGATAAATAATTACACGTGATATATTAAAAGAAGAGCGTGAATGAAATCTGTGGAATGGTCCTATGAATAAACATAGGTCAATAGTTTTCTGAATTGTGTTTGAGATAATTTTGATTCTAAGATGACGATCCTGCATTTTCCTCATCTTGCACTACTTCAACAGAGAGGACATTAAAATGCCTATATTTTTTCTCGTTCAATTTTTCTGGATCTACAAAAAGTTGAATGTTCCAGATTTTTTTTGATAATTTCTCTGCAACGCTTTTAACATATTGTTGATTTTCCTGCAAATTAAATTTTGTATAGGTTTACATAATTAATATAAAACTCATTTATATATATCTTAAATAACTGTTTGTAATGTAACCAAAGTTTGAAAAAAAATTAAAGAGATACCTCCCCAACGTGTTCCATCAATTGAACTACTGAACAACCAAGTGTCTGTTCCGCTATTTCACCAAACAAAGTAGCTGCTAACTTTCCAGTGTTGTCGTCCAGTTCGACATACGCTCTTGCACTTTAAATGCATTGAATATATTAATTAGTATTTCAATGTTGTTAAATTGTAAATGAAATAAGATATGAATTTGAAATGAAAATTGTAATATACATACCGCGGTTGGCTGATCCCTTGGCTTTTGCAATATATACAAACGAAGGTTTCATTGTATTTATATCCAGTTCCTCTATTACAGGCAACACATGACATGTAATAAAATACTTGAGCAAACTCATTGACATTTACCTTCGCCTTTATCCAGATTTTTGCTTTCTATATTAAATCATAACAAATTTTTAGAATGAATGTTTGCGTGAATTTTATGATGAATTGCTAATAAAAAAATATTTACCGCTGTGGGTTGTAAGCCCTTAATCAAATCTGCCACATCACAAATCTTCACTATTTCTTGAATACCAACGGATGAAAGTGTTGTAGATGGGTATGTCAAAGATCTTGCAATGATATTTTTTATTATCGAATCATTATTCTCCACCCTTGAAATTTAGAAAAGAAGAATAATGCGAGGAAATGGAATATATATGTAAAATACATACATCTTATGATTATGTTTGATATTAATGCATTAATACCTACTTTTTAATTGACGAGTATTACCACTTATTTATTGCAGTTGCCTGAGGAAGAAGGGGATTGATTATAAAGGTACTTGACGGACGTGATGAGAGAGACAAACCTTTGTTGAAATTGAGATTGGTTTTAGTACAAGTATATGCAGTATGGAAAAATATGCTACATTCGTTATTATTGTAAATACCGTTATATGATCCAACAGATATTTTTGTTCCAAGTATTATTGGCTTATCTTCAATAATATCTGATATTTTCTGACATTCTTCTTGGACGAATCGATTCCACATGGTCAAACATATTGAGTTCAAACTACAAAATTGAAATTACTAAAAGTATTAATAAAATATTCTTGAATTAATATTGGAAATGAGAGAGAAGTTATAAGATTTTTTTACCTTTCATCGACAACATATATCTCTTGAATTGTTGCTGATCCAAATGTCGTCGTTACCTATTTAGTTGGGTTAATTTTTATCGCAACAGCTAAAATAGCTAAATATTTTAAATATGAAATGTTAATTTATATTGATAAGAAATTTGTAATGAAATTACCTATTTCTCCAATCGACCCTCTATGAGCCTCTAAATTCTTGATTGGTACGATCTCATATTTTGGGATATCTATTTTGTCTTCGTTGTGTGGAACATCTTCTATTATTGTTTTTGAGTTCAGAATCCACTGATATTTGTATTCTCCAATTTTGTACTTCGGATCTACTGGTTTGACATATGCATTGATGATATAATATGAGTGTAAAATTTTTAAAGTGTCGGTCCGGGGGTCAATATCAGCGCCAAACATTGCCGCCTGCACTCGATTACCCTATACGATGAATAAAAGTAATTGTGATTAATAGTGTATTGAATAAAGTTATGTTGATTGTTTTGCTGTTGCTGTACTGAATTTTTTAAATGATTTAAGTATCCTTTATTTTTTTTACACAAAATATGTTTTGAAAAGAGAGTTAAATAAGTACAATGTAGTTAATATTTTTATGTAATACGATATAATTTAAGAACCTCTAATTTCAGAGGATATTGATAATTGGAAACATAATATAGGCTAACAAATATCATACCTCTTGATCAATTAATGTCAAATTTTGGTACTTCACCGTTGTGCGTTGGCTTGTTCGCTTAGGTGACTTCTCCGCAACAATCATCTTAATATTCCAGTTTTTTGTATTTGGAGTGATATCCTTTATTGATGTGTGCACCGTCCACATTTTTTCCTTTTTCTGATACAAAAATATCAGATTTGTAAGTGTAACAAATCTTAGTTTAAATTCATAAACTACTAAAACAACTGATGAAGACTTTTAATTAAATGATTGAATATTAGATATATATGGAGAAAAATACTATAGTACACAATAAATTGAGAGCATACAATGAAATGTAGTTACCTGAATAACATTAATTCAAACATGATAATGTAAGTAATTCCCTGAACACAATATTTTTTGTGGTGTTCTTTTCACGTTGTTCTGTGGACAGTGGTCGTATAAGAATCCTCACCGCAGATGCTGTCTTTGCCCTCGATAAAGCCATATATAATTGACCATGTGAAAAAACAGGTTGAGGTAAATAAATCCCAACATAATCCAATGTCTGGCCTTGTGATTTATTTACAGTCATTGCAAAACTTAATCTTATAGGGAACTGAGTTCGTTTGAATGGAAAACCACTATTTTCTTCAACATTTGGTAAAAACGGTATCCTTGGAATGAATACACTTTTCCAATATGGTGTCCAACTGCAATTTCTGCATCTATGACATTTCGATCAAAACCCCGACAAATCAAACGGGTTCCATTGCATAGGCCTTCTGAAGGATTAATGTTTCTAAGGAGCATTATGAGACAGTTTTTCTTTAGTAATAATTCGTGTGGCGGAAGTCCGTTTGGGGTTAGAGTATTTAAGAAATCTTCCATAACTGATTGTTCAGATGCATCTGTTGTCTCATCGAAACTGTAATATCGATGTATTTCACCTGGGAACCTATGAATCAACAATGCATTTATTTCATCAACATAACCATTCTTCGGTGTTAATATGGCCCGATTCATCATAGATGAAATATTTATTGAATATTCATGAACATCGTGGAAAACATCTTGTATCAAATTATCTAAAGAAGTGTTGTCATCATCATAGGAAACAAGCATCCTATTTGGTATTTTTATGGTTTCATCGATTGTATTTGGCGGCATTCCATTTCCTGTTTCTAACACATAATCTGAAAAATCTGGATCTAGTCTTGCTCGCATATTTTCTTTTAATCGGAACTTAATCAATGTAGGCCACAAATACAAATAAACCAAACTGGAATTTACTTGTTGTTGTCTTGTTCCTTTACGAACGACAGGCAGAACTTGTCGAAAATCTCTATCGAAAACAACAACCTTGCCACCGAATGCTACATCTGAATCACTGATATCTCGTATCATTTTATCTAATGCTTCTATGTGTTGTTTTCTCGTCATGGGAGCCTCATCCCAAATTATTAATTTTGCTGCACGTAGTAGGTTTGCCAGTGCACTTTGTTTGCTGACACAACATGTGCTTCTTTCGTCAGTATCAAGTGGAAGCTTAAAGGATGAGTGTGCTATTCGACCTCCCGGAAGAATAGACGCAACAACACCTGATAAAGCAGTTGCAAGTGCTACTAATTTTCTTGATCGTACTGTTGCGAGAAGTGCTTTGTACAGGAATGTTTTTCCCGTCCCACCTGGGCCATCTACAAAGAATGCAGCATTTTGGTTTGCAAATACTTTTTCCAGTACTGCATTATAGGCATGTTGTTGTTCACTATTAAGAGATTGTGATGCAGCGATATCCGTTTCTGGAATTTCAACAGCCAATTCGTCATCGATTTCTCTAGATTTATATTCCTCTTCATCGAAGCAAATGTCCTCATCAAGAAGATTGTAGGAATTAATGTCTTTCCCCATTGATTCAATTGTAAAAGAGATTGACCTCAATACTTGGGTTCTTACATTTGATATAGTATCTTCTGTTGATTTGAAATCAACTGACATATCTTGCTCAAAACGTTCCCAAAGCTCCCTTGGATTGGTTGGATTATATAAACCAATATTGTTGCAAATAATCGTCTCAAAGTTGAAGGCATCTGATATAGAGTTGCTTCGTTTAAACAATCTTCTAAGCTGATGTCTCTCTGTAGCAACCCATGCAATGTTACTGCTTCGCAAAATGTTGGGGCCACAACACCATCAACTGTCCTAAGATTTTCAAACGACAAAGGTCCTCTTACATGGTTTAGCAATATCCGCAGATAATACCTCTCGCCTTCAAATGGATTTGCTGTAACAATACGGCCTATAACGGTTTTTTTTCCGAGGAGTCCAATCCTTGTTTTGTTGGCTCCAAACATAATATTCTGGAAATTCTTTATACAATAATGTTTTTGCGTTCTCGTCTACTCGATTTAATGCAAAGAACTGTGTTAATATTGATTTTCTAGAACGATCTAAGTTAACAACATTGTTTAGATCGTCATTTGCTCGGAAAGTCGCTGGGTATTGATCTTGCAGATGTAAATGTAAACTATACACTGCTGGGTACATTTCATTAATAGTAAAGCCATATATCCTCCACATAGCTTCAGGGGGAGCAATCCATCGGGCTGATTGGAATTGTTGGATTTCATCAACTTGTTGATTGTGTTGTTCAGAAATCAAGTTGAACGCAACACGATAATGTCCTTTATAAATGTATTTATAAAGATATTTGACTGTTTTTATCGTAGAACAAATCTCGACATTAATGTGACAGTCAAATGTTGCAAGCAGATATGGATTATATGGAACAACCCAACGATTATCTAAATTTTTGCCTCTGACTTTGACAACTATTCCATCGTTTGAACGCCTATATATTGGAAAGCAATCATTTCCAACGGTTGTAGCAGATGCGTAATTCTTTGGGTAATTACTTTTGCAACGACCATTTTTTTTCATTCAAACATTTGATGGGTTGAAGACTCCACATGGTCCATGCATCATATGCTTTACAACAGCATTATGCAAGTGCAAGTTTGTATATTTATCAGGTATCTCTGCTGATAGGGTCTCGTCAAAAGATTCTGGCGCATAGACCTTCCAATCCTTTTGTAAGATAATTAAGAAATGCGCATGTGGAAGACCTCTCTTTTGATGCTCAGTGACGTAGACATATAATGAGATTTTACCAAATATTTTCCTCTTGAATAATTGATCCTTTAATTCTTCTAATTTTGCACGAAAGACTCGAGCAACCAAATTAGGTCGATTCTGACCCTCCTCTTGTGGATTTAGTTCATTTGTAATTTCTTTTCAGTTTGGATTGCATGTCATCGTTAAGAAAATGTCCGGTTTGCCATAGCATTGAACCAAAGCCATTGCTTCCATATATCTTTTTCTCATGTCTCTTGGATCTCCAATAAATGATGAAGGCAGTTGATGCTACCAAAAATCGTACATGTTGACTTCCCGAGCTTGATGACCGAGAACGAGCACGAACGAGATCTTCCGGTACCTGAAACAAAGGCGTCGAGGGTTGGCCTCGTCGCCCCTCCGATGCTTAAGTCAGAGAGAGATTAGGGAGAATATTTATGCTGGAAAATATATGTAAAAGCTTACCTCAATGAAGAATCAGAATGATGTATTTATAGTGGTGGGTAGTTTATCCCTGGTAGGACTCGCTTCCTTGTATTCCAGAGTGATTGTAGGAGAAGATGTCGGAGTCCAAGTAGGAGTTTTGCCTTGTTAGGAGTCCATGGTAGGACTCCTTTGTCATCTAGGACTCCTTGGATAGGGTGTCCCTGTAGGGTCAGGAATCCTCCTGAGGATAGGCGATGCTTGGCCTTGAATCGTATAGAAATGGCCAAGTAGATGTCCCGACCATATGTCCAACCCGATGACTCTCATAGTGACTTCTGAGGCGATCCGGCAAGACCGTCCTCGAGATGTACCCCCGAGGACGTGTAAGCCCGAGGACCACAACCATGATATATGGCACGACCATTGACGTAATCCTCGTGCTCGAGTATATCGCGTGTGACGTCATCATTGGCCCCCCGTGCATCCATGCTCGAGATTTGAGGATGGGTGCAGTGTCGTTGGAGTTCTCGACCCTGAGCAAGGGTGCTAACGTCTGGAGCGTGTGGTAGGGCTTACGTCATTGTGTCGTCAGCCCTGGTTAAAAAGATGCGGTTAATGCTCGCCCGTTGGATGGATGACACGTGGCACGATCCAATGGCTGAGGAGGCGACCCTTGGTCTCCCCCTTGAGGAAGGCTATAAATACTCATTTTCTCTTTCATTTTTTACCTTTTCACTCTTAGTAACTTTTTCGGCCATCATCGAGATCGAGTACCAAGGTACGAGCCTGAGCACTTAAGTTGTTTCTTTAGATTTTTTAAGTTAGGATGTCGAGTAGTGGTAGCAGTAGTTCATCCTCTTCTTCGGGTACAACACCCGATGAACGTCCTCAATCGATTATCCCTATGGCTGTCCCCCTAAATGTTCAGCCTCGAGCTCAGGGGTCTTCGATCCCCTTTTCGTATCCCGACCAGAGCTATAGGTTTAAAGAGTATCTAGCTGTGGCATGTGCTCAGGAATATAAGGTTATGCCCGAGTGTGACATTAGGTCTCCCGAACCAGGGGATAGGATGGTTATTGCTCGGGATGGGGAGTTCGTCATGTTTAGGGATTCTTTGAAGGGGGTTTTAGGTGGCCATTACACCCATTCTTCCTCGGGCTCTTGGTCGAGTATAATATGTGCCCGGGTCAGTTGGTACCAAATGGGTGGAGGATGTTAATTTATTTCTTTATTGCCTGTAGATGTCTAGGAATAGCTCCGTACCTCGATCTGTGTAGGATGGTCTTCGACCTAAAACAGCTCCATCAATTCACCTGTTTTGCATACCTATCGTCCCGAGGAGGGTTTAAAGTCCCGAGGATGCCCACTTCTTTAAAGGGCTGGAAGGAGAAGTGGTTCTACGTAGTTCCTCGGGATCAGGATCTTCCTTTTAGTCCTCGGTGGGGGTTTCCGGATACGTCGAGCTTTTGTGAGGGTCAGGCTTACTTCGAGTCCTTAGAAAGAGATAGGCTGATGCTAGAGAACCTCGAGGCCCTTATGTACGATATAGAGGACATCCTCGGGGACGATATTCTCGATCTGGCGGATGTAAGAGGCCTCGAGGGTGGGACTTGTTCTTTTTTATTTGTCTTTGTTTTTATTATGAGAACATGAAGCCTCGGGCTAATGCGTTCTTATAATATGTAGGGATGACTTTTGATCTGAGTCCATTGCGTGAGGCGGTCGGGAACAAGAGTAAAGCCCCTCAAGCCCGGGCTCCTGGGCAAAAGAAAGGGAAGAAGCGCCCTCGAGACACTAGACACGAGCATCTTGTGAGTGGACCGGGAGAGTCCTCGGGGGCCCACTTATTGCCAGGCTTGGGGAGACCCACCGTTGCTCGTTTTGTATCCCAGATGACTCCTCGAGGGATCTCAACGCCCCGGGCTGCTGCAGTCGACGTAGATCTCGATGACGAGGGCGTTCCAGCACGTCCCGACCAGCCCGATGACCGAGATGTCTCCCGAGCATTATTGACAAGTACATGGGGGATCAGGGCCCCGAGGATGGCGTGCTCGAGACCTTACTGACAAAGGTTAGCCCCGATGTGTCCTGTGTTTTTAAAATTTAGACATCTTAGTTTCTTGAGGACGAGCTCATGGAGATTTATTTATTTATTGTTTTAGGCTTTGAGTGTCGCTCGGGGACTTTCGTTGAAAGGGCCGAACACGTCCCAAAGACTGGCCGGTCTTCTCGAGGATTTAAAAGCTCGAGATCAAGAAATCATTAAACTGAAGTCTGAGCGAAACATCCTCGGGAAGGAACGTGATGAGGCCAGGGATGAGCTACGTAAAGCTCGGGATGAAGCCAGTTCGTTTCGAGACGAGGCCGAGGAGCTGAGGTTGGAGCTTGAGCGGGCCCAAAAAGACTTCGAGGAGAAGCTGATGGGAGCTCTGGAGAGTGCTACTGAGGACTTCAAGGCGTCCGACGAGTTCAAAAGGTTGCAGGGCGAATACGGCATGGGCTCGTATTTCCATACTCTAAAAGAAGCTCGAGCCTTCATGCGTTCTAGGCCGGGAGCTCATCCCGATGACCTGAAGGGCATTCCGGAAGTTGCAGAGCAGCTCGAACTTTTCGAGGATGAAGAAATCGAAGACGACCATCAGGTCGATGTTGGGTTTGAAGATACGATGATGACCCCCCGAGCTCCCTTAACGACACCGAGGCTACTGACATTGATTGATGTTTTTTTTGTACATGTTTTTTGCACGAGATGTGCTCGGGACTTTGTTTATACTTTTATTGTAATGTTAATTTCTCGATCTTTTGTTTGCATATTCTCTTCCGAGGACATGAAAGAACTCGACGACTTTAAAACTCGACGACTTAATAGATTCTCGGCGACCCTAACGAATTAAAACGCAATCATTAAGGCTCGACGACTTTAAGGAACGAATATGTCATAATTTATGCTCGACAACTTCAGTGAATTAAAATGTTCCATCATTCAAGCTCGACGACTTTAAAGAATGAATATGTTATAATTTATGCTCGACAACTTCAGTGAATTAAAACGTTCCATCATTCAAGCTCGACGACTTTAAGGAACGAATGTGTTCTCGTTCATTGAAGCTTGACGACTCTGACGAATCAAAACGTTCCATCACTCAAGCTCGACGACATTGAGGGGTTAAAAGATTGACAGATACGGAGTCAAGAGCTTGACATCTTCAGGGGTCGTTTACCTGGTTATACTTGATATCTCGAGCACGAGCACTTATCGATGCATTGCCTTACCAATTTAAAATTTTAGTGCTCGAGCTCGGGTGTGTTCACGCGTGGGCTCGGGTGTGCTCATGGCGAGTTTGGAGACTGTGCCATGAGGGCTCGCTACTCGTGGGACTTTTTAGGAGAGCATGCTCGCAGCACGTCTCGAGGTATGCTCATGGCATGTTTGTGGAGGCGCCTGCGTGTGGCAAGGCTTCGATGAGATCATGCCCGTAGCATGTCTTGGCGGTGCCTGCTCGTGACAGGGCTTTCGATAAGGTCATGCCCGTAGCATGCCTCTATGGGGCCTGCGCGTGGCTGGACTTTTGGGGTGAGATCATGCCCGTAGCATGTCTTGGCGGCGCCTGCTCGTGACAGGGCTTTGGATGAGGTCATGCCCGTAGCATGCCTCGATGGGGCCTGCGCGTGGCAGGACTTTTGGGTGAGATAATGCCCGTAGCATGTCTTGGCGGTGCCTGCTCGTGACAGGGTTTTTGATGAGGTCATGCCCGTAGCATGCCTCAATGGGGCCTGCGTGTGGCAGGACTTTTGGGTGAGATCATGCCCGTAGCATGTCTTGGCGGCGCCTGCTCGTGACAGGGCTTTGGATAAGGTCAATTTTTTCGGGATATTCCCCATAGTTTATGAACTTTGCTCATGTTCTGGAACAAGAAAAGGCTCAGAGGCCAGAATGAATTATTGAAAGTAACAGTGCGCGGGGTGTATGAGCCCGATGAAAAATCAAACTAAGCAAATTAAGAGGAAATTCGTAGGGCATGCAAGCCAAAAATTAAAAGTAAGCTAACATTTATGATAAAATGGACAAGGTCATGACTTTTACTTGTGGTAGACCTTGAGGTTGTCGACATTCCAAGGCCTCGAGAATGGTCTTCCCGACATATCTTTCAAGCTGTAAGCTCCACCCTGAACTCGTCGAATGAATTCATACGGCCTTTCCCAAGCTGGTCCGAGCTTACCAGGGACATGGCCAGCCGCTTCGGCCTTTCTGAGCACCAGGTCCCCCGTCCTGAATCTTCGAGGTCTGACTTTGCTGTTGAAGTACTTGGCCGTTCTATTTTGGTAGGAGGCCACTCGTAGTGCAGCCTGTGTTCGCACTTCTTCCAATAGGTCGAGGTGTTGAGTGTTCTCCGGCCTTATGCCCCAAACGCCTCAGTGATGGTAGGTTAACTTCGATGGGTAAAGTAGCCTCCATCCCAAAGGCTAGCATAAATGGTGTTTCCCCGGTGGTTGTTTTGTGCGAAGTCCTGTACGTCCACAGAATAGAAGGTAATTCGTCGGGCCAATTACCATGGGCTCCTCCAATCCTTGTACGGAGGTCTTGCAAAATAATCATGTTCGTGACTTCGGCCAAGCCATTGTTCTGCGGGTGCGCGACCAATGTTAGACGATGATTTATCCCAATGTTAGAGCAGAAATTCTTGAACGGTACATTGTCAAATTGTCTCCCATTATCGGTTATGAGCACCTTAGGTATCCCGAACCTGCATATGATGGACTTTCATATGAATGTTCTGAGCTTGGGTTCTGAAATAGTCGCCAGGGGCTCCGCTTCCACCCACTTTGTAAAGTACTCCACGGCTACGGCCACAAACTTCAATTGTCCTCTTGCCGTAGGAAAGGGTCCGAGGATGTCCATCCCTCATTGTTCGAAGGGAGCCGAACAATGTATGGGCGTGAGTTCTTCCGCGGGTATACGA
The DNA here is from genome assembly GCA_019097785.1 of Fraxinus excelsior. NCBI lineage: Eukaryota > Viridiplantae > Streptophyta > Magnoliopsida > Lamiales > Oleaceae > Fraxinus > Fraxinus excelsior. The sequence goes on from CM032624.1 coordinate 27,874,886, forward strand.
ATGATGTTACCAAATATTTGGCACTTATCACATTTTCTTACATATTCTAAGGCGTCCTTCTTCATTGTCGGCCAGTAATACCCATACCTTATGAGTTTGAAGGCTAGGGCTCTAGCTCCTTGATGATTTCCACATATTCCTTCGTGGACTTCTGTCAAAGCATGTGCTGATTCGGAGGGTTTGAGGCACCTAAGTTAGGGAAGCGTAAAGCTTCTGCGAAAGAGGACTCCCTGGATTATGCAGTACCTTGGTGCTCTAGATCGGATGCTTCTAGCTTCTTTAGGATCCTGAGGGAGGCTCCCGCTAGTAATAAATTCAACTATGGGGTCCATCCAGGAAGGCTCATTATCGATGTCCATGACTACTATCTCTTGGCCGATGCTTGGTTCCGTCACGATTTTGATGTGGACTATCCTGTTAAGACCATCCACTCCCATGAACACAAGTCTTGATAACGCGTCGGCCTTTCCATTGTCGGCCCGGGCGATCTTCAGAATCTGGCAACCCTTAAATCTTCTTTGCAGGTCATGTGCCTTCAAACAATATAGGCTCATCTTCTCGTCCTTTCTCTCGAATGTTCCTTCGATCTGTCCTACCACGAGTTGTGAGTCGCTAAACAACTTGACGTGCTCGATTCCCAAGTTGTATGCTAGTTCAAGAGCAATGACCACAACCTCGTATTCTGCCTCATTGTTGGTAGCCTCGAATTCGAACCTAAGAGCACATTGAATCTCGGTTAGCTTGTCAGGACTGCTGATGATGACGCCTGCACCCGAGCCCGAGGAGTTGGAAGCTCCATCAACGAATATTTCCCATACGTCTTTGATGATGGTCGGGTCACCCTCTGGCCCCCGAGGCCTGGGGGTGAGCTCTGCGATGAAATCGGCTAGGACTTGTCCCTTAATGGAGGGCCGGGGCTTGAATTTTATGTCAAATTCACCGAGTTCAATTGCCCATTTCAGCAATCTTCCCGAGACGTCTGGTTTTTGAAGTATTTGCTTGAGTGGTTGGTTGGTAAGCACAACAATAGGGTGCGCCTGAAAATATTGATGTAGCTTCCGAGCTGCCACAATCAGTGCCAGGGCAAGTTTGTCGACTAATGTATACCTTGTCTCTGCGTCCAACAATACTTTGCTTACATAGTAGATGGGTTGTTGAGCCTTCTTCACCTTTTTCTCCAGCACTCCACTCACTGCATTCTGGGATACGGCTATATATAAGTACAATGTGTCCCTAGGTTCGGGTTTCATGAGCACCGGAGGAGTAGCCAGCGCCTGCTTCAGTTCCCCGAAAGCTCTTTCACAATCCTCATTCCAATTGAAGCTCTGATTCCCTCTTAATGCTTTGAAGAAGGGAAAACATCTGTCAGCTGCCCTGGACATGAACTTGTTCAAAGCCGTAACCCGACCTGTCAGTTTCTGGACCTCCTTCCTATTCTTGGGCGGCTCCATGGATATCAAGGCTCATATCTTGTCTGGATTGGCCTCAATTCCTCTGTGAGTGATCATGAAACCCAGAAACTTCCCTGATGCCACCCCAAAGGCGCACTTGGTAGGGTTTAACTTCATCTTGTACTTTCGGAGAGTAGAGAACACTTCTTCTAGGTCGGCAATATGCTCATTCTCTTGCTTACTTTTGACTACCATGTCATCAACATAAGCCTCAATGTTCTTCCCAATTAGATCAGCGAAGACTTTGTTGATGAGCCTCTGGTATGTCGCCCCTGCATTCTTCAAACCGAACGGCATGACCTTATAACAGTAGATGTCAAAGTCGGCTATGAATGACGTTTTCTCTTGATCTTCCTCAGCCATGAGGATCTGGTGGTATCCTGAAAAAGCATCAAGAAAGCTATACAACTTATGACCGAGGTACTGTCCACCAAATTGTCGATCCGATGTAGAGGATAACTGTATTTTGGGCATACCTTGTTGAGATCTGTGAAATCAATACATACTCTCCATTTACCATTAGCCTTCTTGAGAAGGACGACGTTGGCAAGCCAGTCTGGATATTGGACCTCCCTAATGAATTGAGCATTGGCGAGTTTGTTAATCTCCTCACGTATCACCTCCCGTCTTTCTGGCGCAAATTGTCTCTTCCTTTGCTTTACCGACTTTGCGTCAGACTTCACATTGAGTCTATGGACCACGACTTCGGGGTCTATCCCGGGCATGTCCTCTACCTTCCAAGCGAATACATCAATGTTACGGGACAAACAACTGATGAGTTCGTCCCTGAGAGGGGCATCAATATCCCGACCAACGGTGACCTTTTTGCCATACTCGAGCTCGACCTCTACCAACTCTTCTACCGGGACAAGTCTATCGTGATGCTCGAGCTCGAGCTCAGGGGTGGTCGTTACATGACGTCGGTTGTAGCGACCGCGAACTTTTAATTATTATAAATTAGTTTTCTCGAAAAACGTGTCGCTAGAACGTTAACCCTAATTTTTAGAGAAGCGCGTTCGTCTAGCCGTTATTATATTGAATTCAAATGTATTCGATCGAATCCGATCCCGAATAATAATTTTATTATCAATTTCGAATTATTTTATTTAAATCCAATTTTTATTAATTTCAAGCCCAATTATTCAAGCCCAAATTATTTAAAGTTCAATTTAATATAAGTCCAATACTTTATACTTTAAAGTCCAATTTTATTAGTCTAATTCTATTTGTCTTAGCCCAATTTTAATCAAGCCCAATTATTTAAAATCCAACATTTATGGTCCAATCTTATAAGCCCGATTTAATTTTAATTCTTTTAGCCCAATTCTTTTAAGTCCAATTAAATGAACCCAAAACCGAATATTATATTCATGTAGCCCAATTATACTCAAACCCAACTAGAAAATCTCTTATAGCCCAATCCTTTTGGCCCAATTAGTTTTCCCTAGGGATTTGTGCCCTATTTTTCCACTATTCATAGAGGACACTCATTCCCTCCCTCCTCACACTCACACAACAACCATCTTGGTAAGCTCTCTCCCTTTTTCCTCAATTCTTGGAGAGTAATGTGGATGCTAGAACATCAATTTCTAGCATCAACACCATTTCCCCCTCACACTTTCAACTCCATTTTGGGTCACCATTGATACTAGAACAACCATTTCTAGCATCAATAGTGAGCTCCCAAAGCTGCAATACTATGCAGCCATTCACCATCAACTACTGCAACACCACCATCTCCTTAACTCAATGCTCCACTGCCAAGCCAATCCACGAGACCAACACTACCAATCTACCACCAACCTCCACTGCAATTGCAAGCAATCATCCACCACACCCATGAAACACCACTCACAATACCCGAAACCAGACTTCAAACACCAAAACTGCAACTCCAACTCACGACCGGAATCACCCCAGTTACCACCCAAAGCCAACTGCAACACACCCCAAACCCGAAAGCAAATCCATAACCACCAACCCAGAAAGCTTAAACCAACAACACCATTTTCAAACCCAAATACATTGATACAAGCAGTCACCCAACTCACTGCAACACCACCAACATGTCACACAACACTCACTGCAACCGAGACCAAACCATTCTTCACCATTCGAACTCACTGCAAGCACTGCAGTTTCCATCACCATCTCCCCAACACCAAACCACCAATAACCGAGAACATCACCCAACCGAAAGGAAACCCCTGAGTCGAGCCCTAAACCGGAGCCCCAATCGTGAAATCAAAAACCCAAAATCGAGACCCCAAACACCAAAAATTGAAACTACCACACAAATAAATACCACCCATGACTTACCTCATCCTCCAAACCGTCTCGACGCCAAGAAAAATCATCGAACCCGAACCTCCATAGCCACGGACCAGCCATCCATTTCGCACCCCAAGCTCAAAAATTAAACCCCCCACCTACCCCCCTTGTACTGGCGCCACCACCATGGTGGCGCTGCCACCGACCGAACGGTCGGTGGTGATGGATGCCCCTCCCGTCGACTTCTCTCTCTCTGAACGAGAGAGAGAGGTTGTTTTTGTTTTGAATTTTGATTTTAGGTTAGTTTAGTTTAGTTTTATTTTAGTTAGTATATAATTTATGTTTTGTAATTTTGAATTTTGTCTTTTAAGTCCCCACCATAGTTAAGTGATTTATTTAAGCCCCAAGTTTTTAGTTTATTTTATTTCAGTCCCTTAATTGTTTATGTTTTAATTTCAGCCCTTAAATTTCTCGTTTTTAGTTTAAAAGTTATTTAATTTAGCCCCTAATCTATATATGTTATTATTTCAGTATTTAACTTTTATTTCCAGCTTTATTATATTTATAGTTTAAGTCCTTAAGTTTATATAAGTTATTAATTCAGCCTTTAAGTTTATTTTCAGCTTTAATATATTTACAGCTTAGTCCTTAAACTATTAAAAGTTATTATTTCAGTTTTTAACTTTTATTTTCAGCTTTAATTATTTACAGTTTAGTCCCTAAACTTATGAAAGTTATTATTTTAGCCCTTAAAGTTTTATTTTCAGATTTAATAAATTTCCAATTTAGCCCCTAAACTTTATTTTATCATTTAAGTCATTTATTTCAATTCCAATAATTTTCAATTAAGCCCTTAAACTTAATTTCAACACTTTAAAACTTTAAAGTTCGAAATACTAATTCAAACTTATTTTCTATTGGCTAGACGAAACGTACGGACCACTAAGAGATTGAAGCTACTTCTCGCACTATTTTCACAAACTCGATATATTGAGGTAGACTCGCCACCATTAATTAGTTTAAATTATAATTGCATGCTTTATGTGAATTACGTGATTTATATGCTTTAATGCATAAGATGAGAATTTATCATATGAGATATATGATATTGTTATGCTTGCCATAACTTATATGCTTAATTGCATGAGAAAGAAGAGAATCCCTTATGGGATAAGAAGAGAATCCCTTATGGGATAAGAAAAGAATGTTATGCATAACTTACGTGCCTCATCAGCACAAGAAAGAAAGAGTACCCACATCCCATGTTTTTAAAGAGCCTATGATTTTCAAGAAAATGAACCAAAGATGATATCACATTGTATATTGCATAAGTGTGTATTCAATTATTCTGTAAATTAATTATCGGCGATGAGTCTACTGAGTATTTCTTCGAAATACTCACTCTGCTATTTTTAACAATATTTGCAGACTTTGGAGGCGATCGTGATTGATCCGGCAGTGGTGGCATAGAAAATTTAACTATCAAGATTATTATCTCTTTGAAGTTTTTGTATTCGAATATTGATAACATTTTGACGTTTTCCGCTATTTCTAAAATATGATATTTAAATTTTAAATTTCTATGAATTTTACTTGTCGATACAGTTTGTCAATTACAAATGTGATTTCAAAATTAGGTTATTTCCGCGAAAATTGATTTTGAAATTAGGGCAAAAGAAAATGACGTGGCAATGCGGGTTAACAGAACTCGGGGCGCTACAGCTTGGTATCAGAGCCGGTCTGCGTTTCTGTAGACTGGCAAATTTTCAAAAAAAAAAAAGAGAAAATTTTCAAAGAGATTTTTCTTATTATTATTATTATAAAAGTTGCCACTGCCATCATTCGATCCGCCGACTCCGAAGGTAAAAGAAGTTTATGAAGTTAAATGTTATTTTATTCGGATACCTGTTTTACGATTTACGAGATTTAGAAGAAGAGAAAGAAATGTATCCGGATTAGAAAGAAAGAAAGAAAGAAAGACGAGTTTGTGCATAATTTACAAGAATTTTTAAATTTTTACGTCCTCGTAATTTTAACTAAGAAAGACAATAACCCCGCATAATTGGACTTTGCATAATTGATTTAGGACATGGCACCCATTCGTAGAAATGCACCGAGTGACGCGGAACAAGCCGCAAGAGATTACGATCGATTCAGGCCCGAACTCGATTGGACTATAGCCCAGCACATAGAGCAACTTAACATCGTACGCGATCAGGCCATACAGCATGGCTATGTGACTAATGATCGTCGATCGATCCACCTTTTACATATACATAGACGCATTGGTGTCACCTAATGTAGAGGTGGAATATGACACCTTTTGCGCGAGATTTGTGGCATACTGGCCCATGTATTTTGAGTACCGCTTTAGGGTTGCACCCGAAAGGGAGCCAGAACCCGAACCAATGCCCGAGCCCGAACTTGGGCAAGGAGATGGGCTAGTACCCGGGGATGAACTCGAGGAAAACCCCGAGGAAGACCCGGAAGAGGACGCTGATCCGGCACTCGAAGAATTCTCCGACGCCGAATCATGTGTAACCGAAGGAGAATAGAGTGATAGAATCTAGAGTAGGTTTGACGTTTTATGTTCGACATACATGCCTTCCTACTTATGTACCATCATTAAGAGAAGTTGAGTTATGAATGAGATGATGTTTAGTTTCCAATTTCCAATCAGTAGAAAGACACGGACCAGAAAAGAGAATGGAAAGCAAGAGTATTTGCTATGGATGCAGTCGAGGATTCTGATATGATAACAGCTATACTATCTATTTCTGGTATACCTGTATATGTCCTGATAGACTCGGGAGCTACACATTCCTTTATATCAGATGCATGCTTAGAAAGACTGAACATGATAGGAGTATAGACTGGTAGTACTCTCGAGGTTAGCTTGCCGTCCGGAAGTACTATCGATACTAATAAGATAGCCAAGGCCATACAAATAGTTTTTGACGGTCAAGTTTTGGAGGCAGACTTGAATATTATTCGAATGAAAGATTTCGATATTATTCTGGGTATGGATTGGCTCAGCACCAATCGTGCCGCAATCATGTGCCACGAGAAAGAGGTCATTTTTCGCAAGGACGGTGAAGAAGTATTCAGGTTTTATGGAACGAGAATCAAGTTACTTCCTCGCCTTATCTCCGCTTTACAAGACAAGAAGTTTTTAGCCAAGGACGATTGTCAAGGCTTTTTGGTTAGTTTGCAAGATAAACCCGTAGAGGAGATTACCCTGGAATCAGTACCAATAGTATGTGAGTACGGCGATGTTTTTCCAGATGATCTACCCGGTACTCCGCCGGATAGACAAGTGGAATTTTCTATCGACTTGGTACCAGGAGCTGCCCCTGTTTCCAAGGCTCCGTACCATATGGCGCCAAAGGAATTGCAAGAACTGAAAGTGCAATTGGAAGAATTGCTAGATAAGGGTTTCATCAGACCAAGTGTATCTCCATGGGGAGCGCTCGTTCTGTTTGTAAAGAAGAAGGATGAAAGTATGAGGATGTGCATCGATTATCGAGAACTTAACAAGTTGACGATAAAGAATAGGTATCCTCTCCCCAGGATCGAGGACTTATTCGATCAGTTGAAAGGCAAAGCTGTTTTCTCCAAGATCGACTTGAGATCTGGCTACCATCAGTTAAAGGTTTCGCCAACGGACGTACCAAAGACAGCGTTCAGGACACGATATGGACATTACGAGTTCGTAGTGATGCCTTTCGGACTCACGAACGCACCGGCGATATTTATGGATTTGATGAACAGAGTTTTCCATCCGTATCTCGATAAATTCGTCATTGTTTTTATCGATGACATACTGATCTACTCCAGAGATTCGACACAACATGAAGAACATTTGAGAATAGTATTGGAAACGCTGAGAGCAGAAAAGTTGTATGCCAAATTCAAGAAGTGTGAATTTTGGCTTGAGAGAGTAGGTTTCTTGGGTCACGTTGTTACAGCTAAGGGCATCGAAGTTGATCCTTCTAAAGTGGAAACTGTAACGAATTGGCCGACACCTGCAAATGTTGGAGATGTGAGGAGTTTTCTTGGATTAGCCGGATACTATCGGCGATTCATAGAAGGCTTCTCTAAAATAGCAGGCCCTATGACTCAGTTGACAAGGAAAGGAATTAAGTTTCTGTGGACCGAACAGTGTGAGCAAAGCTTCCAGAAACTTAAGAACAGACTCGTCTCAGCACCAGTGCTGACTGTACCAGATGGGTCTGAGGGTTTCGTTATTTACAGCGATGCATCCAAACATGGCTTAGGTTGTGTATTGATGCAAAACGGCAAAGTGATCGCCTATGCTTCAAGACAGTTGAAGCCGCATGAGAAGAATTACCCGACTCACGACTTAGAGCTTGCAGCTGTAGTGCACGCTCTTAAGATTTGGCGACACTATCTGTACGGTAGTAAATGTGAGATTTACACCGATCACAAGAGCCTCAAGTATTTCTTCACTCAGAAGGAATTGAACATGCGACAACGTCGATGGCTAGAGCTGGTAAAGGATTATGACTGCACCATCTTATACCACCCGGGTAAAGCAAATAAGGTTGCCGACGCCTTGAGCAGAAAGGACGCAGGACAGTTATCAGTTTTGGGAATGACGCAAGATCAATTAATTCGAGATTTTCAGAATTTAAAGATTGAAGTGCGAGCCCCATCAGTCCAAGGACCTATCAGATTGGCAAATCTGACCGTGAAACCAGATTTGAGAGGTCGGATTGTGACGGCTCAAGTTGAAGATAACTTCCTAGAAAAGATCAGATTCGAAGTTGGAACTGGCAAGAGAGTAGGTTTCGAGATTTCCGCTGATAAAGCACTTATGTTCAGAGGACGTCTCTGTGTACCGAAAGACGAGCATATCAGAAATGAGATATTGACAGAAGCTCATTCAGCACCGTATGCATGCCACCCAGGAGGAACCAAGATGTATCGTGATTTGCGCAATATCTTTTGGTGGAGAAACATGAAGGGTTGTATCGCAAAGTTCGTCTCTCGATGCATGACGTGTCAGCAAGTTAAGGCTGAACACCAGAGACCATCAGGATTATTAAATCCTTTGGATATACCAGAATGGAAATGGGAGAAAATTTTCATGGATTTCGTAACAGGGTTACCGAAATCAGTGAAAGGACATGACGCTATTTGGGTTATCGTAGATCGACTTACGAAATCAGCTCATTTTCTACCAATCAGAATGACTCTCAATGTGGATCAGTTATCTCAGTTGTATGTTAGAGAGATTGTTCGAATTCATGGAGTACCAGCTTCCATTGTCTCAGATAGAGACCCGAGATTTACATCGAGATTTTGGAAGAGTTTACAAGAAGCGATGGGTACTAAATTAAATTTTAGTACTGCTTACCATCCCCAGACCGATGGACAGTCTGAACGCACTATCCAAACACTAGAGGATATGCTTAGAGCTTGTGTGCTAGACTTGAGTGGAAATTGGGAGACTCACCTTCCATTAGTGGAATTTGCCTACAATAATAGTTTTCAGGCTACTATTGGTATGGCACCATATGAGGCACTTTACGGACGACGATGTCGATCACCAGTCTATTGGGATGAAGTAGGTGAAAGGAGAATTTTAGGTCCAGAATTGATTGAAAGGACCGTTGAAGCTATTGAAAAGATCAGACTGCGGATCAAGGCCGCACAAGACAGACAAAAGAGCTATGTCGATAAGAGGAGAAAAGACTTGGAGTTTACAATTGGAGAAAAAGTATTCTTGAAAGTAGCTCCTATGAAAGGAACTATCCGTTTTGGCAAGAGAGGGAAGTTAAGACCCCGCTTTATCGGACCATTCGAGATATTAGAGAAAGTGGGTAACGTGGCTTATCGTTTGGCGTTGCCGCCCGAGCTATCGGTCGTACACAACGTTTTTCACGTTTCCCTATTGAGAAAGTATATCCACGACCCAAGTCACGTGGTAAATTTTCAGACTATTTCGATTCAAAGAAATCTGTCCTATGAGGAGAGACATATGTGCATTATAGAAAGAAAAGTCCATGTCTTAAGAAACAAAGAGATTCCGTTAGTCAAAGTCCAATGGGGTAGACAGGATAGCGATGAAGCTACCTGGGAGAAAGAGGAAGAGATTCTGGCTAAGTATCCAGATATATTAGATCAAGTAAGTTTAAATTTCGAGGACGAAATTATTTTAAGGGGGTAAGGTTGTAGCGACCGCGAACTTTTAATTATTATAAATTAGTTTTCTCGAAAAACGTGTCGCTAGAACGTTAACCCTAATTTTTAGAGAAGCGCGTTCGTCTAGCCGTTATTATATTGAATTCAAATGTATTCGATCGAATCCGATCCCGAATAATAATTTTATTATCAATTTCGAATTATTTTATTTAAATCCAATTTTTATTAATTTCAAGCCCAATTATTCAAGCCCAAATTATTTAAAGTTCAATTTAATATAAGTCCAATACTTTATACTTTAAAGTCCAATTTTATTAGTCTAATTCTATTTGTCTTAGCCCAATTTTAATCAAGCCCAATTATTTAAAATCCAACATTTATGGTCCAATCTTATAAGCCCGATTTAATTTTAATTCTTTTAGCCCAATTCTTTTAAGTCCAATTAAATGAACCCAAAACCGAATATTATATTCATGTAGCCCAATTATACTCAAACCCAACTAGAAAATCTCTTATAGCCCAATCCTTTTGGCCCAATTAGTTTTCCCTAGGGATTTGTGCCCTATTTTTCCACTATTCATAGAGGACACTCATTCCCTCCCTCCTCACACTCACACAACAACCATCTTGGTAAGCTCTCTCCCTTTTTCCTCAATTCTTGGAGAGTGATGTGGATGCTAGAACATCAATTTCTAGCATCAACACCATTTCCCCCTCACACTTTCAACTCCATTTTGGGTCACCATTGATACTAGAACAACCATTTCTAGCATCAATAGTGAGCTCCCAAAGCTGCAATACTATGCAGCCATTCACCATCAACTACTGCAACACCACCATCTCCTTAACTCAATGCTCCACTGCCAAGCCAATCCACGAGACCAACACTACCAATCTACCACCAACCTCCACTGCAATTGCAAGCAATCATCCACCACACCCATGAAACACCACTCACAATACCCGAAACCAGACTTCAAACACCAAAACTGCAACTCCAACTCACGACCGGAATCACCCCAGTTACCACCCAAAGCCAACTGCAACACACCCCAAACCCGAAAGCAAATCCATAACCACCAACCCAGAAAGCTTAAACCAACAACACCATTTTCAAACCCAAATACATTGATACAAGCAGTCACCCAACTCACTGCAACACCACCAACATGTCACACAACACTCACTGCAACCGAGACCAAACCATTCTTCACCATTCGAACTCACTGCAAGCACTGCAGTTTCCATCACCATCTCCCCAACACCAAACCACCAATAACCGAGAACATCACCCAACCGAAAGGAAACCCCTGAGTCGAGCCCTAAACCGGAGCCCCAATCGTGAAATCAAAAACCCAAAATCGAGACCCCAAACACCAAAAATTGAAACTACCACACAAATAAATACCACCCATGACTTACCTCATCCTCCAAACCGTCTCGACGCCAAGAAAAATCATCGAACCCGAACCTCCATAGCCACGGACCAGCCATCCATTTCGCACCCCAAGCTCAAAAATTAAACCCCCCACCTACCCCCCTTGTACTGGCGCCACCACCATGGTGGCGCTGCCACCGACCGAACGGTCGGTGGTGATGGATGCCCCTCCCGTCGACTTCTCTCTCTCTGAACGAGAGAGAGAGGTTGTTTTTGTTTTGAATTTTGATTTTAGGTTAGTTTAGTTTAGTTTTATTTTAGTTAGTATATAATTTATGTTTTGTAATTTTGAATTTTGTCTTTTAAGTCCCCACCATAGTTAAGTGATTTATTTAAGCCCCAAGTTTTTAGTTTATTTTATTTCAGTCCCTTAATTGTTTATGTTTTAATTTCAGCCCTTAAATTTCTCGTTTTTAGTTTAAAAGTTATTTAATTTAGCCCCTAATCTATATATGTTATTATTTCAGTATTTAACTTTTATTTCCAGCTTTATTATATTTATAGTTTAAGTCCTTAAGTTTATATAAGTTATTAATTCAGCCTTTAAGTTTATTTTCAGCTTTAATATATTTACAGCTTAGTCCTTAAACTATTAAAAGTTATTATTTCAGTTTTCAGCTTTAATTTTCAGTATTATTATATTTACAATTTAGTCCCTAAACTTATGAAAGTTATTATTTTAGCCCTTAAAGTTTTATTTTCAGATTTAATAAATTTCCAATTTAGCCCCTAAACTTTATTTTATCATTCTAAGTCATTTATTTCAATTCCAATAATTTTCAATTAAGCCCTTAAACTTAATTTTCAACACTTTGAAACTTTAAAGTTCGAAATACTGATTCAAACTTATTTTCTATTGGCTAGACGAAACGTACGGACCACTAAGAGATTGAAGCTACTTCTCGCACTATTTTCACAAACTCGATATATTGAGGTAGACTCGCCACCATTAATTAGTTTAAATTATAATTGCATGCTTTATGTGAATTACGTGATTTATATGCTTTAATGCATAAGATGAGAATTTATCATATGAGATATATGATATTGTTATGCTTGCCATAACTTATATGCTTAATTGCATGAGAAAGAAGAGAATCCCTTATGGGATAAGAAGAGAATCTCTTATGGGATAAGAAAAGAATGTTATGCATAACTTACGTGCCTCATCAGCACAAGAAAGAAAGAGTACCCACATCCCATGTTTTTAAAGAGCCTATGATTTTCAAGAAAATGAACCAAAGATGATATCACAATGTATATTGCATAAGTGTGTATTCAATTATTCTGTAAATTAATTATCGGCGATGAGTCTACTGAGTATTTCTTCGAAATACTCACTCTGCTATTTTTAACAATATTTGCAGACTTTGGAGGCGATCGTGATTGATCCGGCAGTGGTGGCATAGAAAATTTAACTATCAAGATTATTATCTCTTTGAAGTTTTTGTATTCGAATATTGATAACATTTTGACGTTTTCCGCTATTTCTAAAATATGATATTTAAATTTTAAATTTCTATGAATTTTACTTGTCGATACAGTTTGTCAATTACAAATGTGATTTCAAAATTAGGTTATTTCCGCGAAAATTGATTTTGAAATTAGGGCAAAAGAAAATGACGTGGCAATGCGGGTTAACAGAACTCGGGGCGCTACATTCTTGATCAATGCATCGATCTCCCGTTGTAGCATTATACATTCTTCCGTGGTGTGCCCATGATCCCTGTGAAAGTCACAGTACTTGCTCTTGTCTCTTGCCTCCGGAGGAGATCGCAACCTGGGAGGCCATTTAAGATCTTTCATGTCTCTAATCTCCATCAGTATCTTGGACTTAGAAGTGTTCAGACGGGTATATGGCCTAGGTGGTCCTTCGTACTTTGGCTTTCCCCGAGCATGATCATCATGCGCACTGGCTCGTGTGACCTCTTAAACTGGGATTTCTCAGAGCTCGGGGTGGTCTTCATAGCTTCTTCCATGTTGATGTATTTCTCACCTCGGGTTAGGAGCTCCGTTACTGACTTCGGGGGTGTCTTAGATAAAGACATCCTAAAGGCCTCACACCTTACGGCATATGTTAGAGCCGAAACATCTGATGTGATATGGAGGTCGGGTATCTGTAGCCTTTCCTTGTTGAACCTCGTCATAAAGCTACGTAAGGTCTCGTTAGGCCCCTGGCGGAGCTGCATGAGGGTGGCCGTTGTCTTCTTGATGCGCTTGCTACTGGCGAAGAAGGCGGAGAACGTTTCGACAAGGTCAGAGAATGACGATATGTAGTTTGGCTCCAATGTGGCGAACCAATCCCTAGCGGCATTGGTTAATGTTTGAGGGAAGGCCTTGCACATTACTTGATCCGGTGCAACCTGTAAGTTCATGACGTCTGTATAAACATTTAGATGGTTGATGGGGTCGGTTGAATCTATCCGGGAGTGGGTATGAAAGAACCTCTGGTGTGAATGGAGTGTTAGGGGCGAACCCCGCCATTCCCTTGGTATTCTGTCGTAGTCCTGCCGTAATTCCATATTGTATGATCCGTGCGAGTTCGCCCGAGTCCATGGTGACCAATCTCGAGGCCGAGGCATGTGGGGGATGCCCGAGGCATCACGGATGTCCCGAGCTCGAGCATCAGCCACGACACCTCCTTCCGACGTCGGTATTTGCGTGTGTGCTGGTGCTGAAGCTTGAGGGATGTTTCCTTGGCTGAGTAGCCGGGTCAAGGCTGCAACTTGTTGACGTAGCTCCTCGAATGCTCCAGCAGTAACCATTGCGGGGGGGGGGGGATCTGACGCCCCTGGGGCTCCTTCCTGATGAACTTGAGGATCTGCCGCGGGCGGTTGGTTTGGAGCGGTTGAGCTTACGAGAGGAAGACCTGAACGTGTATTCACCATGACTTTTGGTAGCATTTCCCACAGACGGCGCCAAATGATGCTGCCAAAAATCGTACCTGTTGACTTCCCGAGCTTGATGACCGAGAACGAGCACGAACGAGATCTTCCGGTACCTGAAACAAAAGCTTTGAGGGTTGGCCTCGTCGCCCCTCCGATGCTTAAGTCAGAGAGAGATTAGGGAGAATATTTATGCTGGAAAATATATTTAAAAGCATACCTCAATGAAGAATCAGAATGATGTATTTATAGTGGTGGGTAGTTTATCCCTGGTAGGACTCGCTTCCTTGTATTCCGGAGTGATTGTAGGAGCAGATGTCGGAGTCCAAGTAGGAGTTTTGCCTTGTTAGGAGTGTTTTCCATGGTAGGACTCCTTTGTCATCTAGGACTCCTTGGATAGGGTGTCCCTGTAGGGTCATGAATCCTCCTGAGGATAGGCGATGCTGGGCCTTGAATCGCATAGAAATGGCCAAGTAGATGTCCCGACCATATGTCCAACCCGAGGACTCTCGTAGTGACTTCTGAGGCGATCCGGCAAGACCGTCCTCGAGATGTACCCCCGAGGACGTGTAAGCCCGAGGACCACAACCATGTATATGGCACGACCATTGACGTTATCCTCGTGCTCGAGTATATCGTGTGTGACGTCATCAACAGTATAATCTGTTTTCCAACATTAGAAGCGTTTCTTTCCCCAAGCGTAATTGTATCAACAATACCTTGATATAACTCTGATCGAATATGTTGTTGTTGCTTCCTAAAATAATCCAATCTTGACGTCTTGATCTTAACGTACATATCTACTACAAATTGTTACAATAGTTGACCAGAAAGTAGTAGAATTGATCTGGCATTTTCTCTGATTTGCAATTTGTAGCAATAATATTCACGACATGAAACAACTGGGTCCTTCCTTCTTCTGTTTAATGCTACAAAAGTTGAATGTGAATGAAAGGTTATTGAGTTGGACGTACATACTAAATGAAATTTTTTAGTATTAATATTGCAATCTAACCTAGTTGTTCTCTTGCAAATAATTCTTCTGCGGTCTCTGATTGTTCAGGATTTATTGATTGGTTTGTTTCGTTATATGTAGATCTTCTTCCTCTACTGACCCATTGAATCCCTTGATGCCAACCAACATCGCCACATGGAAATAACAATGGATATTGCAATGGATCATAACACCCGAAATAGTACTGAACTATATGACTTCCACCAGAATGGTTAAAGACAAAAATGTCACGTCCTCTTAGTTGATCTTGACCGTCATTTTCTACCCATATTGCTGCAACTTGTGAAGATGTGAGAGCATTGAATACACGTTGATCTAGGCCAGCATCTGATCTTATATAAATTATTCTATTTTCCAAATTTGGAAAATCACCAAGAGAGCGAAAAAAATAGAATATGGATTAATGCGAAGAATATCGATGAGTTAGTTACAATTGATGGATCCATTCTGTTTGAATCATAAACACGATTTTCTAATTCATGTTCTGTATCATAGAAATACAACTAGAGATAAGAAGGGCAACCATTTGAAGGAATCAAATCATTGATATAGTGATAGATCTGTTCTGTCCCTGAGTTCTGAAAGTATAGATTCCTTTATTTCTCCTACAAAGATCTTTATCAAATTTCACTCCGAAGGATGTGAAAGTGAACTTGTTATTATAAGTTCGAATGTATGTCCTGAAATGTGCAGATTCATCTGTGTTGGAGGTGAACAACGAATAAAGCTTATCAGGAACATCATTTGTGGCTAAAGAAATTGTTCCATCAGTACAGCAAAAGCCAGTTGTTTCATGGTGGAATCGCTTTGCTTTACAATGTATGCAGCTGGGTACTAATGGCAGAGAATATGCTTCAGATGGTACTACCTTCATCAATTGTCTAAATTCGATAGAAACTTGATGTGACTCACCTATTTGGTTAAAAAATGAAAATAACGCAACATAAGCAAGCTTGTCATGTTGTTTGAATTATCTGATTAAGGACATTACTAGTACAGTAGCAATATTTGATGACTGAATTCGAAGAACCAACTAATTTTACATTTGTTTCTTCCCCCTAGAAGATGTCGGCATATTTGTATCATAGCTCGACTCCTCTCGAACGACATATGGATCCTATTTGTATAATATATTCCAAAATCTCAGAGGAAACTAATAGAATGATGGTTGAATAAGAAAATAGAAAAATGATTAGAGGAGAACCTGCTGGATAAAGAGTTGATTAGAAGATTCGGAGACATTGTTTGTGGTTGAATTTGTCTCTAAATTAATGACACGGACTTCAAGACCAGGAAGAATACATACTTCACGAAACAAATCTTTTTCAACGATATCACTATGAACATCAGTGTTCCGCTGTCTCTTTGATGCTTTTTGAACAACACTAAAGTCTTGAATGTTGTCTGTATATTGGACATCATTGTTTGAATATCGAACAATCGACGTAGTCGTTTCATCACCACCAGATGTATTGAAATCATTTATATGAATGGAGTTCTTTTTCGATGCTTTTTGTTTAGCATATCTTTCTCTTTGTTTTCTACGAATCTCCTCCTTTTTCTCTTCTGGTAAATCTCTATAGAGGATTCTCTTTACATGTTGTTTACCATGATCTTCAAAAAATAGTTCACACGCTTAAATTTCACATAACTTTATATTTTATGTTTGTACTTTTTTTTTTAAATTATTTACAGAATCTTACCACTTCTCATTATGTTAACGAAGGAAATGATTGTTTCAACTGATAGATACTGTTCTACGCAAGCAAAGATGAATGAAATAAGTTATAGTTATTTCATATGCTCAATTAAATAAATAATCAAATGATAAAATACTATGAAATTGGAAACTAACGAAACCATATTTCAATTTGACATTCAAAAAATGTTTTTGAAACTATTTGCCAAATTTAATTCCCTATTCTAAGCAACTATCAACTATTTCTCAACTAATTATTTTAA
Source organism: Fraxinus excelsior (assembly GCA_019097785.1). Lineage (NCBI taxonomy): Eukaryota > Viridiplantae > Streptophyta > Magnoliopsida > Lamiales > Oleaceae > Fraxinus > Fraxinus excelsior. The sequence goes on from CM032624.1 coordinate 27,892,076, forward strand.
AATATTTCTCTACTAATTTTTAATTTGGATGTTATGAATTTTTATTTTTTTTTATTGTTAATTTTTAGGCGGAACATCAAATTCCTTATGCCACGTCATTAATTCGTCTTATCATAATTCATTGGTTGAGAATCCCTTCCCACCGACTTTTACGTCCCCTCTCTAGGCTATGTGTTTCTCTGTGTTTGCTCAGGGGCCTTTTTGGACCGTTTGACAGGCCTAATGGCGGAATAGTAAAGACACATATCAGAATAGATGACTTTGAGAGTTTTGAGTTAGGGTAATCTATTACCACTACAAATTTTATTAAGTACACCACAATATTCTCATGTACTTGCATTTTCCATTTATTAGAATTTTTAGTCTCATTACGAAGGTATTAATTCAAATAGTTTTATAATTACGAATTAATATTTACCCCCCACTTATTTCTTCATTACACTGTAATCATCAAATTCATTTTACTCCGACTATATTTGAAAATTTAAAGACTGAAAGTAAAATGGTCTAAATTAGGGGATTGACTGCAGAAAAACATAAACTCTAGGGATAGTTTCATAAATGACCGAAACCTTTGGAACTGAAATCAAAAAACTTTAAAAACTTGGGCTTCAGGGGCAATTTCACAATAAAAATAAAATAAAATATAACACTCTCCCTCTCTCTGTGTCCAATATTCGAACCAGAGAGAGGAAGAGAGAGGAAATTTGGGAAGGAGGGCAGCCAATGACGGTGACTCCACCGTACCGTCAACTTATTTCTTCATTACACTGTAATCATCAAATTCATTTTACTCCGACCATTGAATTCAAGATTTTGGTTATTAATTTTCCTCAAGCTTTTGATGAGAATAGATTGCAATGACATCTACAAGGTTCGTCTATTAGTTTTGTGGTCTAAAACATTCACGACAAATTTGTCCGGATAACTTTCGGTGAAAAACAATTTTCGTAAGCATTATAATCCTATCTATTTTAAAGTTCGTGCATTAAAGTATATGAATCACGTAAATTCACATAAAACATGCATTTATAATTTAAACTAATCCATGGTGGCAAGTTTACCTCAATTTTCTCGAGTTCCGTGAATAGTAAAGCGGATAGAAAACTTCAATCTCCTATTCGTTCATACGTTTCGTCTACCCAAAATGGAAAATAAGTTTGAATTAGTATTTCGAAATTTAAAAGTTTCAAAATGATAAAATAAAGTTTAGGGACTTAATTGGAAATTTATTAAAAGTGGAAATTGAAAAGTTTAAGGACTAAAATAGACTTTTTCAAATTTTGTGAACTAACTGTGGGAAATAAGAACTTCAGGAGTTGTTTTGTCTATAACATAAACTTTGGGACTAAAATAAATACTTAAAATAATAAAAATAAAGTTCAGTGGCTTAATTGAAAATTTATGAAACTGTATTTGAAAATTTAAGGACTGAAAGTAAAATGTTCTAAATTAGGGGACTGACTACAGGAAAACATAAACTCTAGGGATAGTTTCATAAATGACCGAAACCTTTGGGATTGAAATCAAAAAAACTTTAAAAACTTGGGCTTCAGGGGCAATTTCACAATTAAAAAAAAATATATAACACCCCCTCTCTCTCTCTGTCCAATATTCGAACCAGAGAGAGGAGGAGAGGGGAAATTGGAGAAGGGGGAAAGCCAACGACGGTGAGTCCACCGTCGGCCAGCAGCGGAGTCGGCACCACCGTCGCGTGATGGCGCTAATGCAAATGGGTGAAGGTGGCTTGGAGGGTTTCATTGTGTTGTCCGAGAGGTAATTGCATCGGGTTCCAGGTTTTTCGGTGATATTCTGGCTGAAAAACGGACGGGAAAGATTGGTAAGTTCAAGGGCTCTCTTATTCATTGGTTTTTGAAGCGGCTTCGGGGTTGATTTTGGCTGAAACAGGGCGTGTCGAGTTTGGGTGGAGTGGCTATTGGTATGCATTTGGGGTGATGGTTGTGGCTGTCGATGGGGTCGTTTTTTGGGTGGGAAATGATGGTTTCGTGGTTTAGCAGAGGATAACTGATGCTGGCTGCGATTTTGGCAAATTGGCAGGACGTCGATTGCAGTTGGATTTCAGGCAAATATTCATTTTCGGCTTCAGAATTCAGTGGAGATCACCTTGGTATTAGGCTAATGTCTGTTGCTGGAAATGTAAACAGTTCAACTCTCTCGAATTACAGGTAATTACCCATCTTCTTACTTATACTTCCATTACAGTTTCAAGCCTCTTCATTTCCTAAGCTGACAGAAGATAAATGCATGCCTTAATTGCTAATTAACATACTTCATTTCATCCTTAATTTAACGGCAGAGAGCTGACGGCAGTAGAGCTGTAGATGGAAAACAAGATTTCCCGTTTCATACACACTTATTATATAGAAGAGATAAGATGAAGAATGAATACCAATGGTTGTTTCAGTAAATGCCACCGATTCCTTGTATTTATTCCAAGGTAATATTCTTAATTTTCCTTCCACAGTTAATTTGTTTTGATTAATTATTTAATTTTGCAGGCGTTCAGAAATAGTTACAAGTCCATGGCACACTATCTTATTAACACTCACAGTGTTAGTATCAATGGTGAAGGAGAGGTAACAAAAAAGGTCTCGATGAGCAGTTTGGTGCCTCAAATGGTGTGTTGAATGTCTATTTATTTTGTGAACATGAAATAATTGATGATGTCTAAGTTCATCTATATTTTCAGAGCATTAGAAGGAAGCATTTAATTTTGTTGACAACCGACCTCCAAGGTAATTAAGATCGGATTATTTCACGTCGCCAATAGCTAGGTGCTATGTTGAGTTCGGAATGGCAAGGTCAGCTCGGAGCTATAAGAGTCTTCTTTGATAAGCCTGTTGTCACGGACTTGTTGTTTTCTTCAAACACCGTGCGGTACTTAGTGTCTCCAACTTCCGCCCCTGCGCTTTTACACTAAGTCAGCTCCCAACTGGCGTCGAGGTCTTAGAAAGGCACAAAGTAGAACACTTAAGAATTTAAAAGAGGAACACAAGTGGTTAACGAAAGCTTTGTATTGAACAAAGAAGCTTTACAATGCTTAGAGCTTTACAACTTCACTTTCTTAGCAAATGAATGAACCTACTAACCTATTTATAGGTAAAGCCATTCTTAATGGATGGCTAGGATCAATTTGATCCAACGGTCTATGTTACGTCTCTAGAATTTTCTACAACTATCCATAATAGTATATTTACACAGAATCAACTAGGATGATCTAGAATAATCTACAAGCATAAAGCTTGTCAATTATCTAGATTTTCCCATCACCTTCTAGTTAGTTTCAACCATCATAGTCTAGAACATTCCGGATTAGTTTCAAGACACCGTTGTTCTAGATAATTCCGCCATCTTTGCCATGAAACGAGCGGTTCGTGACATTCTCCCCCGCCTAATTGGGCGACGTCCTCGTCGCCGTGTAATACTTCAATTTGTCTTCGAACTGCCACAAGTCTTTTTGTTCCTCCCATGTTGCTTCGGACTCGGGCAATCCTTTCCATTTGACTAAGTATTGTTTGCAAGGAAGTACTCCACACCTTCGAACCACGCGTTCTGCCAAAATCTCATCAACCTCCTTATCAAAGGACTTAGTCACAATCGAGGGTGCCCGTTGTGACTCACTCCGGCTAGGATCTTCCATGTCTTCATGGAATGGCTTCAACATACTTACATGAAAGACCGGATGAATCTTCAAAGTGCTAGGTAGGTCAAGGCGATAAGAGACCTTGCCAACCTTAGCGACTACCGGGAACGGCCCTTCATACCTCCGCACCAAGCCTTTGTGAACACTTCGATATGCTTTGAACTGTTGAGGCAATATTTTCACAAGGACTTGGTCACCAACATTGAACTCCAACGACCGTCTCTTTTTGTCCGCCCACTTTTTTATGCGTCTTCGTGCCTTATCCAAGCAAGAACGGGCTAAGTCGGCATGCTCCTCCCAGGACTTAGCCATTTTATAGGCTCCAGGACTTTTCCTTCCTTCAATAGAAGTGGACAGAGTGTGGGGCATTAGTGGTTGTTGCCCGGTTGCCAACTCGAATGGACTCCGCACCGTAGCCTCACTCCTTTGTAAGTTATATGAAAATTGAGCAACATCTAGGAGCTTGGCCCAATCTCTTTGATTGGCACTTACAAAGTGCCGAAGATAGCACTCCAACAAAGCATTCACCCTTTCCGTTTGCCCATCCGCCTGTGGGTGAAAGCTTGTAGAGAAGTGCAAGTTCGAATAGAGGAGTTTGAACAACTCCGTCCATAGCCGTCCAGTGAAACGGGGGTCACGATCACTTATTATGCTTCGTGGTAACCCCCAATATTTCACCACATTCTTGAAGAATAACCTTGCCGCCTCTTCGATCGTACAATCCTTAGTGGTCGGGATGAATGTGCCATACTTCGAAAATCGATCAACCACCACCATGATTGACCCGAACCCTTCGGATTTAGGCGAGGCGCTGATGAAGTCCACAGTGATGGAATCCCATAGACGCTCCGGGACGGGTAAAGGTTCCAACAAACCCGCCGGTGATTTGGTCTCTACCTTGTCTTGTTGGCAAACAAGACAAGTCTTCACATAAAGCTCCACCATATCCTTCATTTGTGGCCAATAGTAAGCTCGCTCAAGTAATGCCAAGGTGCGTTTTTGGCCGGGGTGGCCGGCCCACTTGGTATCGTGGCATTCCTTGATAATGTCCCGCCGCAAGTTGTTCCACTTGGGAACATAAACACGCTGCCCTGTGGTATAGAGTAAGCCGTCCTCTACCTAGAATTTTCGTGTTCTTCCTTCTTGGGCACCTTTTACCAACTCCTTAGCCAAAGGATCATGGTTCATGCCTTCCCTGATTAAGTCAAGTAATGTCCCTTTGGCCCGACTTATAGCTGCAAGCTCCGCTTTCCTGCTTAGAGCATCGGCAACAACATTGGCCTTGCCGGGCTTGTACTCCAATACATAGTCGAACTCCGCTAAGAAATCTTGCCAACGTGCTTGCTTGGGAGTCAACTTCTTTTGTGTTTGGAAGTAGCTAGTAGCAACGTTGTCTGTCTCGATGACAAACTTAGAGCCCAACAAGTAATGACGCCACACCAGTAGGCAATGAACAATAGCTGTCATCTTCTTTTCTTGCACTGTGTAGCGACGTTCGGTGTCATTGAGCTTCCAGCTTTCAAAAGAAATAGGATGCCCTTCTTGCATTAGAACTCCCCCGATAGCAAAGTCCGAGGCATCTTTTTGAACTTCAAAGGTCTTGCTAAAATCGCGCAATACCAAGACCGGTTCCTCCATCACGGCCGTCTTAAGATCATCAAAGGCCGTTTGACATTTCTCGGACCAATCCCATGCCTTGTTCTTCTTCAATAGGTCCGTCAATGGGGCCGCCCTTACTGAGTAGCCTTGGATGAACCGCCGATAATAATTGACCAGACCAAGGAAAAAACGAAGTTCTATTACCTTGGTTGGTACCTCCCACTCTTTGATTGCCTTGATCTTTGCCTCATCCATCCTTAGCCGCCCATGGCCAATGATATGACCAAGGAAGTGCACCTCTTCCTTGGCGAATGAGCATTTCTCCTTTTTTATGTATAGTTCATTCTCCCGCAACGCCTTGAACACAATTCGTAGATGGTTGGCATGATCCTCCAAGTTGTTGCTATAAATGACAATATCATCAAGATAGACCACCACGAACTTGTCCAAGTATGGCTGGAAAATCTAGCTCATTAACATGCAGAATGTGGTCGGGGCGTTGGTTAGGTCGAAAGGCATCACCAACCATTCGAACGAACCATATTGAGTAATACATGTCGTCTTAGGTTCATCTCATTCCGCTATCCAGACTTGGTAGTATCATTTTTGTAGATCAACCTTCGTATAGTACTTTATACTATCAAGCCTATCAAATAAGTCGGCAATCAAAGGAATAGGATTTTTTTTTATTGTTACCTTATTAAGCGCCCGATAATCCACGCACATCCTCAACGAACTGTCATGCTTCTTTTGGAACAAGACCGGTGCGCCATAAGGTGCCTTCGAAGGCCGTATCCTCCATGTGTCAAGTAGCTCTGTCAATTGCCTTCGAAGTTCTTCTAGCTCAGGCGGTGCCATCCGATAGGGTGCTATGGATGGGGGTTTGGCACCTGGTTCGAGCTCGATCATGTGGTCCACCTCCCTCCTAGGTGGTAATTTCTTAGGCAACTCCGGTGGCATCACATCCTTGTTTTCCTCAAGGACTTCTTTGATAACTTTGGGCAAGTCATCATCTAGCTGTTCCCTTGCAGCTTCGTCTTGGTCCTCAGTCTTTAAGGCTGCCAAGTATGTTACCTCACCTTTCTTCAGGCCCTTTGCTAGCTGCATGGCTGAAAGCTGTCCATTAGCTTTCGTCTTAGACACAGTAGGCACCATGCATGAAGACCCCTTCTCCAAGATGCAAACTGAGCCGAATGAAGGTATAGGAATAGCATTGACCTTCCTCATGAAATCCAACCCGAGAACCAAGGTAAAATCATCCATCGTTGCCACCGAAAGATCAACTTGGCCATGCCAAGTCCCCAACTGAACTTTCGCCCCTTGAATCGCGCCACCAAGGGGTGTGGTAGAAGAATTCACTACCTTCATGAAGCCAACACCTTTAGTGACTTTGAGGCCCAACCGTCTTGCCTCGTCCTTAGTAATGAAGTTGTTGGTGGCTCCCGTATTAACCATCGCTATAACGAGTCAACCATTCACTTGGGCTTTCACATACATTAGTCCTTTTTCATTATGGGAAGCCGGAGTAACCTTAGCATTGAGGGCACTAAGTAGTTGCAATGAACTGAAATGTTCCGCCCTTTGATCTTGGCTAGGGCATTGATAAGTGTATTTTATACACTTGTTTGGGCTCTAAAATATCGACATTTCGTAGTTCTTTTAATGAGATTATAGCCTAATTTGTTATATAATGTGTTATTAGGTGAAACTCAATGAATGGAAGTGAAATTGAAAGAAAGAAACCAAAAATGACAAAAAAAAAAAAAGCAAGATCCAAAGTTTGGGAACTAAAGTACAAATACTTAAAAGTTGTGTCGAAGCTCAGGATGAAGATTCAAGAATGCTAGAGGTCAAATGGATGCAACTAAAGATCAAAAGGAGTGTAAACAAATCAATTTTCAACCGCACAAGGATGTCTAAAATTTTGGTTGGAGATTGAGACCCATTTTTGGCCTAGTAAATGTTCGAATTGAAGAAGAGCTTTTTCTATTAAAGTTGTAGCCCTTCGAGTTATCTTTCTAACACATCTTGAATCACCTCAATTGGACATCGGAAGGAAAATTTATGACAAAAATACTGAAGCAGATGCAAAGTGGACAGAAACTCGGCGCCCATGCGCTATACACTCAGCGCTCAAGCGGTGTACTAGCCAAAAAATGGATTTTTAACAGATTTTTAGCACTGTCCCATAGCGCTCAAGCGCCACGCGCCGCCACAGATTTTAAGTTTTTATTGTTTGGGCCGCGAAAACTCCACAAAAAAACTCCAACTTGGCCAAGAACGTATATGAAAGTATAAATAGACCTAAGGAGGATTGAAAGGGGGGTGGACACATTAAAAAAGGGGTTCCCACACATTGAAAAGAGGGTTCCACACTTTGTAACATTGAGCGAAAAACACAAGATCGAAGAGGAAGGATTCGAGTTCAAATCAAGGATTGGAAGTGGAAGAAGATCTTAGTGCAAGAGCTGATTCTTTTCCATCTTTTTATCATTTAAATCCGGTGATGTATTCAAATTTAGTTATTTATTTCATTATTTTGATTATGAGTAGCTAAATTTATTATTAGGGCAAATAATATAATCTATTGAGACCCTTAGTTCTTTAATCCATGAATTCTGAGTTTTATTCTTCTATGTGTTGATTTTATTATGATTGCAATGCATTGAATTACCTGATCAATAATTTGATGATCTATTGAGTTTCTTACGAATCGAGAGGTGAGTTTGAGACTTAGAACGTGTAATAAAATCTGGTAACGAGGTATAACGTGTAGAGATACCTATACTAAGTGATGCGGTCGTTATATGAGTTCCTAGTGCCATAACTCGTTTAACTAAGGGTAATTCGCATAGAGATATGGAATTGAATTAGTTAAATAGGCTCAATGAGAACTCGAGAGGGGTAAATTGAATACCGTAGGAGAATTCGATCGAACACTACATTAGGCTAGAATCTTGAATTGGGAATTAAGGTGATCATTAGATGACTTTGTTTTGCCCTAATACATCTTATATATATGAATTTTTGATCTATTTGCATTTGTTATTTCAGCATAATTTTCATTAGTTTTAGGCATTTAGTTCATTTAAGAGAATTAATCTTTTTAACTATCACAATTCCTTATTTGATTTACTTCCATCAGATAGGAGTTAGAAAAGTAGATTAAGACTAAAGTATAGTCCTCATGGGAATGATAATCCGGATTCTTAGGTCCACTATATTACTTGTTACGATATCGTACACTTGTGATATAAAAATACGCAACAGGCATGAATCTCGTTCCTCCGCTATAGCCGCTAACGTACCAAGCTTAGGACAATCACGCATGGGATGCGGCCCCTTGCACACAAAGCACCCACCACGAGGCCCCGATGGAGCATTCTTCTTTTCTTCATAATTACCCCGAGAATTCGACGGTTTGGAAGCATTGCCCCCTTTGTAGAATGATGGTTTCTTAGTATTATCTTTCTTCTCTCCCCTGCCTTTAACCGTGATACCTTTGGAGCTTTTATAAGACTTTGACGAATCCGTGCTCCTTTGGAACTCGGTTAAAGATTCGGACACCACAATAGCATCATCTACCGTCCTCACATCCCGACGTTGTAATTCTTGTTTAGCCCAATTTTGCAAGCCGTCGGTAAAGTGGAACAATAGATCTTCATCCAACATGCTTGGGATTTGAAGCACAAGGGTTGTAAATTCTTTGACGTACTCCCGAATAGTACCCTTATGTTTCAACTCCCGAAGCTTTTTACGGGCCTCATAGACTACATTCTCCGGATAGAATTGGCGCTTTAATTCCTTCTTAAAATCATCCCAGCTATCTATCCTACAAGCACCCTTTTCTATATCGGCGTGCTTACGTTGCCACCATAGAGCTGCGGTGTCTGTAAGATACATAGTTGAGGTACGTACCTTAATCGCCTCATCAAGAATGTTCATGCCCTCGAAGTATACCTCTAACCGCCATAGGAAGTCATCAAGTTCCTTCGCGTCCCGCTTGCCATCAAACTCCCTTGGCTTAGGGTAGTCGACCCTTGGAGCCGCCACAACTGTGCTTGTTTCCGAACTATTTGAGGCCTTCTTGCAAGCATCAAGGCCCCTTTGCACCTCATCGCAAAGCTTGTTCACTTGGTTTTGGATCGCCGTGATGGTATCCATCACCTTGATCTCCAACCTTGTGAACTCATTCCTTAGAGAACCTTGGTCCTCTTTGATGGCATCAAATTGTTCCAAGGTGTGGGACTCTAAGGTTGAGAGTGAATTCTCCACCATCTCAATGCGTTCCCCCATGTTAACGAAAACTTCATCGAGTGATCCAACAGTAGGAGCCGGTGGGCGACTCCTACTCCGACCATGCTTAGCTTTCTTGCCGGTTCGGAGGTTCTGTCTCTTGCCCCTATCTTCATGTTCCATCTCTGTGGTGCCGGAACCCGCAACCTCTCGATCCACCATGCCAACGGTAGTAAGTGAGCCGAACTCAAGCTCTGATACCAACTGTCACGGACTTGTTGTTTTCTTCAAACACCGTGCGGCACTTAGTGTCTCCAACTTTCGCCCCTGCGATTTTACACTAAGTCAGCCTCCCAACTGGCGTCGAGGTCTTAGAAAGGCACAAAGTAGAATACTTAAGAATTTAAAAGAGGAACACAAGTGGTTAACGAAAGCTTTGTATTGAACAAAGAAGCTTTACAATGCTTAGAGCTTTACAACTTCACGTCAGCGCTCACATAATTCTCCAATTAAAAATGTTAGCTTTCCTTCATAAGTTGTGCATTAATTATAGGCCCACTTGCAATAAATGCTCCGTAGAATCTGACATATTCTAGCTCGATAGCCAGTCTTATTGCTCCAACAATCGTACTTCCTCAGTTCGGGATGACAATGAAAAGACAGTGCAAGTGGCATGCATGCACATTTTTCCCTATACTAGTCCTCCGCCCGTGCATTTTGAAGGTAATGTTAGCGTCGAATACAAAGAATTAAAGGTGTTTTTTTTATTACCTATGTGTCATTGTCAATCTGCCTTTATTTTTTACTTATTTTAGCAAAATAAAAAATAAAAAATTGATTCGAAAACCAGTTTTCATGAATATACTATGTGTGATTGTCAATCTGCCTTTTGTTTTCTTACTTATTTTAGCAAAAAAAAAAAAATTGAATATCACAAAAACCAATGCATATAATTATGTCAAAAGTTTTATCTTTTTCTTCTGGCATTAGACATATTATCATGGAAACTAGAATACAATAAGTTCTTCAATTATAGTATCGTTCCCTTGCTTTTTCGAAACATTCTGTCCTAAACAAATTAAAAACGAAAAGAAAAGAAAAATTGCAAGAAAAATTTAAACTAATCTTCAAAGAATGCATAAGAAATTAACCGTTTCATCATGCTTAGGTCCCTCGGAGTCACCAGCAACATCTAGGCACAAAAGTATAGCCCTGGTTTCTCGTACAACATCGACAAAGGTCTAAGGTTTTTCGGGTTTGAATAGATTCTTCATTGAACCGCTTCTAACAACCTTCTTAACAAGGTTTTTTGAACTTTGAAGAAGAACCAAATATCTTCTATTTCACATCAACCTTCATCACCACAACAGCCATCTCTTTTCCATTAATAGAATCTGGAGTCTGAGATTCCACAAGCATAATAGCTTTAGAAAAAAGATCACAAATTTTCCAAAATTCCCAATTATTGTTGCAATAAAATGGAATGGAAAAGAAACAACTTTTGTTGCTGCAGAAGAAAAATAAAGAGTTTACATATTCTTTTTATTGTGTTTGTCACCGAACTTTCATATGAAACAAAAATTTTAAACAGATTATAATACTAAAAATGAATAAATTAAGTCATAGCACTGGATACTGCAATGCACAAGAACTTCATCCCCAGTCACCATACAAGTTCTAAGTAAGGCCAAAGGCATGAACATTTTGTACAACAATTTGTGCTTCTCCAATATTAATCTTAGGCTCAATCCCAATCCAAAACAGTCATTAGACGATGAAATTGCATCTCTTATATAGTAATACAATTCTTCATTAGCTGCCCATTGGAGTTTATGTCTCTAAATTTTTTCTACAATAAGTAAAATAATCTCGCCTCAAGATTGACTAATTGAGAGTTTCTTTTGGTGATTGGTAAGTTTGATCCAAGGAAGAATGTGAAGGTTGATATCCCATTTCGTATTTTTCATCTAAGTTTAATAAGTTGTTCGTTTCTTGAATTTCTGGGCTAATTCATCTATTCTGCAAGAATTTGTACATAATTTTAACAAAAAAGTTACACACACACACACACACACACACACATATATATATATATATAGTTTGAGATTCCTGAAGAAATTCTCACCCAAAAAAATGAATACAAAACTAACAGGGGATCAACTTTAATTCTGGCCAACCATTTTTTCACAATCTTGATTCAGCAATTTCAACGACTCATCTAGCAATTTGAGATCGTCTTTAAGCACAATGTTGCGAGTAGTCATAGAAGCACTGCACCTAACATCATAATTAAACTAAATATGAGGAAGAGCTTAACACATTAGAAGAAAGAGATTGAAATTGTTCTAAGAACCATTTGGAAAACTTCAAAATATGTAGTAAATAAAGTTTTCTTATTAAAATCTATATCAGAAATGTATCAATCTTCAAATTTTATTGAGAACCCTCTATAGAGATGGTTCTTATTACTCAATGTAAGAGAACTAACAAAAAAACCTTTCGCAATGAATAATGCGAGTCATGTGGTTTAATCTCAACGATTTTTTCAAAAAACACAAAAACAAAAACAACTAAAAGTAAACAATTGCAATTGTTAAGTTGCCACTTATTTATCTTCCTCCTTAAAAAGAGACCCAATAGTTTTCCCATGTTACATTCTGCAAGCTAGTTCACTGAAAAGTACACCATCACTATCAGTTAATCTCATCAAATTTCCATCAAAAGGGTCTAAAGGGTTAAAAATGTTACCTAGCCACAATCTTCCATTGTGGTAGCTCTATCTAGTATTTTTTTAGATCACATCCCATTACAATCTACCATTCATGCCATGCATGTTGAAGAATGTAAAAAGAGAATCAAATGCCTACATGAAGGAGATGAATGAATATATGAAGGCCACAAAATGAAGAAAAGCATTCACACACATATGGCCATAAAGAAAGAAAGGCTAAAGAAACATGATTATACCTCTTCTGAATCAATTAGCATCCAATTTCCATCAGGTGATTCAACAAAGATTCTATCAAAATCAAGGTCTTGGCTAGAAGAAAAGATGACAAATTGCCACTAACAATTATGCATTTAATCCGACAAATTACACAACTTTAAAACTGGTTAAAGACATGGATTTACCTCTATACTACATTAAAAATGCCTCATCTTATAACGAAATCATAAAAAGCTATCTTACGATAACAGTTCACGAAATCAGTGCTATACCACACACCCACATCCACTTATACCAACAACAAAATTAGCATGTGACGGCAATTATGGACTCATCTAAAGACTTATATTGTAGCTATTTGACTTATCAGAAAATAAAAATTAAATATATGCAGTAGGGTCTTAACCTCATTTTTTCTAGGTAAGATTAGTTTCCCATTCAAAAGTTCAGCAAATATGCAACCAAAAGACCACACGTCAACAACTGGGCTTTATTTTGTGGTTGCACGAAGCAACTCTAGAGACCTAGGTCACCGTGTGCGCCCGGAGTACCCTCCGTGCACGCACGATTTTTTTTTTAAATGAACCTTATTAAAATATCAAAATCATCCAAAAACCCATATTGAAAAAAAAATTCATTTAAAATTCTTTTCACATACTTTCCCATCGCGCGCACGATTTTTTTTTTCTTTAAACAAATTCTAAAAAACATTAAATAATATTCATAATTCACATACCAAAGTTACAACTACAATACATTAAATTTCTTACATTTTTAACAAATTTTTAATTACAATTTTAATTTTAATTTTAATTTGTCCTATTGAAAGAGCTAAACTTTAATTTGCGCACGGGAGTGAACTTTTTTTTTTTTTTTTAATAACATGGCCATGAAAAATATTATTTATTTAGGTACAATTTGTTTTTAATTTTTTTCATAGATTTTGTAGAGTTCAATTTGTAATATAATAAAAACTTGAGGGAAAAAAATATAAAGAATAACTACAAATTGAACTCTACAAAATCTATGGGGAAAAAATCGTACCTAAACAAATAATATTTTTCATGGCCACACATATAAAAATAAATAAAATAAAAAAATTTACTCCCGTGCGCAAATTAAAGTTTAACTCTTTCAATATGACAAATTAAAATTAAAATTGTAATAAAAACTTTGTTGAAAATGTAAGAAATTTAATGTATTGTAGTTGTAACTTTGGTATGTGAATTATGAATATTATTTAATGTTTTTTGGAATTTATTAAAAGGAAAAAAAAATTCATGCACGCACATGGGAAAATATTTAAAAAGAATTTTAAATGAAAAAAATATTTCAATATGGGTTTTTGGACGATTTTGAAATTTTATTAAGGTTCATTTAAAAAAAACGTGCGTGCACGGAGACGTTTTTAAATATTTCCTGTGCGCGCACAAATTTTTTTAAATGAAAATAAATTCTAAAAAACATTAAATAATATTCATAATTCACCTACCAAAGTTACAACTACAATACATTAAATTTCTTACATTTTCAACAAAGTTTTTATTACAATTTTAATTTTAATTTGTCCTATTGAAAGAGTTAGACTTTAATTTGCGCATGGGAGTGATTTTTTTTTTTTTTATATATAAGATTTAACTTCTCTTTTTTCCTTAACATTGGTTTTGAACTACGCAATAGAATCAAAATTCTCTTAGATCCCTATTAAAATTCCTATTTTTGTTGGTTCTCAATTTGTGGTCAGAAACAAACTTCACTAAAAAAAATGTCGTGTTGCCATGCATGAAAAGAAAACCATCTCAATTTTTAGTAGGGAAAATAAGTTGTGGAACCCAATAAATTAGAAGTCATTCAAGAAATTTTACATAAGTTTGAATATAGATATTAGTACAACATATCTTTAGAATAAGCAACCTTAGAGCCGACCTTGACAGGGTAAAAACCCAAAAGGATTACTTATAAAAAAATTCATCAAAGCAAAATCACAAATGTGTGCTAGCAAATAAATCACAGTAATGAAAAAGATAAATTCTTACTTGACAATGGCATTAAGTACATGGACGAACTTGTGCCAATTAATTGGACAATACACACGAAACTTGCTCTATTGTATCGCATAAATAATCCTTAACTTGCAATTCAGATGCTTCATTGTACCTTGTAACTTCACCAGCTTCGTTGGTGAGCATTTCCGTGCCACTTCTTCCAACAACAATCTGCAATTACCAATGACGATAAAAGAATTTAAGTGATGAAATATATACATGCCTACTTTTTCTGGCACCCCAATTTGCAATTATCACCATATTATCATATCCACAATACAGAGTCTAGCTAACAAAGTCATTAGTAACTCAACACGGTAGCATACATAGAAGGCTCGGCAAAAGATTCCCATGATAAAAACAATGTATAATTTCTGCATGAAATGATAATGTTTCAAAAGATTAATGTGTAAGCATAAACATATGTAACCTTTCTAGAAATGTGAATATTTGCTAAGGAAAGTCTATTTAGCATTACAGTATATAGTGCGATTTTTTTTCCTTTGACAACGATTCCTTTGCTTCAGATGTTTTTGAACCAGGCTGCCTATAAACAAAAGGGAAGGATAAGAGAATGCAATGTGTAAAGAAGTAAGGAAAGCTGAATTAATTGGTAAAATTTTAGCTGTATCAATATTAATGAGGGCGAAGATAATATTCATTAAAGCATATATCAATTGCAATCTTTTGTCTGTATGAAGCCATCCTATTTGCAGAGACTGTCTCAATTGGATAGCCTAGAATGAAGCACTCTATGTACTTAGCAAAAACAAAACTCCACAGTTTGGCCTAGAGGAAAAATAGTTCGATGTTTAACATAATGGGTATGGTAAACATATAATTATGTGAAATGGATATTTAAATATTATAGGCAGTAGTAAGTAGTTTGTATACTTACCCATTATTCATAGCATGTTGATATGGCATTATTCATAGCATGTTGATATGGCATGATCTCCAGCTTCAATGTTTTGTTAACATTTTTCTCTGTGTAGCGTTTGTATTGAACAAAGTTTGGTTCTATCAATAATGTTTTTGTTGTGTCAATCACTGCTTGTGAATGTGCCTTAATTTGGTCTGGTGTGTGATCATTGTTACTGCAATCATAGACTTGAACTTTCCACTCGGGAAGATTGACCAAATATAGATACCATGTGTTTCCTGGGTATGAACATGGAATTAATAGATATCGGCAGCGTAGCCATGCTCGACCGGCTGTAGATAAAATGTCATTTATGTACTTCTGCTCGGCTCGCGGTATCTATATTTTGACGGTCTGTGTGGGCGACAATGACTCTAGTACATTCGTGTTCGTAGTTGAAGTCCAGGATTGCATACTTTTTGGAAGCGGGTGAAGATTTATCATTGATGAGATGTCGTAATAATGTCAACTCCAAATTAATACTCTAACAGCACAAGTAGAGGTAAAGTGAATAAAATATTTATAAAATTCATTGTGTTACGAAAAATAAATTGTACTAACCGCAATGGGTATGTTTTGGGCTATGTCCATGATAGATTTTAGAAACTCCCGTCCATGTAAGTTGTGGCATCTATCTTCCTACAACGCGCTGCAAAACATATTTCATTTAGTTTAAAATAAATAATATTGAAATGATGCAATGGAGAAGGATAAAATAAAAATAGATTGTTTACCTTGGTTCATTTTGTTCTATCTAATCCCTAACTGTTTTGGATCTCTTCATACAATAGTCTTCCAAAAGATATTTTGTTGGTGATAATGAAAGTTGTACCTTTTTTCCTTTGTTTTTTTGTTTCTGTTGTTTGGGCTGGGACGTTACGAGCATGTTGAGAAGTTGGTGCATGCTGTACAACGTGGCTTGTATGGACGGGAGCATCTTCATGAAGAGCACCTATAATAACTTCCATGTTTGACTCCCATGAAGATAACTTGTTCAGAACATTGTTATTTTATTCGTCAATGTAAGCTTGGACTGAACTGAAGCTGTTATCTAGAAGATTCTGCATAGTAGCATGCATGTCTTGGAATTGGTTTTCTTGCCATTACTGTTGTTGGTGGAAGAATAGGGTTTGATTGTCAATGAGGACTTGGTAACTTGAGCTGTCCCCTGAGTGCAATCTAAATCGCATCTGTTCATAATAGTCTTCTTGCCACTTTTGATGTTGATTGAAGAATTATTGTTGGCGTTGAAGAATTGTTTCATATTGGCGGTCTTGTCTGTTTGACTGTTCGACAATAGCTGTCTCCAAGTTATGTACTGTGGTCCTTATGTCGTTG
Source organism: Fraxinus excelsior (assembly GCA_019097785.1). Taxonomy (NCBI): domain Eukaryota; kingdom Viridiplantae; phylum Streptophyta; class Magnoliopsida; order Lamiales; family Oleaceae; genus Fraxinus; species Fraxinus excelsior. Next base: position 27,908,827 of record CM032624.1, read on the forward strand.
CATAAACCAGACACGTCGGACACAACATATTGCCTATGTGTATTTAGCATTTGCTCGATTTCTTCTCTTGTAACATAACTGGATGTTGGAGGAGTAGAACTTGAGGCAGTTGGGAATGAAGTATCAGTAGGCGGTTGTACGGTATGAGGCTAGTGGATTTGTTCTAGTATACTGTTTAGCTCCCCCGTAATGATGCCGTCAAGTATGTGATGGTAGTTGTCTTGTAACAGTGATAGGTTTGCATACCACATTGTCTGTAATTCTTCATTCGTAGGTTGTAGTACTAACTTTGCATGAATCTATAAATGTAACAAAATAGTTAAATAGCGTGTTTAAATTATTTTCTAGAAGGAATAAATCATATTTACAAAGTTAGGCAATATTGAATGTTATGCAATATACAAAGTACCTCCTGGGTAGAAAAAAATTGTCTAATTGTATTTTCTGTGACTATTTTGTTTGGCTGCCACCTGTACATCCTTGGTGTTCGTATTGTTCGACTTCTAGGTCGGCCAAATTTTCGTCCAACTCGCGGGAATGCTTCGTATATCTAGAACTTATATAATTAGAAATATATATTAGCTAAGTAAAGTTTATACCAGTAAATGAAATCACATATAAATTAGATAAACGAAGAGAAAAAAAGAAAAGTACCTGAAATGCAAGGGGATATCCATGCAGTGCATATTTAGATTCGACTTGCTGATTTTGCTGCATTCTTTAGACTCTTTCTAAATGAGATACTTGTAATGACTTAAGCAGAACACTATATGCCTGTCGACCCCATAGGTATGCAAGGAAGGCATCAATATTCTCAACCATGCTTAAAGTTCTGTGGTCAATGTACCTTCCTGTAGGCTTTAAAACACATTCTACAAACATTACGAGTCCCAATTTATATTTATCATCTTGATCTTCACAATGGTTGAATGCTTCAGAAATCATTGTCATTTTGATTCTTTTAGTAGCATTGAAGTACTGATTTCTGAGTCGATCATTGTTAAATTGGAGCTGCATAGATACTTCATGGCAAGGTAATCCTGTTATAAGGCAAAACTCTTGCATACCGAATCGAGCTAGTTGGTTATCTAATTTGACCCATATTTCATCGTTCTTGCCACAGTTGACAAGACGCAGTATAAATTCATGAATTATTTTACTGCTTAACAATTGTTCTTCTTCAGCTCTATGGGAAATGCCACATATAAATGCATAGAAGTTACTTCCCATTAGATTTGCTTATTGGTCTGCATTAATGAGTTCGATGAAATTTGTAAGGTATTGATGATTAAGATATTGGGTTATTGTAGCAGAATACCATTGGTCTGGGAAAGTATATATTCCAAAACATTTGCACAAAATATGGAAAGATCACGTTTTGTATATGAACCTTTGACCAGATAACCAGTGCTGTCTTTGCCACCAATGTTTTTGCCTCTAAAACTCAAAGGAGCTATACAGGGAAAAAATGAAAAAAAAAATTGCTTAGGAAATAAAAAAAAATAAGCATTCAAGCAGAAAAAGGGGGGGGGGGGGAGACGAGAATAGGAAGCTTCACAAATTGTAATTGTTAAATATCCATAACTTCACAACATTTGCTAGTCCAAACATATGAAAACAATATTTTATATAAAAGATTATTCAATGTTTAGTACATAAAATGCAAATTCATAACGTCAGTCATTGGAATGCTCTCATCAAAACCTTTTGACTTGTGCGAGTATTAAAAGATGTAAGTGAAAATTTCTCTTTTAACAAATGATAGAGAAGAATAAACAGGGATGCTGCTGTTTGAATTCCACTATAACTGATAGCTAAGAACAATTTGTTATTCATGCAGACATCAATAGCAACGAAAACGATTGACACGAAAAATCATTAAGCCATGATTAAGGATGCAAGAATGAACACGAAAGAAAAGCAAATATATTGCTTGAATTGATGGAGCACAGGAATAATGGCAAAAAAGCAAAGAACATCCAAAGCATAAATTAATCAGGACTGACGGGATTTGAACCCGTAACATGATTGAAAGCATTTTGTCGCTCAAATGAGAGAGGCTTTTACCTTTCATTCAAAAGAAGCCACGAAAAGTCCTTCTTCGTCGTCAATATCTTCTTTCTCCTCGTAGTATGACGAAAATCGACCGCCTTCCAATATAGCTAGCTCTTTGTTGTAATTGTTGCTATGAAAAGTTTGCAAGTATAATTAATATTGATGCAGGCAAAGAAATTACAGGAAAATGGGAGGGGAAAATTTTGATTTTTTGCTTGTGTTGGTGGTCGTCTATGTGAGGGTAAGTAAAAGGGAGAGAGTGTATTTATAGATATTTAATAAGAAGGTTGGTCAGCTAAATTAATGTTTTGGGTAGATAAAAATAAATGTTGGTAGGTTACATTTAATTATTATTGGTAGCATTGGGGTAGTTATTTGGTCAAGAATTAAATATATTCCCAAATTAGATTTTAATTACATAAACTTAATATATATACTACATACAAAAATAGCCATATATTAAACTTGGCTATTTTAACATTCATCTTTCAACGTTACATGAGCCTCAGGACAAAAGGGCTTCTACAAAAACTAACAGCTGTAATATTTATGCAAGCTTACAACATTTTGGGTCATTGGGTTAGAAGGTGCAAAAGATACTGCCCAATTTCTTATATGCATAGGCAATTTGTTTTGTTTGTATAAAACTGATTGCCTATTGGTACAAAACATATAATACAAAAAAACTACCATTCATGTTGCCGTTTTACATAGACGACATTGGCTTGATCATTTTCTTTTCTTCTTATTTATCTCAGTGATGGATTCTTGAGATCTTTTTGTTTTCACTGGAGAGATTTTTTTATCCTTTGAAGATTGGTTGAATTGGTTACAATATTCCGCATGCTCGTCATGAAGCTGATCATCAGTTGTGGTTGAAATGTTGTTATCACTGATTGATGTGACAATTTCAAATCGGTATTCAGGTGGGGAGTGGCGTTTCTCCGACACTTTCCGATAAAACAATACTTCCATTTCGCTTTCTAGCTTCAAGATGTTGTTCAATTCTGCAACTGGTGTCTGCAAATGATATATATATATAAAGTAGGTTTAATTTTTTTGAAAATGATATTTGAAGATTTGAGGCATCAAAGTTTTACTTTGGGAGAATAATTCATCAATACATCAACATTTGTTTCCAGCAATTTTTCTGCAGCATGTCCTATGATGCTTGCGTCCAATGATCCCGATTTGTCCTCAAGATAAATCAAAGCGTTTGCTCTGCGAGAATATATATTTATTCAAATCATTATTAAAATTAAAACGTATAAATATGAATAGATTACCTTGGGACAGCTTTGACCTGTTCACATTTGCAAAATCTACATTTGTGTATTTCTACGAAATTTGCGTTGGATGTTTTTTTACAATTACTACAAGACATGTACCAGATGTCTATTTTTTTGTGTTGATTTTCCACCATGCACTGACCCAATAAAATTTTTCCTGCCAATATGTAAAAGTATATATAATTAAATGAAAAAAGTCCTATGAATAAAATATATTAAAAAAGGCTGATTGGAAATGGCCCGAAATATTGGACTCGGGGTAAACCCAAAATCTCGGGATTTTAGCCAAATTCCTTCATTTAGGCCTTTGAATAATTAATTTCCATATTTCCCGTTTAGAGTTTTCGTTATTTTTGAAATGTTTTATTATTCTATGCTTTTAGGATTTCTTGTAACACCTATTTAAAGGCTTTTGTACATTTTTCCGTCATTATGCAATTGAATACAAGTTTTGTTTCTTTGTGAATTTCAGTTTTCTTATTTTCAAGATTTACGCAGGTAAATCTGTTACTTCCGTTCTACGTCATTCACAAAATAAAGGACGTTCAACACACCATTTGAGGCACCAAACTACTCATCGAGACCTTTTTTGTTGCCTCTCCTTCACCATTGATACTAACAATGTGAGTGTTAATAAGATCGCGTGCCACAGACTTGTAACCATTTCTCAATGCCTGCAAAATTAAATAAATAATTAATTATTATTAATCAAAACAAATTAATCGCGGAAGGAAAATTAAGAATATTACCTTGGAATAAATACAAGGAATCGGTGGCAATTATTTCTTCTTTCTACATTTACTGAAACAACCACTGGTATTCCTTCTTCATCGTATATAAGAAGAAAAGAAGTATAACAAACAATAAAAAAGCCAAACAACGGTTGATATTCAAGGCTCAAATCACACCAAAAGAAGAAAACAAGAGATTTGTACAATGATGAAGGCAAAATAATAATTTCATTTAACTTCGGGTTTGTCCGTTTTTGGCGAATTGATAGTCCAATTCGATTGGAAAGGGGCCAATGATCACAACTTAGGGCCTTTGGCCCTAATGCACGTCAAATGTTGGGCAAATTCCGTCGTTTAGGCCCTCAATTAAGCATTTTTACCATTTATGGTAATATTTAATTTGATAATATCTTATTCAATAAAATTCGGATTGCGATTCCGTTTGTTCGATGACGATCCTGAATCTTAGGAGTTTCCATTTAAGTTGTTAGCTCGAATTTTTCCATTTATGAAAAAGTATCGTTTTTTTATTTTTATTATTTATTTTATGAATTTTGTTAGGGTTTTACTAAGCTCGAATTTTTCCATTTATGAAAAAGTATCGTTTTTTTATTTTTATTATTTATTTTATGAATTTTGTTAGGGTTTTACTATTTAAAGTCTTGTAAACCCTTTGATGCAGATTATTATTGAGTTGAATAAAATTTTCTTGAGTTTTCTCTCACTTTGTGTGTATTTTCATCTTTTCTATAACCTTCCGCTACGTCAGTTGGTATCAGAGCCGAAGTCGTTCCTTTACCATGCCGTCAAGGAGACGTCAAGAAACTCGTAAAGCCCTAGTAGAGGAGGTACATAGACGTGATGAAATCGCACGACTGCGTCAACAAGTGGAGTGGTTGACACAGTAAGTCGATGCACTTATGCCGCAGCAACATACGCCTGGAGGTCTTGGTCGTCGTGGGCAGGTTTCGATTGAGGAAGTCCAACATCGTGATCATAATATTTAGGATGTTATGAATGAAGACATTGAAGAAGCAACAAATGATGAAGAGTTTGATTATGAAGTTCCGTCTGTATTTGACAATAAAGACACTGAAGAAGCAACTGAGGAGGAAGAGTTTGATTATGACGGTCCCCCTGTATTTGACAATGAAGGTGTAGAAGAAGCAACAGAGGAGGGAGAGTTAAATTATGACAGTCCCCCTATATTTGACAGTAAAGGTGTAGAAGAAGCAGTAGATGATGAGGAGTTTGTCGTTGGTGATGTCGGTCAAGTGTTGGTGGTGAGGCGGAGTTTTTTGACTCCCTTGGAAAATAACACTGACTGGTTCCGTAATGATATCTTCCAGTCGACGTGTATTGTTAGGAGAAAGAAAAATGTGTCGCTTCCAAATAAAGGCTCAGTAAAAACAATTGGGGATGTGGCCAATTTATTGACCATAGTGAAGTTCGAGACAAATATGGAAGGATATGAGGTAGTGTATATGCTGGTGGAAAAGTTAGCTCACGGTAAGCATGAGGTCACTCGCAGGGTTCAGCCATTGCTAGAAGAGTTTTATGAGGACTTCCCAGAAGAGCCTCCAGATGGATTGCCGCCAGAGCTTCCATCTCGTGGTGATAATTCTGATACTGATGAGGTTTCTTCTCCGTCAAATTCGAGGGCGAATTTTTCTCAACCCGAAGAGAATGATGAAGGCAAAATAATAATTTCATTTAACTTCGGGTTTGTCCGTTTTTGGCGAATTAATAGTCCAATTCGATTGGAAAGGGGCCAATGATCACAACTTAGGGCCTTTGGCCCTAATGCACGTCAAATGTTGGGCAAATTCCGTCGTTTAGGCCCTCAATTAAGCGTTTTTGCCATTTATGGTAATATTTAATTTGATAATATCTTATTCAATAAAATTCGGATTGCGATTCCGTTTGTTCGATGACGATCCTGAATCTTAGGAGTTTCCATTTAAGTTGTTAGCTCGAATTTTTCCATTTATGGAAAAATATTGTTTTTTTTTATTTTTATTATTTATTTTCCGAATTTTGTTAGGGTTTTACTATTTAAAGTCTTGTAAACCCTTTGAGGCAGATTATTATTGAGTTGAATAAAATTTTCGTGAGTTTTCTCTCACTTTATGTGTATTTTCATCTTTCCTATAACCTTCCACTACGTCAATTTGGAAGCTAGGTGGTTATGGGTTTGGCGCCCAAAAAATTAATATTACATTCTTCTGCATCTGCATCATCTTTTTTTACTTTGTGAGATTTCTAAAGATTACATATCGCGTAAGATGTGTATGAAAATCAAATTGTGAGATATTTTTTAGGGATTTTTTTGGAAGATGATGATTCATTTTCTGCAATGAAAATGGACCCATGTGTTTTTAGGGCTTTGTGTTTATAGGAATCAAAATGTATTAGTTGCAAAATCTGTTACCTAATTTATTATGCTCTTGATTTAGAAAATCTTCAATGTTTTCTTTTCATTATTATTTTATAGTATTTATTGCAAAAAAAAAAAATGTTTACAATATTTACTACAAGTAAGGTGTGTGGCGCGATTTCCACTTAAAATATTGCCTACACACAAACAACATGCTGCTTAAATGTAATTATTTGAATGTCGTGGGTTGGGGGTGTGTATAAATATATATTTTTTAAAATTTTAAAATTTATCTCTTTTTTAACCATTTAAATTTCTATATGATTTAATTAAAACGAAAGAAATTTAATGTTTTCAGCATAAATTTCTTCAATAAAAAAAAAAAAAAAAAACACAGACGCGTACAATTCTATAGTTTAAGATGCAATTTTCCTGAGGAAACTGACGTGTTTCTTCGTAGGAAGACAAATTAAGCTTATAATAAGGGTTAAAACTCATTTAGTATGATTTAATTCTGGGATGCCAAGTTAAGCTGTGTGTTACTCTTCAACATGAACTCGACAACCCTTAATTGCTGCAGTCGATAAAATTGATAGTTTGAGATAGATCAAAACTGAATATTACCTTTGTTCGCAATAACACATGCCTTAATAATATGAGGTTAAGATCACCAAATTTTAACGGGCGAATTCTATTTATTTTAATCCACTAAGTTCCCTTCACCATAAGAAACCTACAAGTTGATCTTAGAACTTGTTAAGATAGCGCCAAATCTCAACATCTCCCCTCTCTATAAAAATCAACGGTCCATTTATCTGTTAAAGATAAATAGCATTATTGTATTATCTCAAGCATAAAAGTGAAAACAATACTATTTGAAAATTTTCAGTATTAATTTCTAATAATTAAGTAGAAGAGTGGAAGCATGAATTGCTAATTAATATGAGCCATTGAAAAAGCCTTAACGACCTGCTTGAGAGTTTTTCTTTCACCGATTTTGACCCTTTTTGGGGATACCATTTATTAGAAGTTGAAAAAATTGTTGCTTGTTAATTTTTTGTGCTCTAACTTTGGGTGGAATTACTCGAAATTGATGTAGTATAAATTTGGGCACATTTTTTTTTGTTGACGTAGAATCCACAGCCGCTATCCATGAGTGCGCCAATCTCGCTCCATGTGCAGTAGTCCGCAAACTACACAGGAGAGATAAATCGCATTAGGCAGCCCGGTGTGACGGGCTCAATCAAGGAAGCATTGGCAAGGAATTCGAACTCGTGACTTTCGATCTCCATGTTCACTTGCTCCAACTCGGTCACTCCCGAAGGGGTGATTTTGACCATATTTTTTAACCTACCAATAGGTGGGTTTTGACATTTTCTAAAATTCTCTTCTAATTTTGCAATCCATAAAACAATTATTTCAACCATATATTTTGTTCAAAATTAACTTGTAAATGAAAATATAGTAATTTAAAATTTATTTATAAGAAAAAATTTAATTTATAACCAATATATTCACATGCAAGTAAATAATTATTTATAAGGTAAAAATTCACTTTTGTATTAAAAAAAAAAATTGCTCACAAAGTAGTAATAAAAATTCTTATAACAATATGATATACGCGTGAGAAGGGGGAGGTTTACTTACCTTAAATCCTTAATAATTTATTTATTCTTTTGACTAGCAAATGAAGAAGTCCCTACCTATTGAGACAGCGTGCGAGTCCTATATCATCGTCATTTAGTTAGGAACTTGAACATATTCATTATTTATTTATTTATTTCTTATCCACGTACATATATCGATCTTAAATGTTATGCCACGCTACTTTTATATTATGTTATTTTATTTTACTTTATGCAATATATAAGAACATTAATATGACTAACAATGTTACATTAATCACGTCTATGAAATAGAAATAAATTAAGATATACCAAAAAAAAAGGTTATTTCCTTTAAATTTCTAAACAAATTATTCTTTTAATTAGTGCAAGTTCGAGTCAATAATTAAAAAATGTTATATAAATGGAATGTGAAGTGAATCCTCAAAACAAAGAAGTCAAACGCATAATAGTAGAGGCATTTTCGGTCCAATGAAGTGTAACTAATTAAATGGACTACTAATAACATAGGCATTTAGATAACTTTATCTTACTTCTAGTTATGATATAAATGGATTACTAATTTAAGTAACAAAATTAAAACGAAACATTTTATATAAACGATTCGTGATATTTATATGCATATCAACAATATTATTCTAAAAAGTATATAATAAAACAATTTAAAGAAATTGTTGCGCCTCAACACCAAGGCTCTAATCAAGAGATCATGTTAAAGTCCACGTGGAGATGTCAGTCGAACATGGTCAAGTCTACGAAGACTTATTTAGTCAAAATAAAGAGGTCGAAGAGCGAAGCACCCCTTTTTTCTTTTTTGGCCGAGGTCCTCAAAGAAGAAGCTGAAATCCCTTGCACCGAAGACCTCCAATAAAAAGTTTCCCATTTCCCGAGGCTGAATTCCTTATCATCTATAGAGGATCCGTAGACAATCTTTAAGAATGACTTATATAATGCTTGTAATGATGAATATCAGGATTTCGAGCCTAGGGTATAGAGTGGCTAATCCATTGTCAATGTATTAAATGGATACCAGGCCAAGTGATGTAAGGTTTAGACCTTGGAGATGAGGCCACGTTGTTGTAATCCAACGACGACCACCTCTGCTAGAATGCTATAAAAGTTCACAACTTATTCCGTTTGAGGAATAATGTAACCTTTAACACTTGAAACCACACTCAATAATGTTCTCTCTTGCTTATTTCATATTAATTCGCTTGTGTTTAGATTACTTCTACTTTGTTTGAGTTGCTTATGATTGTTGATTATATGCAATCATCTTTGATCATATTGCCAATACGTGAACATTTTTGTCTCGCATCATAAAGTATCTCACACGTCCATAAATGACGTCCTTTCCCATCCGAATCTCCGATTAAAAGGTGCGAAAATTTACTTGCAAAGACGCGAGTGGGTCCAACAACACGTGTTATCCACGTACTCATCACAAAAAAGAGGTCAACAGAAATTAACCTCATCATTTATTGAGGAATTTGTAAATACATATACATGTACTTTTCTTCTTGCACCCGTTCATCTTCCTTAGAGAGGTCTTCGATTTGGTGTTGGAAAGATATTTACAGAAGATTTCTAGCTAAATAGAAGAGTAAACGTATCTCACGCTAGGAATTCTTAACATTATTAACTCTAAATATAAATGTATTTCAACTAGTTAGATTTTAACGTAAATAACAAAATAATAATAATAATAATATAAAATATAATTTGTTGCAGAATAACTTTCACAAACTAAAATATAATTTGTTGCAGAATAACTTGATCAAAATGTTTCCATCCATTTATATTATTTCCCCAATATTCGTCTTCCATCAAGTAAAATCTCACACGGTTGTAGCAAGAAAATTGTATGCAGATTTGCATTTTGTTTCTAAATAATGTCATAGACAATTCTATTATTCAGAAAATTAGTAACCGAAAATTTATCTACTTTCAAAACATGCACATGACTTTTTGATTCTACTTTTTCGCACACATTTCATATAGTGATTCTCATTGTTATGTACATTTCGACTTAGTGTAACATATTGCACGTTGAATGGAGTATCGTCGACCTCGTTAGATCATTTGTATGATACATTTAGGAAGCCATCTCTTTTATCATCAATGACAATGAGGATCTGCTATGCTACATTAATTGAATCATGGTGCTGCAATCTACAAGCAAATTAAATGCTTCCTACTAATGCTCTCAAAATATAGATGAACTTAAACATCCTTAATTGTTTCATGTTTACTGATGTAGGACAATTAGTGACACGACCCGTTCCAAGTCACCCTAATGGACCTGACACGTGTCGTGCGTCGATGGTAGATACCAGCTAAATGTCGGACCCACCACCAAGGCAACTATGACCTGTTTTAACTGTGACCCATTTTTTTAAAAATTTTGACAGAGTTTCCCCTGTAATATGGACTAAACCACCTGAAACCACAATCAATATACTCAATTCAATACACACAATTCAAAATAGGGCACGCCAGCCCCTCACATCTCAAACTATTTACAATACAATACTTGAAGGTCAACATTTACAAATACTTTACAAAAATATGTCCCAAATGTACTCAAAATACTCAATATGAAATGAGCCCATGACATGGATACATGAATTACAACTTTAACTTCTGACAACAAATGCATGTACCCTCAAAAGAAGCATGTACTGAGTAAATTTGACAAAATGAGTCATACATAAATAGACAAAATGTGGCTCTACACGGTGGATCACTAGGCTCTGATGCTGCTCAACTCAGCTACTATCTGATAAGAAAAGAGTTAATAAAATATGTGAGATTTTAACTCAGTGAGTGGATAGTATATAAATAAGAATATATTTCTTCCAGTTATACACACTTCTTGAAAATTATTAATCTTTTGAAATTTTGAGAAAGTCGAAAATCTGATAAAAATCTTAAAAACTGAAACAGGATAGCATCATACAATCTTTCATTCTTACTTCCAAATAAATAACTGTAAACATAATGAATAAAGTTAATTTCATATATACGAAAATATCTAAAACATTTTTGTTGTTCAATGCTATAAGCTGAAAACGTTATACTGAAAACTGAATGTTCTGGATTCTATGATCATCAATCCAATAAACTGTAGAAATACTGAACTATCACACCAAAAAGGTACCCCGAATATCTTTACTCATGTATCGATGAACACCGATATACATGGCAAAGCTATTCTATTCTGAAATTCTGTAATTCTTAAATTCTGAAATTCTGTAATTCTGGTCATACGCGCGCAGAGCTTTAATCTGGTCATACACTATGGAAACACATTCACAATAGTGCAGAGCGGGTAAAATCACCATAACTGATCATACAATGTGGAAACACATTCACATCACTGCAGATTGGGTAAAATAACCATCTGATGTCATACACTGTGGAAACACATTCACATCAGTGCAGACTGGGGTAAAATCACCTGGGTACTTTCTGGTGGTTTTAAAATATCTCTAAATATACTGGAGTATGTAATATGAATAAAACATGCGAGAGCATTGATTTCAATGAACTGAATTTAACTTTAAAAGAATTGGCTATAAAATTCATTTAATTCTGAAAATCATGTTGTCAAATCAAATATATCAAATAATTAACTTTCTCATATGATATAAATTCAATAAATATTTATTTCTGGAAAATAAACTTCCACTCACTCAAAACAAGCTACCGTCTAAGAAGGTCGGTAGGCTTTTCCAATTTCTTCGTCACCACCTTAATACCAATGTAGACTAAAAAACCCAGAAATCTCAAGCTCCAATAGTCTCCATTTCTCATAAATCTGAAAATTTTACCACAAATTAAACCTTAGAAATTTAACATAATATACTTATATTCCCAAAAATATAAAGAGGAAACAAGAAAAATTCGAGTTCCAAAATACCCACTTTACCTTCTTCTCCTTTTCCTTCTCTTTTTTCTTCCTTTTTTCCCTTTCTTCCTCTCTATTTCCCTTGGTTTCACCTCTCTGTCTCGGTCTCTCCCTCTTCTCTGCGTATAGGGTGTGTGTGTGTATAGGAAAAGTGAGACAATGGCTTAGAAAAGTCTAGATAAAGGGTCAATTGCAAAGGAAGTCCCTCAACTCTCCAATGCCAAATAAGTAAATCCACAACTTCTAAAACAATCCATTTAAAAACCTTTTCTTTTCCTACTTTAAAAATAAGTCCCAAACAATTAACTTATTCTCATTTAACTCCATATTTGACTTTGACTTAGACAATTCAACCCTTGACTTTGATTTAAAAGAAATGGGTTATTACAATCTTACCTCCTTAAAAGAATTTCATCCTCGAAATTCGATGGATATCTGGCTAATCAGTGAATAGGTGAGGATGCTGCTCACGCATCTGGTCTTCATTTTCCCACGTAGCCTCTTCTACTGTCTGATTCCTCCAAAGAACCTTGACAAGTGAAATTGTTTGGTTTCGCTGAATCTGCACCTTTCTATCAAGAATTCTCACTGGCTCTTCTATGTAGGTCAAATTCTCCTTCAACTGAATTGGCTGAGACTCTATCACATGAGAAGCATCGGCAATATACTTGCGAAGCATAGAGACATAAAAAACATCATGGATCCTGGATAATTCATCAGGCAAATCCAATCAATATGCAACTGGTCCAATCCAAATCTTATGACATTAATTCATTGAATTCAATATATATTTATATCTTACTAGCAATAAATCTAAAACAAATTTAAATACCAACTAAATCAAAGTGAAATCACAATAAACTAAAGTATAGTTTTTTGTTTGTCATTTTAGGCTAAGACGTTACGATAACGTTACAATACAAGTTTACTAAACTAAATATAAAGCCCAAAAAATATAATGATGTTCAACAAGATCTCATGATCATCATATCTGAAAAATAAAACTACTTATTAGACAGAGAGAATAACCAACCATAATAATAATTCAATTGTTTATAACATCTAAACCTAACAATTACACAAGCTTACCGTTGTATTTTGTTACGAATTCAGTTTCTCACATATACTCAAACACCAATTGTTGTCACACATGATTCATAGTCTCCATTGTCAAACAAATGCATTCGTTATATCATCATAGGGATACTAGATAGATAAGAGAATCTTTAAAAATATGGCAATATAAAATACAAACCACCTGCCACAACTTTCATTGAATCATCAAATGCTTCTACTTCATCTAAATATTGGCACAACACTATATGTTCATTCTTAATTTGCAACCAATTCTTTCCGCATATACAAGTCTCAACCATCCTTACACCTAATAAACTCCTAAAGGAATCAAGTAACTGACCTCCATTTGAGAATGCAGACTCAGAAGCAACTGTAGAAATTTGAATTCTAAAGAGGAAAAGAGTTTTTGATAGATTATGTTAGTCTCGAGATTATTAGATATAAATTAAGATTATTTGGTAATTATTATATATATGTAATAGAAAATTATAAATTGACAAAAATACATACAAATGACAAAACTATTGAATTTTGCATATTTGGATGAATTTAAAAAAAAATCATTATTTTTATTTTTTTATTTTTATATATTTTTTCACCTGTCCGGTTTGGTTTTAAACCGCAAATAAAATTCTCAAACCTAAACCAAACCGATTTTGACCGAATCGGTTTGGTTCAAAACCATTTCGTTGACGGGTCCACGTGGCACCAAACCAACGGTTTCTAAAATGCGGTTTCGGTTCGGTTTTCCGGTTTGGCGGTTTTTGCTTACAGCCCTAGATTAATATTCAGCTCACGTTTCTACAATGAAATAGGAGGAAGATGACAATGTGAATCATTTTTTTTTTTTACTTTGTGAGATTTCTAAAGATTACATATCCCGTAAGATGTATATGAAAATCAAATTGTGAGATATTTTTTAGGGATTTTTTTAGAAGAACATGATTCACTTTCTGCAGTGAAGATGGACCCACATGTTTTTAGGGCTTAGTGTTTTATAGGAATCAAAATATATTAGTTGTAAAAGCGTGTTTGTAGGAGTAAAATATGTTACCTAATTTATTGTGCTCTTGATTTAGAAAATCTTCTATGGTTTCTTTTTATTATTATTTTATAGTATTTATTGCAAAAAAAAGAATGTTTACAATATTTACTACAAGTAAGGTGGGTGGCGCAATTTCCACTTAAAATATTGCCTACACACAAACAACATGCTGCTTGGGGGTGTGTATAAATATATTTTTTTTAAATTTTTAAATTTATCTCTTTTTTAACCATTTAAATTTCTATAAGATTTAATTAAAACGAAAGAAATTTAATGTTTTCAGCATAAATTTCTTCAATAAAAAAAAAACAAAACACAGACACACATACAATTCTATAGTTTAAGATGCAATTTTCCTGAGGAAACTGACGTGTTTCTTCGTAGGAAGACAAATTAAGTTATAATAAGGGTTAAAACTCATTTAGTATGATTTGATTCTGGGATGCCGAGTTAAGCCGTGTGTTACTCTTCAACATGAACTCGACAACTCTTAATTGCTGCCGTTGATAAACTTGATAGTTTGAGATAGATAAAAACTGAATATTACCTTTGTTCTAATGGTTTTTTATTTTTATTTTTCTTTTTTCTTTTTTCAAAAACCTATACAAATATGGGATCTCCTAAGTTCGCAATAACACATGCCTTATAATATGAGGTTAAGATCACCGAATTTTAACGGGCGAATTCTGTTTATTTTAATGGGAAATATATAAGAATAGCCTAAATAAGGAGGCCATTTATACACTTTGGCCTTTGACCATTCAAAGATAGTAAACTACCAAAAGTACCCCTAAATATAAGATTTACAACCAAAGTAATCATAATATAAAGAAAGTAACAATTTAGTCCTAGAAGATTTATTATAATCTTGAAATAATAATTTCTTTTCAAAAAACTAACTAAACTATGACTAATAATTATAAAATGAAAAGACCTAGATCTAAAAGAGGTCCATATAAAATTAAAACTATTGTAAAAAATAAAAAGGAAATTGAATTTGAAAATGAAATCGATAAAATAGGATATCAAGAACAATTATATGCTGCTCAGGAAATATTAAAATGTTTTAAAGAAAATTTAATAGAAAATTTTGCCTGAGGAATTGTTAGATCTATAATTGTAAAAGATATACAAGATATAATAGATAAATTAGAAAAAAGGAAAAAGAATATCTCAAAATATAATATTCCTTTTGAATCAAATATAGATATAATAATAGATCTTGACATTATGAATTCTCAAACATTATTAGACTTCGAAGATTTAATTAAAAACCTATAGATGAGGAAACCTATCACGAATAAATTACCACAAGAATATAAGAAATTAAGGTTTAATTTAACTTTGAGATTTTATATATCTATAACTAATAATAGATTAGAATTTGATAAATTAAAAGAATACATAGAATATACGACTATTTAAAGATTAATTAGATTTTAAGTATTATTTGATTTTTGATTTTTGTTCGCTCTAAGTAGCCCCCAAATTAATGGTATCAGAGCCATAGAGGTCATGGATATTACAATTACAAAAACAGATTGGTATTACAAAATAGAAGAAAGTAAATGAAATAATATATTTTTAGAACATATTCCTAAGAAAATAAAAACAATAACGTTAATAATAATTAAAGACTTACCTCAAGAAATAAAAGAACAAATTATAGAGAACCTTATAATAGGAACATTAAAAGATGAATATATATATATATATGAAAAAATTATTATTGAACTTGAAAAAGAAGAAATTATGTTATATTGCAAAAATTATGAGTAATAAAATTATAAAAATAGATAATTATTATAAATTAGAAACAGAAAGAGGAAGTTATATATTTTTAAAACCTATACCCGATATAATAACATTAAGAATAATTAGAAAATTACCTATGGAAATTAAAGCACAAATATTACACAAACTAATTATAGAATCAATAAAAGAAGGATATATATATGAGAAAATAATAGAAACTTTTGAGAAAGAAGAAATCAATTTATATTAGAAAGAAAAATATGAATCAAATGATTTGTAAAAATTGTTAATGGAATTAATGGAAATAAAAGAAATTTTAGATAAAAAATTAGTAAGAGTAAGAGAAATAAATCTACAAGTACAAGATGAACTTTTGAAACCTGGAAATATAACAAGCTCACAACAAAAACAAATATTAAAATTAAAACAAGAAAGATATAAAACAAGAGCAAGTTATTACAAAAAAATGAAAGAATTAACAAATAATAATTATGTAAGACAAAAATGTGATAAAGTAATAAAAGATTGTAAAGATACTGAATGTAGAACATATTACTTATGTCAATCAAAGAAAAGATAAATGTCAATTGGTGAGTATATAGAAGAATTAAAAACACTAATAAAAATATTAATAGATGATGTTCAAAACATAAATAATGAAATAAAAGAAGTAAGAAATTATATTAATATTCTAAAAATTGAAGTAAGAAAAATAAAAGAAAATAATAAAGGAAAAGAAAAGATAATAGACAAAAAACTTATAGAAAAAGAAATGTCTAGAATAGGGAAAAAACATACTGAACAAGAAAATATAAGAATAGAAGCAGGTAGCATGGATGATGAATTTAGGAAAAAGATTTTACCAAAAATAATAGAAGAAGAAGAAAAAATGGAAAAATCTAAAGAAAAAGCAATAGGAAAATTAGAGATTAAAGAAAATCAGGATAATATAGAAGAAGATGAATGAAGAATTAGATTTACTTATAGAAAATTTTGATCAATTAAATCTAGAAAATATAGATGAATATCAAGTCCTAATGAACACTGGAGGAGGACCAAATAAAGCAGAATCTTCTAATAAACAAGAAATATTAGACCCAGATGAAAGTTATGCACCTATATACATTAAACCATATAGACAATATTATGAAACAATAAGAAATAAACAACCACCAAGAGGAAACAAATATAGTAATAAATTTGAACTAAATGATAATTATGATAAACCTGTCAATCATGGAGGAGCAAAATTAGACTTAGATTGTAAAATAGATATTAAAAAAGCCTTAGTAACTTGGGCAGATTCAATGATATTATTCTTTTTATATAACAAAGATGATACATGGGAAAGTACTGAAAGAAGGATAGACTTTTTAGTAGCATCTTTTGAAGGAAATGTTAGAAATTGGTGGGATGGAATAAATAATGATACAAAGACACTAATAAGAAGAAATATACAAACAGAAATAATAAAATCAGATAGAGAAGGTATAGAAAGATTAGTAAACTATATTTCAGATGAATTCTTAGGAGAAGATTGGATAAGAAATTTTGATGGAGAAGCAATAAAAGAAAAAGAAAATGCTAGGATAAAATTAATAAACCTAACAATATGTGATATGTGTAAAATCAAAGAATATACATGTGAATTTAAGGAATATTATTATACCCAATTTTATAGTAATGAAAATCAAGATGTGTATAAAGATATGTACTATAATAAGTTACCAGGAACATGGGGAATATATTTTAAAATAGAATTTGAAAAGTATATCAAAGAAAATCCTGAAGCACCCAGATCTTTAGGATCAAGAATAAAATTTTTATTTGAAAGACTTGCATACATATGTCAACAAAGACAATTAATGAAAAAATCAGGAAGATTAACCAAGATATGTTGTGAAGATATGGAAAAACCTACACAATGGGGATGTAATCCTGAAAGAAAAAATATTAAGAGAAAATTCAAAAATAAAAAATTTAGAAAATTTAGAAATTTTAAGAAAAAATATATAAAGCCTAGAAGAAGATATTATAAAAGGAAATATAATCCGAATAGACAACAGAAAAACAGACCTTATAGAAAAGATAAAAGTCAATGCAAATGTTGAAATTGTGGAGAAATAGGATATATAAGCCCTGATTGTAAAAAGAAAAAGGTTAAAATATTACAAAAAGAATATTTAGAAATAGAAAGTGAATTAAGTGAAATATCAGATATTGAACAATATTATGATCAAGAAGTATATATAAGCGAATCAGATTCAGAAAAAGATAATGAGTCAGAATCTGAATAAAGAAATTGAAGAAATAGAAAAAGATAATATAGATAAACAAGAATATGAAGGAATAGAAGGTTATGGATTAAAAGTAACATTTGATAATAACAAGTTCAAGAAAATGAGAAAATTATCTTTAGATTTAAAAATAGGAAAATGGGAAGCCTTAGATAGAATATGGAAAAGAGAAAGAATAGCAATAAATGAATATCATAAAATTGAAAAAGCTATAAATGTTAGAACAACTCAAGGAACACATAAATTAAATATTTTAACAAGAAATACAGTAGATGAATTATTAACAAATGTTAGTAAAAAACAAGGAGAAAAAATTCAATATGTCTATTTAGCAGGAATACAAATAATGTTTAAATCCTTATTTAGAGAAGGAATAGATTCACCTTTAACCGTAAGTTTACATGATGGAAGAATAATAAATTTAAAAGATAGTCATTTAGGAACTATAGAAGGAAACTTGGCATACCAAAAATTAATATTTACTTGTTACCCAAAATATTGTGTTTCAATTACAGATAAGAACTTCAATGAAGTCTTAGGACTACATTTTAAGTTACATAGAAATGATATAATGGAACCAGGAGACAAGATTATGACTATAGAATATAGAGCTTTGTACACATTTACTAACTCCAACTATGGAAATATATACTCTAAAAAACCATACATAGAAGTTCATAAGGAATGCAAGGATATTAGTAAAATAATAGAACCAAGCAAACAAATAAGTTTAATTCCTAAAGAATATGAATTTAGTATACTCAAAAATAAACCTGAAATAGCAGAAGATAAAGAAGATGATTATTCTGATAAAATAATGTTTAAAGATGGAAGATTAATTAAGAGGTCAACAAGTCTTAAATTACCTAAAAAACATTTAGAAGGAACTAGTAATATAAAAGAAATCAAACTTCATAGAAATGCTGGAAACATGAAAATAGAAGGAGAATATTATAATGGAAGAGAATATATTGAAGGACCAAATATACTAATTGATACATGAGCAAGTGAATGCCATATAGCTTCAATTAGAAATAAAGGATTAATGACTCATAAGATTGAACCATATAGATATGTAAATTTTGATGGACAAATACATACTACAGAATTAAAAGTCAAAGTACCAATAAAAATAGGAGGAATTAAAATGGTAGTACCATGTTACATGGATAATAGTAT
The DNA here is from genome assembly GCA_019097785.1 of Fraxinus excelsior. Taxonomy (NCBI): domain Eukaryota; kingdom Viridiplantae; phylum Streptophyta; class Magnoliopsida; order Lamiales; family Oleaceae; genus Fraxinus; species Fraxinus excelsior. The sequence goes on from CM032624.1 coordinate 27,928,167, forward strand.
GAATACAGATCCTCATATATTATTAGGAATAAGTTTTCTAAATGGATTAAAAGACTATAGTATAAAAAGAGAAGGATTATATATAACACATAATGATCAAACTATATTATGCGAAAAAAGATAAATGAATAATCAAATAAGTTTTCCATTAGCCGTATATATACAAGTTACTATAGTAGAAACAAACATAACAACATGTGCCTTAATAGACACAGGAAGTGATATAACAATATTTAAAAACTTCTTAATAAAATCATGGAATGAAAATAGTAAAATAAAAATAACAGGAGTAACAGGAGAGAATACACAAATAATTAATAGTGCTGATAAAGTCAGTTTAATACTTGGAAGTAAACAAGTAATAATAAATAAAATATATAGTTATAATAAATTAGATTGTGACATACTATTAGGAAATGACTTTATCCAACAATTTCAATATTATAAACAAAATAATTATATGATAATGTTACAAACACCATGTGCACACTTATTAAAAATTCCAAGAGAATTTAGACCCTATAGAGTTCAGCCAGCCCAGCGTGGTGATAAATGGGAGAAAAAACCAATCATAAATAAAGATATAAATACAAAAATTCTATACAAAAAAGTATTAAAAGCAGAAATAGAGATAAGTATAGAAAAAATTATAGAACAATTAGAAAAAACGTGTGGAGAAAATCCATTATTATTTTGGAAACCATAACATCCTAAAGCTAAAATAGAACTAACAGAAAATGTTATAATTAGAGTCAGACCAATGATGTATACTATACAAGATACACAAGAATTTAAAATCCAAATAAAAGAATTACTAGAACAAAAACTTATTAAACCAAGTAATGGACCTCATAGTAGTCCAGCCTTTATGGTCATGAAACATTCTGAGCAAGTTAGAGGAAAGGCTAGAATGGTAATCAATTATAAAGAATTAAACAAATATATTAAATTTGATGGATACTTTTTACCAAATAAAGAAGTCCTAATAAACCTTGCAAAAGGAAAACAATATTATTCCAAATTTGATTGTAAATCAGGCTTTTGGCAAGTTAAAATGGAAGAGGATAATATACAATATACTGCATTTAGTACACCTCAAGGTAAATATGAATGGTTAGTAATGTCTTTTGGTTTAAAAAATGCACCACAAATATATCAGAGAAAAATGGATAATATATTTAGAAAGTTTGATGAATTTTTAATAGTATATGTTGATGATATATTAATATGTTCTAATACTAAAGAAGAACATAGAAACCATTTAATACAATTCATAAATGAATGTAAAAAGGAAGGAATTGTTCTTTCAAAAAAGAAAGCTATAATAGAAAAACAAGAAATTGATTTTCTTGGATTATCAATAGATAAAAAAGGAATAAAATTACAAACTCATATATCTAAGAAAATAGAAAGCTTTCCAAATAAATTAGAATCAAAAGAACAAATACAAAAGTTCTTAGGATGTCTAAATTATGCAGAAGGATTTATTGAAAATCTTTCAAAAAAGAGACATAAAATACAAATCTTACTTAGAAAAACAAATACTAAAGGATGGAGTGAAGAACATACAGAAGCTGTTAAATTATTAAAAGAAGAATGCAAAAATTTACCATAATTAAGATTGCCAGATGAAAAGGATAATTTGGTTGTTAATACAGATGCTTCTGATAAATATTGGGCAGCCATATTAAAAACAGATTTAAATGAAATTTGCAGGTATTCAAGTGGAACTTTTAACCAAGCAGAAATAAATTATACCACTCATGAAAAAGAATTGTTAGCAATTATTAGAGGAATAAAAAAGTTTTCATTATTCCTATTATCTAAAAAGTTTATTGTTGAAACTGACAATTCTAATGTTACAGGATTAATTAAAAATAAGTTGCCAATGGAGCCTCAATATAGGAGATTGCACAGATAGCAAGCATATTTGTCATTCTATAATTTCGATATTATTCATATTAAAGGTATAAACAATTATCTTGCTGATTTTTTAAGCAGGAATATCGAATTTGGAGATGGATAATATCAAGCAGGAGATATCAGAAATAAAATCTGCGGCAGCATTTGCCAAAGATGAAGCTGATGATATAAAAGTTGGAATGGAGGCATTAGCTGAAACCTTAAGTTATAATGTCAAATTATTACTTGAGATCAGTACGTCCCATACCAAAGTTACCAATGAATTAAAAGACCGAATTGATGCTCTTGAAGCACAATTAGAGTCTACAAATACAAAAAATACAGGGATTGATGCTTTAGCACAATCTCAAAATACCAAACAGGGAATACAAACAGGTACACCAAGTGGAAGCAGCGGTGGACCCAGTCAAATAAAAAGAGATACAATCATGGAAAGTCCCCGAAAGGTGACAATAAAAAATGATGATAAACATACAAGGGTGATCAAAATCAGAGCAGATGAAGATGATGAAACCCCTTTAACACCAAGAGAAGAAGAATATAAAGCTTTTGCAAAACTTGTCTATGAACTACAAGATGATGAATCATATTTCATCTCCCCAGGAGAACATGTTTACCCAAGAATGATCATTACAAACGATGGAGACCCTAACATGATTAAAATGGCGGCAGACTATGGATTCTTGGATTTAATTTATCCAGGAAAAGATTTAAAAGAAATTGAGAAATTTGATGATATCTTCCGAGGAGAAGTTTCAAAATTCGCCAAAGGAAGACCAATATATCTTAAAATTTACTCAATCAGTCCAGAAATTGATGGAAGGATATATTATCCTGCAGAACATATTATTACAGTCGGATATGTAGGCCGAAATTTCCAAATTGAAGTAGACCAAAATAGAAAGTCATTGCCAAACATTAACAGATCATGGATGAGATCCCGAAGAGTCTTAGGGATGAAAGCTCTCTACAATATGGCAAAAAATTTATACGATAAAAAATTTCAATACTTATGCCAATATGAAGGATGGACACTTATGACAAATAATGGAAATGATAAGTCTACAATTTTAAAAGAATATATCCAAAAGTTTGATATCCATCAAATCCATGGAAGTCCATCAACCATACAAGAATCATGCCAGTTGAGGGAGTGTCCCACATGCTATCCAAATGAAAAGAGGCCCCGCCACTATGGAGAATCTTGACAAACTCTATATGAAGACAATAGAGGAAAAGAAGATGTGAAAGAAAGGTGGACAGCTGGAAGAAATAATAGAGCTACAATTATGTAGTGGGAAACTGTTGTAATAATAGAACTCCATTAGTGGAGTATGAGATAATGGATGATGTAAGAGGCCAATAATCGAGCCTCATGTAGTAGTATAAATAGAAGCCTTTGGGCTAAGATAGAGGAAGAATGAGTTGAGAAAAAACACTTGAGCCTTAAAAATTGCAAAAACACTTCTGTCTTTTGATATAATCTTTGTACCAATTTCAGAATATCAATAAATAATCCATTTCTTACATAAGAGAATGAGTTTCTAAATTTTCATTCCCATAGATTCTTGATAGATCTAATAAGAAATTTCTTTCTTATTTTAACAACAAAAACAGTTTTTCTTTAATCCAAGTCTAGGGATTTGTCCTTAGAAACGATATAGTGAAGGCAAGAAGCTGAATAGCAAGGATTCCGTTAAGGCAGGAGGCCGTTGAAGGAAACAATTTGTACATTCAGAGCCTGAAGGTCACTCGATTCTAAGAATAAAGAGCAATATTAAAATTGAGGTAGAACTACTATTTCTTGTTAAACTTTGAAAGAATTTCTTAAGATTTTAGAGAATCGCAGGGATTATAAATGTTTATGAATATTCATGATGTTTGGATTACTGTCTACCATGATGTTTATATTACTATGATGATGTTTATATAATATCCAGTCATGCCAGGATATACAGTTAAAGGATTAGACGATTTGTTAAAAAGAATATTTGAAAAAGTAGAAAATATTAAATCTCAATTAGAAAATGCAGATAGAATATCTGAGGAATATATTAAAAAACTTATAAGAGAGTGTGAACAAAAAATAGCAGATTATGCTAATATACTAGATCAAAGAATGGAGTTATATTTTAAAAATCAAAATATAAGAAATACAGAACAAATCTGAAACCTACTTTAAAATAGAAGGATATGTCTTGCAATAAAGAAACCTATTTCATTAAGGGTAAAATAGACTTTTCTACGAAAATCTCAAATAGACTAAGTCAACAGGCCAGTTTAAATAATCCCCCTATTTTAATCCACTAAGTTCCCTTCACCATAAGAAACCTACAAGTTGATCTTAGAACTTGTTAAGATAGCGCAAAAATTCAACATCTCCCCTCTCTATAAAAATCAACAGTCCATTTATCCGTAAAAGATAAATAGCATTATTGTATTATCTCGAGCATAAAAGTGAAAACGATATCATTTTTTTTATAGAATACTTTTAAATCCAATATTTTTATTATTTGAAAATTTTCAGTATTAATTTCTAATAATTAAGTAGAAGAATGGAAGCATGAATTGCTAATTAATATGAGCCATTGAAAAAGCCTTAACGACCTGCTTGAGAGTTTTTCTTTCACCGATTTTGACCCTTTTTGGGGATACCATTTATTAGAAGTTGAAAAAATTGTTGCTTGTTAATTTTTTGTGCTCTAACTTTGGGTGGAATTACTCGAAATTGATGTAGTATAAATTTGAGCATATTTTTTTTGGTTTGCGTAGAATTCGCAGCCGCTACCCGTGAGTGCGCACTGAGTAAATCTCGCTCCATATGCAGTAGCCCGAAAACTACATAGGAGAGATAAATCGCACTAAGCAAGCCCGATGCGACGGGCACAATCAAGGAAGTATTGGCAGAGATTTCGAACTCGTGACTTTCGATCTCTATGTTCACTTGCTCCAACTCGGCCACCCCCAAAGGGGTGATTTTGACCATATTTTTTAACCTACCAATAGGTGGGTTTTGACATTTTCTAAAATTCTCTTCTAATTTTGCAATCCATAAAACAATTATTTCAACCATATATTTTGTTCAAAATTAACTTGTAAATGAAAATATAGTAATTTAAAATTTATTTATAAGAAAAAATTTAATTTATAACCAATATATTCACATGCAAGTAAATAATTATTTATAAGGTAAAAATTCACTTTTGTATTAAAAAAAAAAATTGCTCACAAAGTAGTAATAAAAATTCTTATAACAATATGATATACGCGTGAGAAGGGGGAGGTTTACTTACCTTAAATCCTTAATAATTTATTTATTCTTTTGACTAGCAAATGAAGAAGTCCCTACCTATTGAGACAGCGTGCGAGTCCTATATCATCGTCATTTAGTTAGGAACTTGAACATATTCATTATTTATTTATTTATTTCTTATCCACGTACATATATCGATCTTAAATGTTATGCCACACTACTTTTATATTATGTTATTTTATTTTACTTTATGCAATATATAAGAACATTAATATGACTAACAATGTTACATTAATCACGTCTATGAAATAGAAATAAATTAAGATATAAAAAAAGGTTTTTTCCTTTAAATTTCTAAACAAATTATTATTTGAATTAGTGCAAGTTCGTGTCAATAATTAAAAAATGTGATGTAAATGGAATGTGCAGTGAATCATCAAAACAAAGAAGTCAAACGCTTTCGGTCCAATGAAGTGTAATTAATTAAATGGACTACTAATAACAGAGGCATTTAGATAACTTTATCTTACTCCTAGTTATGATATAAATGGATTACTTATTTAACAAAATTAAAACGTTCTACGAATTAAATCATAAGAGTAGTTTAACATGGAACTAATTGAGACCAAAAAAAAAAAAAAAGTATCTTATGCTATAATCCCACTATATGAGCTTAAAAAATATTTTTTTTCGACGTAGGACCCCACAGCCACTTAAACCTCGCTCCATGTATAGTAGCTTGCAAACCACTCATGAGAGATAAATCGCACTAGGCAAGTCCGGTGCGACAGGCTGGACCAAGAATGTATTGGCAGAGGATTTGAACTCGCGACATTCAATCTCCACGTTCACCTACTCCACCAACTCGGCCATCCCTGAAGGAATTTTTAATAGCTTAAAATTTTCGTATTTTTTAGATTGATCTAAAGAACATTAAATGTTAAAATAAACATATTCATATGGTTAGGAACATATAAACATAAGACCAATATCCATTTATATAAATGATTCGTGATATTTATATGCATATCGACAATATTATTCTAAAAACTATATAATAAAACAATTTAAAGAAACTGTTGTGCCTCATCACCAAGGCTCTAATCAAGAGATCATGTTAAAGTCCACGTGGAGATGTCACTCGAACATGGTCGAGTCTACGAAGACTTATTTAGTCAAAATGAAGAGGTCGAAGAGCAAAGCACCCCCTTTTTTCTTTTTTGGCCGAGGTCCTCAAAGAAGAAGCCGAACTCCCTTGCACCGAAGACCTCCAATACAAAGTTTCCCGAGGCTAAATTCCTTATCATCTATAGAGGATCTGTAGATAATATTTAAGAATGACTGATATAACGCTTGTAACAATGAATATAAGGATGCCTAAAATATAACGCCTAGGGTATAGAGTGGCTAATCTATTGTCAATGTATTAAATGGATAGCAGACTGAGTGATGTAAGGTTTAGACATAGAAGATGAGGTCACATGGTTATAATCCAATGATGACCACCTCTGCCATAATGCTATAAAAGCTCACAACTTATTCCATTTGAGGAATAATGAAACTAACATCATCATTTATTGAGGAATTAGTAAATATATATACATATACTTTTCTTCTTGCACCGTTCATGTTCCTTAAAGTGGTTTTCGATTTGGTGTTGGAAAGATGATTATAACATTTTTTAACTACAATAAAATTAAAGAAGTGGGGAGCGAAGGAAGGTTTGAATGAATATTGGTTATAAGAGATAATGAATGATTATTATTTTTCAAACAATACAACTGGAAATGGGGACCTGCTTTGGACGTCTTCTACCTTAGAGATGGAAACATTTAACTTTAATTTGCCAAATCAAGGCCTGCAAATCAGAGAAGTCGAGTTTCAATTTTTTTTTTGGAACGTTAATTTACCTTAATTATATACAAGTAGGAAATCACATTTTATTTCTATTAATTTATTGAATCGCAAAATTAAGGTCTAATTATAAAGTCAATTAATATATAAAACTGACTTATAAGGGCAAATGAATGCTTTATGTCCATCCTAGAAAAGAAACAATAGCTAATTAAATCATAACATAAAATAAATGCATGAAATCCTAATTAATTCCAAATTCTACTAACAGCACATGCATATTAGTATGTGGATCGTCTAGTGTGTAAGGTACATTCCCCTAAAATATAATTAGTCAAAAGAATAATAATTATTAATTATAATTAAATATTAAATATGACATTAGAGTAAATATGTACTTACATACAACAATAATGTAAAAGGACGTGTGGCAATACACTTAAATTAAAGGTTGTGTATTGTTTTTACTTCTATTATTCGTGCTTTAAAATAATTTGGCATTGTTTCATTGATTTGTAAACGTTAACGAGCAGAGATGAGAGTGAAAATTGTAAATTGGGTAGAAGGTAGATATATATCATTTCTAACTTTGTGATCATTTTTTGTGAATTTATACTTTGATTTGCATTGAGATGTAGGAAGTTAATTTAATTGAATAAGTAAATCAATTAAATTCGAAGAATTCGAAATGATACACAATTGATTTTTGTTGGCATTTGGTAATTGAAATAAAAGGAATAAATATGGTGAACTCGTGAACCATAACACTTCTTGTACATAAGTGAAAAATCCTAAAGTGTCTATTTTTGCACTTTTTAATTTTTTTTTAGAGTTATATTATTTATGATCACAATTTAAATTGCTTTTAAATATTTTTATTCGAATAGAAGTTAGACATAGTTAAGATCAATTGTTAGATAGACAGTTCTAGCAAGAACAATAATTTGGGTTTAAATTCATTTTACTACTTGCATAATTGACATAGTAGACTTGCGATTACTTCAGAATCACTTGGGAATAATTCTTGCATCTAGATCTCTTTGGGATAGGATATTTCAGGCCAAACATGGCGGAATCTCGCGTGTTGCAACACGGCCACTTTTTTTGCAAAACAGTATTTAGTCATTTTCTTCTATAGGTCCGTATACTCTAATTTTACACGCTATTGGAGAGAATTTATAAGTGAAATTGTTCCTCACATCAGGAACATGGTGGACTATCATCTTGCTTCTTTCACTACTATTTACCCAACTTCATGTAGTTGAGTCGAATTTTATGCTACTTTTTTTTGTCCGTTATTTTGGGTGACATTCCTTAATAAAGTTCCTTAGTTTCAGTCTCAAAAAAGAAAAAAGGAAAAACATAAGTAGAGTTGTAAGTCTTAAGAGACATCTAAGGATTTTTGGTTGCGCTCTTACCTAACCATTAGTACTATGCAATTTTCCCATGTCTTGAGATATTTACAGAAGATATCTATCTAAATAGAAGAGTAAATGTATCTCACGCTGGACTTCTGAACATTATTAGCTCTAAATATAAATGTATTTCAACTAGTCAGATTTTAACATAAATAACGAAAAAAATAATCTATGATATACGCTTCACAAACTAAAACATAATTTGTTGCAGAATAATTTGATCAAAATGTTTCCATCCATTTATAGTATTTCCCCAATATTGGTCTTCCATCCAGTAAAATCTCACATGGTTGTAGCAAGAAAATTGTATGCAGATTTGCAATTTGTTTCTAAATATTGTCATAGACAATTCTATTATTTAGAAAATTAGTAACCTAAAATTTATCTACTTTTGAAACATGCACATGGCTTTTTTATTCTACTTTTTCGCACACATTTCATCTGGTGATTCTCATTGTTAAGTATATTTCGACTTAATGTAACATATTGCACGTTGAATGGAGTATCGTCAACCTCGTTAGATTACTTGTATGATACATTTAGGAAGCCATCTCTTTTATCATCGATGACGAGGGCTTCATATGAAAAGAAGAGATGCAAGTGATGCGATTGGCCGAGGCAAGTGTTGAACACTTTGTCCTTAAGATGGATTTGCCCCGCATCAGTTCTAATGATTTTTCGGCAACCACTTCCCAAGATACAATGACCACGTCAAGCATAGGAGCACTTCAAATGGTTTAGACCAACGAACTCGAACGGAATACTCTGTTTATCGAACTTATGATGTATTCCGTTTATCGAACTTATGACTTTATGCAAAGAAATCACTTTTGATGAAGTGTTTTATGCAACATAATATGAAAGAATGATATGGAATGATAAAAACACATCCAAGGGGTTCTATATATAGAGGATGTGGGGTTGTGAATGAAATGTAGCGCCTCAAGCTCAACAACTCTTGCCAAAGATCGCATATTCACTATTGCTAATCTATCGCCATCGCCTCGCTCGAGCGATAAAAATAGTTACTTTATCACTAGCCTGTTGCTGGCTTGTCACTCGAGCGACAGTCCAGCGATAAGCTAGCAACATCTTTAGTCAATTTTTTCGGACAGCTTCCTCTATTTTCTTCCCAATTTTGGACCGTAATTTCTCATTCATCCAGAATTTGTTTTGAGATTCCAATATACCACGATGACCTACTCCACAAGTAGGACAAGGATGTCTATTTACATTTGTAATTTGACTATCAGATCAAGTCCAAATATTTGATCGAAGTTGACACGAAAGTAACTTTTTCAAGTTTTTGGTTCTGACACTTAACAAAATTTTAATTTTTTTTTTCAAAACCAAATTCCAAAAATCCCCACATGAATGGAAATTCATACATGCATCTGCAATGCAAAATAATGATACATTGTAGAGAAAGAGCAGAAAAACACTGCATCAGGTAAGGTAGCTTCCGACTTTGAACCTTCCTTAGTGAAATACTATGAGACTTACTTGGCTAATTGGTGAATGTGATATCTTGAACCATTCAGCTGTTAGTGTAAGCCAAGACAATAATACTCACAAATATGTCTTTCCTAAACCATTTATGATTCTCATGATTGTGTTCATTTTGGCCCAGAACAACTCTTGATTTTCGTAAGTGTTTAGATAATTTTAGCTTCGAACAATTCTCATTGAAGCTGCCCCACTTCACACTTACATAGCTGACATCGTATTAATAATATTTTGCCTTACTCCACTTGACCTAATCAAGATATAGGAATCATTAAAAGAGTATCGTAACCTTTAATCATTTGTAGAAAGCACTTTAATATCATATGAATAAGTTAGGAAATAATTTCCCAAGTGCTTCATGGAATCTCCATAACTTAGTTCTCCATTTGAACCAAGATCTTGGGATCTCTAATCAACAAGGTAGAGTTATCATTATAAAGACTCTTACATAATAGGCTTAATCTCATTCCCTTCGATATGTAGTATACTTGATATATTGGTAAATCTCTTAAAGGTACCATGAGTTTATACCATTGAGATCAACTGCTTGTGGTATTTATCTATGACATATATGTCTAGACTTACCATTAAATGTGACTTCAAATCTTATTAAATATAACTAGCCAAACGATTGATTCATTTCATAGCTACAAATTTTCACCAACTAAAAAATCCTCTTGTGAAGCTACATGCTTCTTACTAGCTTTATCTAAAACTTTATTAATATCTAAACTCGGTTGAAGGATTTCTATCAAATCATTACACTAGTCAATCACATTTACAAGTGGATTTCAAACTCATGGGTATTCAATATTAAATATTGAACTCTTACAAGACATTTATGAATATTCTTCAAATATTCCAATTGTTCTTGCATATCCGAACAAATGCCATAATTGGCTTCCATTTCATCCCCTTTAGACTGAGTGTATACCATCTATATAATTAGTATAGGGATTTTCTACCTTTTTCACTACATAGACATTCTTCTTTGATTTATAAGGTATAAAGAATTTAACTTGTAGAATTAGTTACCCCCACAATTCCTTAATGAGGAATAAAGTTGCATTCACAAGTTTTTAACTTTACATATAAGTTTGTAAACATTAATGTTAATGCCCGCATCTTGGGGTTATACTCGAACTTAGAATTCATCAACTCTTTCGTAAGTCATTAATGTCCATATCGAATGCTTCATGAAAATCTAAGTACTTTCAAAATCGTGGTCGTCAAATCTTAATCTATTGAAATTGCATACACTGTACTTCAATCCAACTACAATTTGTTCAAGGTCATCACATAGACAAAAAATGCTTTTTCAAGCATAAAACAACTTAATTGGTTCCACGCATGCAGTATAGTACTACAATAAAGAAGGCTAAGCATGTTGATTCACAAGATTAAAACTTCTCCAAACATACACAATTTATCAAATATTCAAATTTGTGACATTTCACAAGACAGTATCATGGGGTACCAATTCACCCTATATTCCATAGGTTGAAAAGTTGTGTTATCAAAAGACACAATTCTACAAAAAATCACACCTCTTGGAATTAATCTCTATATAGAGACACACCCATTGGGAAATAATCATATAAAAAATTCATGTTCTTTAATATGAAAAGACACACATTTTCATCTAAATTGATTCTAGAATATTTATATTCTGCATTATTTCTAACGATTCCAAGTAATTAAGCAGCTTACTTCTCATGACTAAATAATGATACCCACTTAGCACAAAATCACACTTTGTCATACTCTTATGCAAATATAATTTTGCATAAATATTCTCACTTAATTTCATCTAATTAAGACATGAAATCAACCAACTAATTTACCATGTCATTTTTCATATTCCAATAAAAGGAATAGTCATGAAAGTTCATATACTTTCAACAAATAGTTGGCACTATTTCAACATTAATATATGTATAATGGTATCCATTTCTGTTATTAAAATGGAAATTCGTCATATTCAAAGAGAAGAAAAGAATAGCAACGAAGATACTTGTTCCAAACCTTTATACATTTATTGTATAAATTTATTCAATCTTAGTGAACACATGTTGTGACTAGGAATATCAAAGTCTCATGAAAGTCTGTGCACTTCCATATAATAAGGGATATTGCGATCTCATTGTCACAACTTGAATTATCGAAATAAATTTAATTTATGTCATTTAATTTAATTTAATTAAAATCCAATAATTTTAATGTACGTAGTATATCATGAAGATATACATACTTATGTCATTTTCATAGATGTAAACAGATAACCGCATGACATTTCATACACCAAGACAAATAAATTTATGCTAAACAATTCCAAAAGGATCACACCATTTCATAAATAAATAAATTGTTTTTAATGAGGAAATATACATCTTTCATCATGCACATTCGAAGGATTGATTCACGGTAACTTCGAAATATAAAGCACATATAGAGTCTATCTCAAGATTGTTGGGGATATTACACCGATAATATGCATATTATGTCCATATCAATAGTACCATTTTATACTCATGAAATTGAAACATAATTCGACTTACCAAAATAGTTGAAAAGACAACTTAAAGATCTACCGAATCCGAATACAAGAATATGAACTCGTCACTTTCCATTTTTGAATGGACACATGTCATTGAACTTCGCAATATAAACATATAAACGAAGTTAAAAATATTCTGAAATCAAAACATAAATGAATTCAGAAATGAGAAGGACAAAAAAAAAAAAAAGATGCAAGTGATGCGATTGGCCGAGGTAAATGTTAAACACTTTGTCCTTAAGATAGATTGGTCTTATAGCGGTGCTAACGATTTTCTGACAACCATCTCCCAAGATACAACAACCACGTCAAACCATAGGAGTACTCCAAATGGCTTAAACCAACGAACTTCAATGAAATTTTCTCTTTACCGAACTTATGACTTTATGTAAAGAAATCACTTTTGATGAAGTGTTTTATGCAACATAACATGTAAGAATGATATGGAATGATAAAAACATGTCCAATGGGTTCTATATATAGAGGATGAGGGGTTGTGAGTGAAATGCTGCGCCTTAAGCTCAACAACTCTTGCCAAAGGTCGCACCATTCACTGTCGCTAGCCTATCGCCATCTCCTCGCTCGAGCAATAAAAACAGTGACTTTATCGCTAGCTTGTCAATAAAAATCTACCCACTAATTCTACTATGCAGGTTGACTGTGTAGTTCTGTAACATTCTATACGACTGATAAATATGGTAGAAATTAGGAAAAATTTGGAAAATGGGACAAATGAAAGAAAACCAAAGTTTATGGACCAATGTGCAAATAACTAAAAGATGATCCGGAAGAGAATGTGAAGATAGAAAGATCTAATTGAACATTGGGTTGACACATTAGAGGAAGAAAAAATGGGAGAAGAGGTCAAGGTTGGAAAAATAGTAAAATTCAGATAAAGTTAAACTAAACTTAATGTATCAAAACAGTAGTCCCCGACAACGATGCCAAAAACTTGATCGTTTGAAAACCCGCAAATGAACGGGATCGTGATCAAGTAATATAGTAGTGTGTAAAGTGTTGAACTCATGAGGACTACATGTTTTATCGAGTTAAAGTTAAAATAACCTAAACTGAATAGCAATAATGATTTGTAATAACTCTATTTCCAATTTATACGTACTAGAAATGAAAGTAGAAGTTTATCAAAATTTTGAGATGCATTGCTAAGATCTAGAACCCCCCCCCCCTTTTAATCCACTTTTAGTACAACAATTAAAATGACTATTTGTTATCATGCGAGCTGGTCGAAGTTCCAAATTTATTTAAAAGTATCTCTCGATAACAATTAAATATATTCCTCTCATGCAACTTTCCTATCGCTCGATGAAAAATACGAACATGATAAACGCATTGACGAACTAGAATATCTTTATGAACCATGCAAAGTATAAATGTATATCTCTATTCTCTATCGAACGTCACAAAATTTATTACTATGTGCTAACGATTCTATTACCTCTCTCGATGATAATAAAATCCACAAACAAATCAACTACTAGCCAATTAATTGAAAAGAAAATTAAACCATAATAAACATTCACGCATTTAAACAAATTAATGTCAAAATAATTAATTAATATTAAAAGTTTCAAAACATGGGTTCATCTATATCTTTAGCAATGTAAAAATCTAGCCTAACATAATATTGAAATTAAACATGCAAAAGTGGAACGACATCACCGAAAATTGACGAAACCTGAATAAATCTAGAATAAATTTTTTGCCACTGTTTGTCTCTTTATGTGTTTCGAGTACGCGTGCATCCAATTTCCCTTTATCTTGACTTCCTCAATCTGTGTGTACCTATATAAATCTCCATAGCAAGCACGTGTATGTATATATTATTAATCTCATAGCACTTTTTCCCCAAAATTCTCCTCTCTCCGATTCGGCTTCTCTCTATTAAATTTTTCCTGTGCATGGCCTTTTTTATTTTTCTTCCGTCTCTGTACGTTTTTTTTAATTCCTCGCACGCGTCTCCCGTATTCTCTTGTGGCTCCTCCTTGTAACACACACACACACACACACACACACACACACACTAGGTTAAAGCAACGTGCAATGCACGTTTGCTTAGTTGATATTTAATTTATTTGGTCGAGAAGAAATGTTTTATTAATAAAGATGTAATTGTTTTGAATAATTAAATAACTGTTGATGTAATTGATAAATAATTACACGTGATATATTAAAAGAAGATCATTAATATAATATGTGGAATGGTCCTATGAATAAACATAGCTCAATAGTTTTATGAATGATATTTGAGATAATTTTGATTCTAAGATGACGATCCAACATTTTCCTCATCTTGCACTGCTTCAACAGAGAGGACATTAAAATGCCTATATTTTTTCTCGTTCAGTTTTTCTGGATCTACAAAAAGTTGAAGGTTCTAGATTTTTTTTTATAATTTCTCTGCAACACTTTTAACATATGGTTGATTTTCCTGCAAAATAAATTTTGTATAGGTTTACATAATTAATATAAAACTCATTTATATATATTTTAAATAACTGTTTGTAATGTAACTGAAAAAAATTTAAAGAGATACCTCCCAGCATGTTCCATCAATTGAACTGCTGAACAACCAAGTGTTTGTTCCGCTACTTCACCAAACAATGTAGCTGCTAGCTTTCCAGTATTGTCGTCCAGTTCAACATATGCTCTGGCACTTTAAATGCGTTGAATATATTAATTAGTATTTCAATGTTGTTATGTTATAAATGAAGTAAGATATGAATTATAAATGAAAATTGTAAGATACATACCGAGGTTCGCTGATCCCTTGGTTTTTGCAATATATACAAACGAATGTTTCATTGTATTTATATTCAATTCCTCTATTACAGGCAACACATGACATGTAATAAAATACTTGGGCAAACACAATCACATTTATCTTCGCCTTTATCTAGATTTTTGCTTTCTATATTAAATCATAATTAATTTTTAGAATGAATGTTTGTGTAAGTATTATGATGAATTACTAATAAAATAATATTTACCGCTGTGGGTTGTAAACCCTAAATCAAATCTGCAATATCGTAAATCTTCACTATTTCCCGAATACCAACATATGAAAGTGGTGTAGATGGGTATGTCAAAGATCTTGCAATGATAGTTTTGATTATCGAATCATTATTCTCCGCCCTTGAAATTCAGAAAAGAAGAATAATGTAAGGAAATGGAATATACATGTAAATTACATACATCACATGATTATGTCTGATATTAATGCATTACTATCTAATTTTTAATTGACGAGAATTACCTTTGCTTCATTGCAGCTGCTTGAGGAAGAAGATGATTGATTATAAAGGTACTTGACGGACGTGATGAGAGAGATAATCCTTTGTTGAAATTGAGATTGGGTTTAGTGCAAGTATATGCAGTATGGAAAAATATGCAACATTCGTTATTATTATAAATACTGTTATATGATCCAACATATATTTTTGTTCCAAGTATTATTGGCTTATCTTCAATAATATCTGATATTTTCTGACATTCTTCTTGGACGAATCGGCCCCACATAGTCAAAGATATGGGGTTCAAGCTACAAAATTGAAATTACTAAAAGTATTAATAAAATATTCCTGAATTAATATTGGAATTCGTATTTGAAAGGAAAGAGAAGTTATAAGAATTTTTTACCTTTCATCGATAACATATATCTCTTGAATTGTTGTTGGTCCAAATGTTGTCGTTACCTCTTTAGTTGGCTTAATTTTTATTTCAACAGCTAAAATGGCTAAATATTTTAAATATGAAATGTTAATTTATATTGATAATAAAATTGTAATAAAATTGAAATTAAATTACCTATTTCTCCAATCGACCCTCTATGAACCTCTAAATCCTTGAATGGGACGATCTCATATTTCGGTACATCTATTTTGTCTTCGTTATGTGGAACATCTTCTATTATTGTTTTTAAGTTCAGAATCCACTGATATTTATATTCTCCAATTTTGTATTTCGGATCCACTAGTTTGACATATGCATTGATGATATAATATGAGTGTAAAATTTTTAAAGTGTCGGTCCGGGGGTCAATATCAGTGCCAAACATTGCCGCCTGCACTCGATTCCCTATACGAACAATAAAAGTAATTGTGATTAATAGTGTATTGTATAAAGTTATGTGGATTGTTTTACTGTACCGAATTTTTTAAATGATTTTTGTATCCTTTATTTTTTTTTACACAAAATATGTTGTAAAAATAGAGTTAAATAAGTACAGTGTAGTTAATATTTTTATGTAATACGATATAATTTAAGAACCTCTAATTTCAAAGGATATTGATAATTGGAAACATAATATAGGCTAACAAATATCATACCTCTTGATCAATTAATGTCAAATTTTGGTACTTCACCGTTGTGCGTTGGCTTGTTCGCTTAGGTGACTTTTCCGCAACGATCATCTTAATCTTCCAGTTTATTGTATTTGGAGTGATATCCTTTATTGATATGTGCACCGTCCACATTTTTTCCTTTTTCTGATAGAAAAATATCAGATTTGTAAGTGTAACAGATCTTAGTTTAAATTCATAAACTACTAAAACAACTGATGAAGACTTTTAATTAAATGATTGAATATTAGACATATGCAGAAAAATATTATAATACACAATAAATCAAAAGTCTTATCAAAATAAAAAATAAAAAATTGATTCGAAAACCAGTTTTCATGAATATACTATGTGTGATTGTCAATCTGCTTTTTTTTTCTTACTTATTTTAGCAAAAAAAAAAAAAAAATTGAATATCACAAAAACCAATGCATATAATTATGTCAAAAGTTTTATCTTTTTCTTCTGGCATTAGACATATTATCATGGAAACCAATATAATACAATAAGTTCTTCAATTATAGTATCGTTCCCTTGCTTTTTCGAAACATTCTGTCCTAAACAAATTAAATACGAAAAGAAAAGAAAAATTGCACGAAAAATTTAAACTAATCTTCAAAGAATGCATAAGAAATTAACCGTTTCATCATGCTTAGGTCCCTCGGAGTCACCAGCAACATCTAGGCACAAAAGTATAGCCTTGGTTTCTCGTACAACATCGACAAAGGTCCAAGGTTTTTCGGGTTTGAATAGATTCTTCATTAAACTGCTTCTAACAACCTTCTTAACAAGGTTTTTTGAACTTTGAAGAAGAACCCAATATCTTGTATTTCACATCAACCTTCCTCACCACAACAACCATCTCTTTTCCATTAATGGAATCTAGAGTCAGAGATTCCACAAGCATAATAGCTTTAGAAAAAAGATCACAAATTTTCCGAAATTCCCAATTATTGTTGCAATAAAATGGAATGGAAAAGAAACAACTTTTGTTGCTGTAGAAGAAAAATAAAGAGTTTACATATTCTTTTTATTGTGTTTGTCACCGAACTTTCATATGAAACAAAATTTTTAAACAGATTATAATACTAAAAATGAATAAATTAAGTCATAGCATTAGATACTGCAATGCACAAGAACTTCATCCCCAATCACCATACAAGTTCTAAGTAAGGCCAAAGGCAGGAACATTTTGTACAACAATTTGTGCTTCTCCAATATTGATCTTAGGCTCAATCCCAATCCAAAACAGTCATTAGGCGATGAAATTGCATCTCTTATATAGTAATACAATTCCTCATTAGCCGCCCATTGGAGTTTATGTCTCTAAATTTTTTCTACAATAAGTAAATTAATCTCGACTCAAGATTGAGTAACTGAGAGTTTCTTTTGGTGATTGGTAAGTTTGATCCAAGGAAGAATGTGAAGGTTGATATCCCATTTCGTATTTTTCATCTAAGTTTAATAAGTTGTTCGTTTCTTGAATTTCTGGGCTAATTCATCTATTCTGCAAGAATTTGTACATAATTTTAACAAAAAAGTTATTATATATATATATATATATATATATATATATATATAGTTTGAGATTCCTGAAGAAATTCTCACCACAAAAAAATGAATACAAAACTAACAGGGGATCAACTTTAATTCTGGCCAACCATTTTTTCACAATCTTGATTCAGCAATTTCAACAACTCATCTAGCAATTTGAGATCGTCTTTAAGCACAATGTTTCGAGTAGTCATAGAAGCACTGCACTTAACATCATAATTAAACTAAATATGAGGAAGAGCTTAACACATTAGAAGAAAGAGATTGAAATTGTTCTAAAAACCATTTGGAAAACTTCAAAATATGTAGTAAATAAAGTTTTCTTATTAAAATCTATATCAAAAATGTATCAATCTTCAAATTTTATTGAGAACCCTCTATAGAGATGGTTCTTATTACTCAATGTAAGAGAACTAACAAAAAAACCTTTAGCAATGAATAATGTGAGTCATGTGGTTTAATCTCAACGATTTTTTCAAAAAACACAAAAACAAAAACAACTAAAAGTAAACAATTGCAATTGTTAAGTTGCCACTTATATATCTTCCTCCCTAAAAAGAGACCCAATAGTTTTCCCATGTTACATTCTGCAAGCTAGTTCACTGAAAAGTACACCATCACTATCAGTTAATCTCATCAAATTTCCATCAAAAGGGTCTAAAGGGTTAAAAATGTTACCTAGCCACAATCCTCCATTGTGGTAGCTCTATCTAGTATTTTTTTAGATCACATCCCATTACAATCTACCATTCATGCCATGCATGTTGAAGGATGTAAAAAGAGAATCAAATGCCTACATGAAGGAGATGAATGAATATATGAAGGCCACAAAATGAAGAAAGGCATTCACACACCACTACACCAAAAAACATCATTTACAACATATAAAAGGCAACATTCGGTAGTTAAGTGTTGCTAAAGGGATCTATTGCAACATTTTAACAAGTAAATGTTGCTATTGGTTAATATAATTAAGCTTTAGCAACATTTTGTAAATAAATGTTGCAAAAATTGTATTTTGCAGCGTTTTTTTAAACGCTGCAAAAGGTATAACCGTTTGCAGTGTTTTTTTAAACGCTGCAAAAGGTATTTTTTTTAAACACTGCAAAAACATCTTCCTTTTGTAGCGTTTATTAAACGCATAAACACTGCAAAAAGTTATAACTTTTTTCAAATTGGTTATAGCCCATTATTATTTAAGTCCACCACTATCCAAAATTGAATTTGACTGGGCTACTATAACTCTTAGGCCCATTTAATTATTTAATTTTAGGCCCAATTAAAAAACATAATTTTAGGTATTTTTACGTTCAATTTTCTATCATTCACCATCCATCCCAATTCACGAATCAATCACAAATCATTCTTTCCTCTCAAGTTCATCATCTGCTTGCCTCCTTCTCCACCGCTCCAAGTCTAGCCCTCCACTATTCGCAGCCTCCGCTCAACTGCTCAAGAACTCGGCAAGTCGGTACCTCAGGTCCCTAACTCCGGCATCTTCGCTTCGCAGTCCCCACTCCCCGCATCTTCAGAAATCCGAACTTCCAAGAATCCAAGTTCCAACCCATCTAATCTTTGCACTTCGAAGCCTTCGCCTCACGTCCCTCGCGCCTTCCTCGATGTCGCACTTCCAAGAATCGCACGCAGAGGCAGTGTCCAGAAGGTAGAAGATTTTGCTATTTTAGGACTTTTCTTTTTTCTCCCTTGAATTTCTTTGTATTGGTTGGTTGAGTTTATGAATTGTAAAAGCAAATATGTTGATTTTGCAGGATTTTTCTCCACACTCCAGCCTCCAGCTCCGCCGCTCTCCCGCTCTGGCCTCTGCAGATCGCGGACTCTCTAGAGTCCAGTGACTGCTCTGAGTTCTCTTTTCCCGGCTCATCAGCCATCAAGTATTTTCTTAATTTCTTTAGCAATTGGAATATTGGATAATTTGGATTATTGGTGAATTATGGTTATAGTATTTGTAGCTTGAGATAATATTGTGGTCTGAATGTGTGATGTCTGTGATTTGTGAATTGTGAATTAGTAGCTTGAGATAATTTTGGGTATTTTAGCTTGAGATAATTTTGGGTCTGAATGTCTGATGTCTGTGATCTGTGACTTGTGAATTGTGAATTAGTAGTTTGAGATAATATTGTGGTATTTTTTATTATCATTATATCCATGACAAAAATTCGGACGATATAAGTTGTGCCCCCGTCTACGCCCACATTGGGTGGAACTGATAAACTTGTTATAAGATAATAAGATTACATTTAACTAGAATTAAGGGAGGGTAGTCGAATTACTGTATTTTTCCTTTCAATGTGACATTTGTACACCCTCCCAAAACCGCATTCACCTATCCAAGTCTTAGGGTTGAAGTCTTGAGTAGCAACACTCAACTCATGAAACGTAAATATTTGAGAAGAAATATTCCCCTTTCCAAGTTTTTCTATTACTTCTATTATATACCTTCTCCTGCTGTTCATGCAGGATGCTGATAATTAAACACATTTATTCCAGGAGTTCAAAATAATTACATCTCCTCATCTATATTTTCTTTTATTTCGTTATACTTTTATTTCAAAAAACTAGTAGCTTTTCTATGTTTGATGATAACTCTTAACAATTAATGAGAAAAATGTAGTTACTTTAATGTTGGCTTCGCTATAGATGTTGGACAAACTTTAATGGATTAATCTCCTAAATTTAGAGCTGCAGGAATTCAAAGTGTTTGTCACTCTAAGATCTGCCACTGCTTATAATGGATAAAGAGTGGCTGCACTTATCAAGGTTATCATCTGAAACTAATCTTATAAATCTAGTTGTCCACTAAAAAAAATAACGTATAATGATCATAAAGTTTAATTTGTAGATTTTCAGAACAATATAGAGATGGAGCATAGAATTTTGTTGAACGAGCTCGTGAAAATTGCAATTCAGAAATGATAGTATGCCCTTGCGTTAATTGTAGGAATCTAATGCATTATCATTATGATATAGTCCATGAATATCTGGTTATTAAAGGTATGGATCCTACATATACTGTTTGGGTATTTCATGGAGAGCAACCAAGTGAATCAAATTTGGACGACGTAGAAATGCCTGAGTTGAGTAGGATGTTTAAGGATTTCTATGCACAACATGATGTAGATCCTGAAAATCATCCTGATGGAAGAGACAAAGAGATTGAAACTTTAGTTAATGATGCTGAAACTCCTTTATATCCTGGTTGCAAGGCATTTACAAAGATGTCAGCTTCGGTTGCTATGTTTAAGCATAAAGCTTCATATGGCTTATCAGACAATGGTTTCGATGAACTTATAAATCTTGTTCGAGACATGCTGCCAGATAATAACACACTTCCAAACTCATTTTACAAGATGAAAAAACTTGTTAATATATTTGATCTTGGCTATGAGAAGATACATGCTTGCCTTAACGATGGTTGTCTATATAGAAAGGAGCTTGAGCATGCTGAATTATGTCCAAAATGTGGTTGCTCGAGATGGAAAATTAACCAACGGACTAAAAAAATTCAGAAAAATATCCCAACAAAAGTCTTGCGTTATTTTCCTATAATATCAAGACTTAAGAGGATGTTTGGAATATATGAGATGTCAACACAACTTAGATGGCACTCAAGTAATAAAAGTTCAGACGGAAAGATTAGGCATCCAGTTGATTCATTGAGTTGGGAAGTGATTAACAATAGATGGCCACATGTTGCATCCGATCCTCGAAATATTAGGCTAGGTCTTGCTACTGATGGATTTAATCCTTTCAAAGATCTTAGCTCTAAGTACAGTTGTTGGCCAGTAATCTTAACTATATATAACTTGCCTCCCTCAATTTGCATGTCAATGGAAAGTTTGATGTTGAGTTTATTGATCCCGGGTCTGAAACAGCCAGGTAATGACATAGATGTTTATTTGGCACCACTTGTAGACGACTTAATGTTGCTGTGGAGTGATGGGGTTGATATGTATGATGCAGTTACAAAGTCGACATTCAACTTAAAAGCTATTTTGATGTGGACAATACACGACTTTCCTGCAAATGGAAATATATCTGGGTGGCCTGTTAAAGGAAAAATTGCATGCCCTATATGTCGTGAAAATACATGTTCACTATGGTTGACATAGAAGATTTCTCGCTTTTGATCATCCATTTCGCATGAAAAAGGGCTGGTTTAATGGACACGTTGAACATGGTATTAGGCCGAAGATAAAAACGGGTGAAGATGGTTCTATTGAAGTTGATAAAATTGCAAATGATTGGGGAAAAAGTAGTAAACGAAAGAGGAAGAAGAATACAACTCAATCTAATGTAACGTGGAAGAAAAAGTCGATATTTTTCGATCTACCATATTGGAAGGTAATCTTTGTAATAGTTCATTCATTTTTATTTAACACTTCTATTTACGTGTAGTTTTTCACGACTCCAACTTTATGTTTGATTTGCAAACTTTACTTGTACGTCATAATTTGGATGTTATGCATGTGGAGAAGAATATTTGTGATAGCATCATTAGTACACTTTTGGATGTCAAAGGAAAATCTAAAGATGGCTTTAACTCTCGTAAGGACATGGAAGAAATGAACATTAGGCATGATTTACATCCTCACAGTAGAGGAAATAAATTTTACCTACCTGCTGCTCCTCACACCTTATCAAAAGCAGAAAAACAAATTTTTTGTAGAAGGCTTGCTGACTTGAGATTACCCGATGGCTATGGATCTAATATTGGAAACTGCATATCAGTGGAAGAATGCAAGATAGTTGGGTTGAAGTCTATGATTGTCACATATTAATGCAACAATTATTACCAGTTGCATTGAGAGGACTTCTACCTAAAGGACCAAAGAACTCAATTTTTAGATTGAGTTTATTTTTCAACGAAGTATGTCAAGGAATTGTAGATAGAAATAAGGTTGAACAATTAGAGGATGACATTTTTGAAACTTTATGCATGTTGGAAAGGTATTTCCCGTCTTCCTTTTTTGATATTATGGTTCACTTAACAATCCATATTGGGAGAGAAGTTCGTCTATGTGGAATAATACAATATCGTTGGATGTACCCATTTGAGAGATATATGAAAGTATTGAAAGGGTACGTTATGAATCGTACATGGCCTGAAGGGTGCATAGCTGAGCGATATGTTGTTGAAGAAAATGCGAAGTTTTGTAGCGAATACTTAAAACAAGCATCTGAAATAGGCTCTAAGCATGTACGTAATGAAGAATATGAGACTGATTTCTTAATTGCAGGGCATACAATTTCTAAAGGGAAGGAAATTGTACTATCTACTGAGATGTTGAAAGTTGCTCATCGCTACGTGTTATTGAATAGTACGAAAGTTCAACCATATATAGAGTACGTTTATTAAATATCGATTTCCAAAAATTTTAAGTAGTTCAACCATATTCACTTTTTAATATATTGTATTTACTTAAGGATGCATATGGATGAACTCAAGAGTGTTGATAGACGTCTGGAAAGAAATGAGACTTTATTGCATAAGAAGCATATTGATGCTTTTGCTACCTGGTTTGATGATAAGGTTAGAATACACATCAAATAATAAATCTCTTGTTGTGCTATTTATTCTTTTATTTCTAACATTTTTAAAATAATAACAGATTAAAGGTCAGCTATTGACGGACAAAGTATCGAACAATTTGAAGTGGCTTAATCCATGTCATATTCTAGATTTGTCAAAATGGTCTTCGATTTCACACTAAAGATGCAGAAAAATCTCGCCAGAACAGTGGCGTTTTAGTTTAAGCAACGACCATATGTAGATCTAGTGCAAAAGATAATGCGCAAATAGTTGGGCAAGTTCTTTATTATGGAGTTTTGTGTGATGTTATAGTGCTTGATTATAATATGTTTCATGTTCCAATATTCAAGTGTGATTGGGTAAACATCGTCAACGAAATAAAAAAGGAAGATGGATTTACTTTGGTTAACCTTAACGAGGGACACAGACAATTTGAAAATGATCCTTTCATCTTGGCAACACAGGAGAAACAAGTCTTTTATTCTAGGGAAAATGAAACATCTAATTGGTATGTTGTTTTGCAAGCGCCACAAAGAGATTTTGATGCATCACGCATGGAAGAAGATTATAACTATGAGGCAACTATTCCACTAGATATATCACAGCCTATTACAGGCAACCATGATGATGATGAGAATTATGCAAGGATAGATGTTGAAGGCGTATTTTGTGATACGTAGAGTAGTTTGGTAACTCTCTTATTACTAGATGATGTACTTTTTACGTAATGATCAATTTTGTTCTACTATTTTTTATTGTGTGATTTATCTATATATTCATATTGCGATGAAATGTTGAATGCTTTGGATTTATTAAGATCTCTAAATATAATTTATTTCGATGTTGCAGGTTGTTTTAAAAGGGTCTAGGGATTCTTTTGCAGTGAGAAACATATTTTGTACGATGGACAAGGCTCAGGTAATTGTGTTTTCTTAAAATACATGAGATAAAAGGGGTGTTTTCAAAATAAATGCTCATATCTTTTGTTTTCAGGATGTATTCTCAAAGTCAACTAAACAAACTTCCAAGAGTTCAAAAAAAAGAAGAGCTGCAATTGCTAATGCAATTCGAGAGACCGGTAAGAGGCTAAGATATTCCAGTGAACAAGGAGAGAGTATAACTAGCCCACCTAATGATGAACAAACCACATTGCCAACAAGTACAAATGCTCCGAAGAAGAAAAGAGGTCCAACACAAGTGAAGATGATTCCAGAACATAATTATCAGAAGATAGATCTTGAATTCAATGAATATGGCCAAGTTGTTGGCCAGAACTCAGAAAAATTTGCTAGCACAGTTGGGGCCATAGTTCGAGAACATGTGCCTGTAGTAATTAACGATTGGCATTCGGTGTCTGGAAAGAAGAAAATGGAGCTTTGGGCTTTCATATAGATACTATTTCTTAACTATGTTTAAATATTATTACGACGTTCATTTTTCCTTCTTAATGACACTATTCCCATACGTCTCAACTTTATGTTTGTACACAAATATAGCAACGGTTCAAAGTTAGTGATTGCCATCAAAGAATGACACTTCAATGTATGGGAAAGTCCTGGAGGACATTCAAATCTAGACTGAGAAAAGAAATTAGAGCTCAAGTTGAATCAGCTGCGAATAGACCACGCACTATTACCCTTCTTAGACCAAAGAATGTCAACTCTGAAGAAGCTTGGATAAAATTTGTCGAGAATACTCTTTCTGCTAATTTTCATGTAAGTATAATGAGCATATGAAACTTACATTTTTTTAATTATTGGTGTTTTTAACACTTTGAGGATGTTTGGAATAGGAAAAAAGTTCCAGGTTTAGCAACATGATAAATAATCAGAAGCTTCTCCATACAATGGGTCAAAAGGGTTATCCATGCATGGTTCATGAAATGGTACATCTGAGAAACATATCTTGTCTTACATGAATTGTCCAATTCCAATATATGTAGTAACTAAATTTGTACTGCAGAAAAAAATAATCCAGATTTAAAAGGGTTACGAACAAGAGTATGGACTTATGGACATCTTAGGAAAGATGGGAAACCAATAAATGAAGCAGTTGCCGATACTTTGGTATGTGTAGCATTTCCCCTCTAATTGACTAGTGAAATTTGATTTAGTAGTTGTGTTACTTGCTAGTAAAAAATTTGAATTCCATACGTGCAGAGAAGGATTGAAGATTGTGTCGTATCAACTTCTGATACACCCGCCGAAGATTCTATCCGCGATGATGCTGTCGCTCGAATCTTAGGTCCTGAACGGCATGGGAGAGTTAGGGGACTCGGATTTGGAGTTGTACCATCAAAAGTGGATGGACAAATACAAAGAAGTGGGAGAGTTAGAGAACTTGAAAGTCAATTATAGACTCAATCACAAAGGATGGGGGCATTAGAAGAAAAAGTGGAAGCACTTCTGAAGCTATCTCAACAGGTTATAAGTAGTTATCATTTATATATAATAAAATAATATAGCTTAATATAGTCAATTAAATGTAGAATAAATTTTAACAATTTTTTGTACTGTGTTACAGAATGTGGAGGACAGGAATTCAAATGCTATTACTCCCCAGGTTTGCGTGTCATACATTATTAAATGTTTATTCAATATATATCCAGTTTGTAGCATTGCAATTTTAAAAGAAAAATTACTTTCTGTCTACTATGAATTTGTAGTCACAAATTGGAAGTATTGTACCTATGATAAATACACAATGTCAACTATGGCATTGGTACAAGTTTGAGGAGGAAGAAGTCGTAGCAGAAGGGAAGATTGCAACAACAGACCCAAGTGCAAAGGTGCATCACCTGCCACTCGGTCAAGATTGTTGGAAGGTTTGGGTTGAGGAAGTGTATATGGGTAATTTGACCTTATACAGACCTACTGATGAATTCCGGACTCTTAGTGAAGCCATGGGAAGTACTATTGCTTGGCCAAAGAGCAGTATTAGACTTTTATGATTAAGGTATGTTTTCTGGAGGTCTAGAGATATTGGTTAAGAATTTCTTGCTTAGAAGTGTAATTAGAATGATTAACGGGCACAAGAATGTGTACTAGAATAGTTTGAGATGTTTTGATATGATAGCAAACACAAGTTTCTTTGACATTCATGGCCATTTAAGTGCAAAAAAGAATCCTGTCGCTTTCATCTAGTTACCTTTTTGAATTTTTGATGCATCCTTTGTATTAGGTTTGTTATGACTTTGGTATATAACATATATGTATAATCTTTTGAACGGTTGAGTATCTCGATTGAGCAAGTGTAAAATTGGATCTCCTTTACGCACTGCTTGACACAGAAGGCCATTGTGTCCTACTGCAAAGATGCCCCAACTTGGAAATCCTTGAGGTAAAATTTTAAAAACACTGTTTGTCCTTGTACAAATGTTTCTTATGTATGTTTTCTTCATGTGGCTGAACATATCTTGTTGAATTTGGCATTAAGTCGGTCTTCTTTGCATAGTTGACGCTTTAACTTTCAGATTTACTGTATATGAGATTGAAATATTGGTTGCAACCTGCTCTTTTTGTTTTTGTGAGCACAACTTTGTTTCTTGTCTCCGTAGTTACGTAATTGGGTCCTTAGATATATGATGGCTTACAGAAATAGCTCAATTTCCACTAAATCCATCAGATAATTTTCCAAACCCACTCGGCGCCTCTGTTGATGAAAAAAGATTTTATTGCTGGAAAATGGGCATGCCAAAGTGCATATGGCATCAAGAACTGTGACACTAATTTTGTAGTCTAGAGTAACTGAATGTTGACTACAATGCCATGTGAGGACTGGGTGAAATTTATGATGGAAGAATAACAGTGAAAATT
Source organism: Fraxinus excelsior (assembly GCA_019097785.1). Classification (NCBI taxonomy): domain Eukaryota; kingdom Viridiplantae; phylum Streptophyta; class Magnoliopsida; order Lamiales; family Oleaceae; genus Fraxinus; species Fraxinus excelsior. Next base: position 27,955,956 of record CM032624.1, read on the forward strand.
AAAAGTTAGTTTGTCTTATAAGTCGAGAAAAATGGAAAAATCTTCAAAAGTGTTTGTGAGAACTTCAAAAGAATTGATTTAAATATGACTAAGTCTTGACTTTGTAGAAAAATTACATCTGCACTTGATCTGAGACTAGTAACTTTTCCTGGAATCTTCTGCCATGCTCTTCTTGATGTGGTAGTGTAAATCCACTCTTTTTTCCTTTTCCCTCTATGGTTGTGGTTGTTTCTTCCACTTTTTCCTTCTCTGTGTTTTGGGGTGGATGAGTGGGTTAATAATTCTTGGTGGTGTTCTTTTCCTCGATAGTTTAAACCTCTGATCATTGCCCATGTTCATCCTTGTAATGTGCTTTTTGCTGTGATATTCTGCATCCACAAAAATGGCCATGAATGGGTGTTTGTATTAGGTTTGTTATGACTTTGGTATATAACATATATGTATAATCTTTTGAACGGTTGAGTATCTCGATTGAGCAAGTGTAAAATTTAATCTTATAATAAACACATGAAAGAATAACAAAAACACCTAGCTATGCCTAAATCACTTAGGCAGTGATTTGTTCCAAACATGTTTTGTGGGCTAAGAAAATAACTTAGGCAGTGATTTGTTCCAAACATGCTGTGGGTCTGATATTTGGTAGGTGGGCTTTTTATTGAAAGTGACTCATTTTCTTGTCTGCATTTTGCACCAGTCTATCTGTAAATTATTGCCAGTATGAATACTTTTATAGGTGGGTCTGATATAATGATTCTGTTGAACTCATTCTTAAAGACAAAGCTGAGATTTTGATTAGATTAATATAATGCTTTTTTCCATGGCTAGATCTGTTTGCATGCACTAAACAATTGTTTTGTTAATTTAAAATTCTGCTCTAGTCTGTATTTAGTTCTTCAGGAAACACTAAGCACTTCATTATTCGATGTAAGTGTTGATCACCATGCACGTTGAAATGATTAGCTGAATAGCTTTGTTTTAGGTGGTACTAACTTATAGTGGTTCTCCTTCCCTCCAGCCAGATCTTAGTCGTTCTCAAGGTTCTGGAGCTTCTCTGTGTTTAGTTTTTTCAAATTCGATACTCAAGCTTCCAAGGATCTTTCGCTAGAAGGGTAAGTGACTTAGAACCTTAACGTGTAATTTGGTGGATTATATTTGCAGTGATTTAAACTGGTTTAAGTTTTGTTTTGGATATAGCATCCATTTTGTCAAAGAATCATTTTATTTGTTAGCATAAACTGATTTCATATGTGTAGTCCCCCTGAAATTTCTTTAGATTATTATCTTCTTTAAACTAAGTCAGATTTCTTCTATATGCAAGTACTTTTACATGATTTACTGAACTATATATGTAAGATGCCGTCTTTGAATCTGATACATGGTCTATACACCAGATTGTATTCCCCGTCTTTAACTAATTTCTGTGAGGAGAAAAAGAAATTAGTATTATTTGCAGCTATTGAAATCCTTTCCCATTTTCATGTTTTGCTTCTTTAAAATAGAACTTTTGCTGGTTGTGATTCATTATGCCCAATCTATCCCTCTTCCCTCTCCTTATGATAAACACATAACTTAGATATTTCAGTAACATGTATAATTCTGATTCTTGATTTAGATCTGGTACTACTATTTTCCGATGTTAACATATAAGTGTGCATTTATCTGCACGTTCTCTCTTTGAACAGAAAAGGTAACTCAAGTGCTGGAAGCAGAATGAGATTTTGAAAAGTTTCTACCTCTACAATTTTTGGCCGGAGCAAAAGCCAGTTGAGCTACTCATTTTTTGATGCTATATGGAATGTCAATCCAGCTTTAGTATGAATTATTCCACTTTTTGTAGTCCTCGGAATGATGGAAAAGATGTTTTTGATGTTGGGTGGATATTTTAAACTGGAAATATGTATAATGAAATTATTTTGAATATTGCACAATGTATATGCGAGTTGCATACTGCATGGTTTAATTAGTTTCAATGCAAGAGCATATTTTTCGCATTTTAATTATGATTTTTTATATATTTTTTGATGTCTTGTGTCTCTTGTATTTATTTATTACCACAAACGCATTTTTGTAATTAGGTTGCAACGTGTAGAATAAAGAATATGATTTTCGGTAGCGTAATATGCATATATCAAAAATGCGAATTAATTTTTAAAAAATATTAAAATCACAACGTACAAAAAATGTTGCAAAAGAAACGTTCAAAAAATCAATTTGAAAAAGGGGGTCAACCGCAAAGTTCGAAAAACTCTGCAAAAGGGGGTCAAACGCAACGTTCGAAAAATGCTGCAAAAGAGGGTCAAACGCAACGTTTAAAAAACGCTGCAAAAGGGGGTATACTACAACGTTCGAAAAACGATGCAAAAGGGGATCAAACGCAACGTTCGAAAAACGCTGCAAAAGAGGGTCAAACGCAACGTTTGAAAAACGCTGCAAAAGAGGGTCTACCGCAACATTCGAAAAACGATGCAAAAGAGGGTCAAACGCAACGTTTAAAAAACGCTGCAAAAGAGGGTCTACCGCAACGTTCGAAAAACGCTGCAAAAGGTCTTCCCTCAACGGCAACACTGACCTTCGCAGCGTTTGGAAAAATGCTGCAAAAACGCTTTTGCAGCGTTTTTTGGCCGCTGCAAAAGCCTATTTTTGGTATAGTGCACATATGGCTATAAAGAAAGAAAGGCTAAAGAAACATGATTATACCTCTTTTGAATCAATTAGCATCCAATTTCCATCAGGTGATTCAACAAAGATTCTGTCAAAATCAAGGTCTTGGCTAGAAGAAAAGACGACAAATTGCCACTAACAATTATGCATTTATTCGACAAATTACACAACTTTAAAATTGGTTAAAGACATGGATTTACCTCTATACTACATTAAAAATGCTTCATCTTATAACGAAATCATAAAAAGCTATCTTACGGTAACAGTTCACGAAATCAGTGCTATACCACACACCCACACCCACATCCACTAATACCAACAACAACATTAGCATGTGACGGCAATTATGGATTCATCTAAAGACTTGTATTGTAGCTATTTGACTTATCAGAAAATAAAAATTAAATATATGTAGTAGGGTCTTAACCTCATTTTTTCTAGGTAAGATTAGTTTCCCCTTCAAAAGTTCAGCAAATATGCAACCAAAAGACCACACGTCAACAACTGGGCTTTATTTCGTGGTTGCACGAAGCAACTCTAGAGAACTAGGTCACCGTGTGCGCCCAGAGTACCCTCCATGCACGCACGATTTTTTTTAAATGAACCTTATTAAAATATCAAAATCATCCAAAAACCTATATTGAAAAAAAAAATCCGTTTAAAATTCTTTTCACATATTTTCCCATTGCGCGCACGATTTTTTTTTCTTTAAACAAGTTCTAAAAAACATTAAATAATATTCATAATTCACATACCAAAGTTACAACTACAATACATTAAATTTCTTACATTTTTAACCAAATTTTAATTACAATTTTAATTTGTCCTATTGAAAGAGCTAAACTTTAATTTGCGCACGGGAGTGAACTTTTTTTTTTTTAATAAAACGGCAATGAAAAATATTATTTATTTAGGTACGATTTGTTTTTAATTTTTTTCATAGATTTTGTAGAGTTCAATTTGTACTATAATAAAAACTTGAGGGAAAAAAATATAAAGGATAACTACAAATTGAACTCTACAAAATCTATGGGAAAAAAAATCGTACCTAAACAAATAATATTTTTCATGGCCACACATATAAAATAAAATAAATTTACTCCCGTGCGCAAATTAAAGTTTAACTCTTTCAATATGACAAATTAAAATTAAAATTGTAATAAAAACTTTGTTGAAAATGTAAGAAATATAATGTATTGTAGTTGTAACTTTGGTATGTGAATTATGAATATTATTTAATGTTTTTTAGAATTTATTAAAAGGAAAAAAAATTCGTGTGCGCACATGGGAAAATATTTAAAAAGAATTTTAAATGAAAAAAATATTTCAATATGGGTTTTTGGATGATTTTGAAATTTTATTAAGGTTCATTTTTGTATGTTATGTTAAATTGCATGTATTAGTAAATTTAATTCGCAACACATGTTTCAATAATTTTCTGTCGGGAGCATTAAAATTTAGATGGGATTTAATTGTTTAACGTTGTTTTGTTTTTTCTTTTTTTTCATAGATTTTGTAGAGTTCAATTTGTAGTTATCCTTTATATTTTTTTCCCTAAAGTTTTTATTATAGTATTTATTATTTAATTATTATTAACAAATTGTGTACTTTTATTATTAACAATGTTTTTCGATAATGTAACTCAAATATTGACAAAATGAAACCTGAAGGAAATTATAAACATTGTTTATACGCTACTATCAACGAGGAAGGAAAATCCTAATTAAACATTATCGAATAAAGCTAAAATTTCTATAAAAGATAAAATTATTACCTTTTTATCCGAGCAAAACGAAGAGGAAAAAAATCGAGAGATGATTGATAGCTTGACCTTGCATAATAAATATCAATGAAAAAAAATATTGGAAACAAACTCAACACGGATGAAAAAGAAAATACAAATTATAGAGTCCTCAATTTGTTAATAATAATTAAATAATAAATACTAAAATAAAAACTGTAGGGAATTAAAATTTATATTTTTCAACAGGACAAAGTATAGAAGTAAAAAAGTGTAACTAAAATTTTATGTTGAAAATCTAACACATTGAATGTATTGTAGTTGTAAAGAATATTATTTAATGGTTTGTAGAATTGATAATTTTTTGTTGAAAATGTAATAAATTTAATGTAGTGTATTTGTAAATTTGGTAGGTTTTTTTTAAAAAAATTCTGTTAATAAAAAAAAATATTTTTTAAAAAAAGAAAAATATTCCGTGCACGCACGGAGAGCAATTCGTGCGCACACGAACCTCTCCGTGCGTGCACGGAGAGTTACTCTTCGTGGTGCACGGAGAGTTCTCTCCGTGTTGCACGAAGAGTAACTCTCCGTGCGCGCACGGATTACTTTCCGTGCATGCACGGAGAGTAAACCTTGCACGGAGACATAATTTGAAGTATTTTTTATTTTTTTAAAAAAAATAAAGTATGTTTGGCCATCTTAAAATAAAATAGCAAAATCATCAAATAACATTTAAGACGTTAACTCAGATATTGACGATGCTGCTTCAACAACAATATACACATTTAAGGCGCCAACTCAAATATTCACAAAATGAAATCTAAAGAAGAATATCAAAATTGTTTACATGCAAGTAAAAAACTAATTAAACATTATTCAATGAAGCTAGATTTTTAAATAGAGCTAAATTTTTAGAACCGATGAAATTATTACCTTTTCAACCGAGCAAAACAAAGAGAAGAAAAAGCGAGAGATGGCGAATAGTTTGACCCTGCATAATGTTAAGGAATAAAAATCGGCGCGTTCCCATCCTAAAATTTAAATTTCTTTTTCTAAAAACGAAAACGATAATTTGACATATACCTTCGGCAGCCGGTATACACAACGCTGAATTTGCACTGACACGATGAGAGGATAAATTGTTGTGTAGCTTCTATATAAGATATTTATAAAATATCAACGAAAATAGGTCGTCAAATAATCGGGTAGTCAAGAATAAAGAAAATGAATGGGGAATTGAATTGTTGAAATTGGAAAAGTGAAAACAGATATTTACGAAGGCGGTCATCATGTTAAAAAAAACGGTTTGTGTGAAATAAAGGGTGCAAAAAATAACAGTGATTTGCCATCCCTTGATTTGGTGAATTTGTTGAAACTTGAAAAAATTGAAAAAGTTAAAACAGATATTTACGGAGGCGGTCGTCATGTGTATGTTTAAAAAAACGGTTTAATTATGAAACTAAGGGTGCAAAAATGATCAGTGGTTTGCCATCCCCATGGAGATTAAAACAGATATTTAGGTTTAGAAAGAAACTAAGTCGGCTGCAGCTGAAACCAGTTTAAGTGTGAAAACAAGGGTGCAAAAATGAACAGTAACTTTGCTATCCCCTCTTTTAATAGAGTAGTGAAAAGGAGAATCAAAGCTTAGAAGGAGGGGGCAAGGAAAGGAACGTGAAGAAACATATCTATAACACTTCTTAGCATTCTCTCATATTTCAAATATCTCCTATTACTAGGGAGGAATAATTACTATGTTTGATGAACATTTGACCATTGCAATATAGATTTCACGTTTATTTCTGGAATTGGCTTGAAAATCATTTGATAATTTTTCAACATCAACAAATTTGCTTGTAAATCTCTATGATCATATTCATTTGGAAACTTAGTAGGATGATGCTCATTTCACAATTCCATTTCAAGATCAATAAACATATATTACAGCACCATGATTCAATTAGCGTAGCATAACAGATCCTCAACGTCATCGATGATGAAAGAGATGGCTTCCTAAATGTATCGTACAAATAATCTAACGAGGTTGACGATGTTCCTTTCAATGTATCGTACAAGTAATCTAACGAGGTTGGGCTACTGCACAAGGAGTGAGATTTACCCAATACACACTCATGGGTAGCGGCTGCGGATTCCTACGTCAACAAAAAAATATGGTCAAAATTATACTACATCGATTTCGAGTAATTCCACCCAAAGTTAGTTCACAAAAAATTAACAAGCACCAATTTTTTCAACTTCTAATAAATGGAATCACCAAAAAAAGGTCAAAATCGGTGAAAGAAAAACTCTCAAGCAGGTCATTAAGGCTTTTTCAATGCCTCGTATTAATTAGCAATTCATGCTTCCATTCTTCTACTTAATTACTAGAAACTAATATTTAAAATTTTCAAATAATAAAAATATTGGATTTAAAAGTATTCTATAAAAATAATGATATTGTTTATGCTCGAGATAATACAATAATGATTTTTATCTTTTACATATGAATGGACCATTGATGTTTATAGAGAGGGGAATTCAAGTGTTTATTACCTTCAATATTGCATTGCTGCCTTTCAAGATCAATCTTCTCACACTTTCTCAAATTTATCTACTTGTATTTTGTCTAGAAATATTTATTTCATTTAAATTATATTTACCATTGAAATTTGCACCGAAAATGTTTTTTTTAATAGGGTTTGTTTAAAAAAAAAATTAGAAAAGTGTTATGATGGATAATATGTGGTTAAAAAAAAAATTTGAGTTTGTTATCACTCCTCTATTAAAAGAGCCATCCTGAAATTCACTATGTATTCTTGTCACACGAGTTTTCACACTTGCCCTGTTTGTATCTTGTTTTGCTATAGTGAACTAGCCTTCTTTGTTGACTATTGGATTGAAATATCTTCTACACGTCTTCTTATACCGCCTTTCAATTCATTATTTTTCTACCGCATTTCAATTCATTCTTCCTCTCAATCTTTCTTTTCACTGCCCACTCTCTCTCTTAATTTTCACAGTGGCGCCATGAAGTCCCTCTGGTAACGTATTTTTTTTTTAATATATAATTTGTTGTTTTTAAGGCAATCATGGTTACGTATTGTTTTTTTTATATACATCTTCAAATTCATATTTGTTGATCTGATTAGTTGCGAGGAATTCTTTATTAAGGGTTGAGAATTTTGCTGTGAGGGGATTTTCGAATGGCGTCTGTTCTGGTGTTGAAAAAGCAAGAATATTTGGAAGTTGGCAGAAAAAAGGTATTCAATTTTACATTTTTTTTTCCAATTCGGTTGCATTCTTCTAATTTTGTTGGATTACACTTCTTGGATTTTTGTTGTGATTGATGGATTATTGAGTTTTAAACACGTGGTTACTATTGCAAGAAAAAAAATGTGAAATTTGACATTAGTATATACCCCATGTCTCCGCATACACCGTCTCAGTGTCTCCGCATAATGCGGAGCAAATGTGCAGTTGCTCCGCATTATGCGGAGCAAATCAAATTTTTTTTTTTTTGACATTTTTTTTTTACGTGCTAACACTAATATATTTCAATGTAATAAAAAATATAAAATTAGAAAACAACCCTGCTTTTAGATTTTTTTATGCAAACAATCTGGTAATTCTCCAGTTAGACGATTCTCGGACAAATTTACAAAAACCAGGTCTATATTGCTGCAAGAGATGTTCTGTGAAAGCTTCCCAGTGAACTTGTTACCAGCAATGTCCAAGTAAGTGACAACAACAATGACAAAAGGGATGGTTAGAGATATATCCAGTTTCTGAAGCTGGTAACAAGAGCTTAACTTATCAGAAATTGCTGAGTAGAACTTGTTCTTCCTGAGCACCAAAGAAATCAACTTTGAGAGCAAACTAGGAAACCGGGGTCCAAGATTGTTGTCTGAAAAATCAAGAACTTGAAGATTTGTCAAGTTGTGAAGAGCAGGCACTTGCTCAGATAGATTATTTGCATAAATCACTAAAGTTCTTAGATTTCCCAAATTTGTTAAAGAGTTTGGCAACTGTCCAGTAAATGAATTGTTCTTCAATTTGGGGGGTCAAGCGCCATGATCCTATGATAATCTTAATGGTTTTATTTTGCAATTTATATTGTCATTACTAATATCTTGTGAAAATAGAGAACTATTACTTGGAAAGGGCAATGTGTTATCACTTAATTTGTCTAGAGTAGTATGAATGTTATGGGTAGAACCATAGTGGTAACTTTGATTATTGGTTGGCAAGAGGATAATCTTAATCTCATGTATATCAATTGTAACATAAATATTCAATTTCACATTTCTAATTTTATATTTTTTATTACGTTGAAATAAATGAGTGTTAGCACGTAAAAAAAGAGTGTAAAAAACTGAAGAATACAAGAAAAAAAAAACTGATTTGCTCCGCATTTTGCGGAGCACGTAAATATATATATATATATATAATTTTCAGTTTTTATTCTTTTGTTTTTTTTAAGTTTCTTGCTTCAAAACCTTCTAACACAATTGTAACATAGATATTCAATTTCACATTTCTAATTTTATATTTTTGTATTAGGTTGAAATAAATTAGTGTTAGCACGTAAACAAAAAAATGTAAAAAAAAACTGAAGAATACAACCCCCGAAAAAAAAAACTAATTTGCTGCGCATAATGCGGAGCAAATCAGTTTTTGCTCCGCATTATGCGGAGCTACATGCTCCACATTTGTGCGGAGCATTGCGACTACATAGTTGCTCCGCATTTTTTGGAGAAATATTTTTTTTTTTTTGCAATTTTTCTTTTTTATTTTTTTAAAGTTTCATACTTCATTCCATATATACATAAAATCAAAATTTATTCAGTGTCTTCACACCTGCGCCTTTTTTTCATTTCTTTTTTTTTTTTTTGGGCAGAAGTTCTACTTATTTACATTTCACACAAACTATAAATATATTTTCACTTATTAATAATTTAATTCCAAAACATTAGAACATATTCAACTCCATACATAGATGAAAATCAAAGTTTATTCTGTGTTTCCGCACCCGCGCCTTTTTTTTTCATTTCTTATTTTTTTTTTTGCCAAAAATTCTACTTATTTACATTTTGAAAAACTATAAATACAATTTCACTTATTAATAATTTAATTCAAAAACATTAGAAAATATTCAATTCCTACAAACATGAAAATCAAAATTTATTCTGTGTCTCCGCATCTGAGCATTTTTTTTTTCATTTCTTATTTTTTTTTGCGAAAGAATCTACTTATTTACATTTTACGCAAACTATAAATACAATTTCACTTATTAATAAATTAATTCAAAAATATTAGAAAATTTTCAATTCCATACATATATGAAAATCAAAATTTATTCCATGTCTCCACACCCACGCCTTTTTTTTTTTTCATTTCTTATTTTTTTTTGCCAAATATTCTATTTATTTAGATTTTACACAAACTATAAATACAATTTCACATATTAATAATTTAATTTTATATATTTTTTATTAGGTTGAAATAAATTAGTGTTAGCACGTAAACAAAAAAATGTAAAAAAAATCAAAGAATACAAAAAAAAAAAAAAAAAACTGATTTATTCGGAGCTAATCAGTTTTTGCTCCTCATGGAGCATTGTTGCTCCGCATTTTAGGAGCTCATTTTTTTTTTTGCCTTTTTTTTAAAGTTTCTTTATTCCATATATACATAAAATCAAAATTTATTCTGTGTCTTCGCACTCGCGCCTTTTTTTCATTAATTTCATACATATATGAAAATCAAAATTTATTCCGTATCTCCGCAACCGCGCCTTTTTTTCATTTCTTATTTTTTTGCCAAAAATTCTATTTATTTAGATTTTACACAAACTATAAATACAATTTCACTTATTAATAATTTAATTTTATATATTTATTATTAGGTTGAAATAAATTAGTGTTAGCACGTAAACAAAAAAATGTAAAAAAAACTGAAGAAAAAAAAAAACTGATTTATGCGGAGCATCATGCTCTGCATTTGTGCAGAGCATTGCTCCTCATGGAGCATTGTAGCTCCGCACAATGCAAAACAACTACATTGTTGCTGAGCACATGTTTTTTTGCAATTTATTTTTTATTTTTTAAAGTTTCTTACTCTATTCCATATATACGTAAAATCAAAATTTATTCTGTGTATTTGCACCCGCGCCTTTTTTCATTTTTTTTTTTGCCAAAAATTCTACTTATTTACATTTTACACAAACTATAAATACAATTTCACTTATTAATAATTTAATTCAAAAACATTAGAAAAAATTCAATTCCATACATATATGAAAATCAAAATTTATTATGTGATCTCCGCATTATGCGAAGACACGAACAGACTCATGCTTTGGTGTCTCCGCATTTTTGTTGACTAATTGATATTTTGCAATCGTGTTATCGTGTTAGAGAAAAATATCTTTTTTCCCATGTATATCAATTGTAACATAAATATTCTATTTTACATTTCTAATTTTATATTAGGTTGAAATAAATTAGTGTTAGCACGTTAAAAAAAAAAAAAGAATGTAAAAAAAAAGAAAAAACATTTAAAAACTGATTTGTTCAGCGCAATGCACAGCAATCGGCTTGGTGTCTTCGCATAATGCGGAGAGGACATAGTTCTGCGTTTGTTGCGAGCTTCAAGTAAAAATTAACTTGAATTCTAGCTTTAACCCTTATAATATAAAAAATTAACAAGTGATAGGGCTTGAATTAAAATTAAAAATATTTATAAAAAATTTAAACGACTTTTTCACTATGTTTCGTGTTTTACTTTTTCCAAAAATAGCATTCCATCAATGGCGTGGCGTTGCATTTTCCATTTTCGTGCAACCTTGAAAGGGGAAGGAAAAGACAAGATTTTAATTGCCTTCTTTCTAAATTTTAATGTTGTAGAGAAATATACAGTGATCTTTCTAATTTCATGTTTTGTTTTGTTGTTGAAAAATATAAATCAACATGCGAAAAATGAGGTTCGACTAATGGCTAGAATGTAAGACAAAATGACAGATAAAATTATCAATGAGCTCTTTTTCACAAACAACAATGTTTTAATTTTTTTCAACTATTGAGAATTAGTAATTTTAATTTTATACCACCAACCAGTAAAGAAATAAAGACATAAAAGAACTTACAAGATTTATAGTGTGGAGACACGGGTTAGCACGTTAAAAAAATGAGTGTAAAAAAAATGTTGAACACAAACAAAAAAAAAAAATGAAAAAAAAATTTTTAAAACTGATTTGCTCTGCATAATGCGGAGCAATGTGCTTCGTCTCCGCACACACTCATGGCTTGGTGTCTCTGCATTATGCGGAGACACAGACACACTCATTGCTTGGTATCTCCACCTTATGTGGAGACACGGGTTAGCACATTAAAAAAAAATGTAAAACAAATTGAAGAACACAAAAAAAATAAAAACTAAACTGATTTGCTTCGCATACTGCGGAGCAATGTACTCCATGTCTCCGCATAATGCGGAGACACGAACACACTCATGGCTTGGTGTCTCCGTATTACGCGGAGAGACGGACACACTCATAGCTTGGTGTCTCCGCCGGCTAGGTGTCTCCGCATTTTTGTTGACTAATTGATATTTTGCAATCGTGTTAGAGAAAAATATCTTTTTCCTATATATATCAATTGTAACATAAATATTCAATTTCACATTTCTAATTTTATATTAGGTTGAAATAAATTAGTGTTAGGACGTTAAAAAAAAGAATGTAAAAAAAATTGAAGAACACAAACGAAAAAAAAGAAAAAAAAATTTAAAAACTGATTTGCTCTGCATAATGCGGAGCAATCGGCTTGGTGTCTTCGCATAATGCGGAGAGGACATGGTTCCGCGTTTGTTGAGAGCTTCAAGTAAAAACTAACTTGATTTATAGCTTTAACCCTTATAATATAAAAAATTAACAAGTGATAGGGTTTGAATTAAAATTAAAATATTTTTAAACGACTTTTTTCACTATGTTTCGTGTTTTACGTTTTCCAAAAATAGCTTTCCATCAATGGTGTGGCGCTGCATTTTCCATTTTCGTGCAACCTTGAATGGGGAAGGAAAAGACTAGATTTTTAATGCCTTCTTTCTAAATCTTAATGTTGTAGAGAAATATACACTGATCTTTCTAATTTCATGCTTTTTTTGTTGTTGAAAAATATAAATCAACATGCGAACAATGAGGTTCGACTAATGGCTAGAATATAAGACAAAATGACAGATAAAATTATCAATGAGCTCTTTTTGACAAACAACAATGTTTTAATTTTTTGTACTTATTGAGAATTAGTAATTTTAATTTTATACCACCAACCAGTAAAGAAATAAAGACATAAAAGAACCTACAAGATTTATAGTGCGGAGACACAGATTAGCACGTTAAAAACAAAAGAATGTGAAAAAAAATTGAAGAACCCAAACAAAAAAAAAAATTAAAAACCGATTTGCTCTGCATAATGCGGAGCACACTCATGGCTTGGCGTCTCCGCATTTTTGTTGACTAAATGATATTTTGCAATCGTGTTAGAGAAAAATATCTTTTTTCCCATGTATATCAATTGTACTCCGCATAATGAGGAACAATCGGCTTGGTGTCTCCGCATAATGCGGAGAGGAAATAGTTATGCGTTTGTTGCGAGCTTCAAGTAAAAATTAACTTGATTTTATGGCTTTAACCTAATAATATAAAAATTAACAAGTGATAGGGTTTGAATTAAAATTAAAAATATTTATAAAAAATTAAACAACTTTTTTCACCGTGTTTAACGTTTTTCAAAAATAGCATTCCATCAATAGTGTTGCGCTGCATTTTCCATTTTCGTACAACCTTGAATGGGAAAGGAAAATACTAGATTTTTAATGCCTTCTTTCTAAATTTAATGTTGTAGAGAAATATCAGTGATCTTTCTAATTTCATGCTCTCTTTTTTTTTTTTTTTTGTTGAAAAATATAAATCAACATGCGAAAAATGAGATTCGACTAATGGCTAGAATATAAGACAAAATGACACAAAAAATTATCAATGAGCTCTTTTTGACAAACAACAATGTTTTAATTTTTTTCAACTATTGAGAATTAGTAATTTTAAATTTATACCACCAACTAGTAAAGAAATAAAGACATAAAAGAACTTACAAGATTTATAGTGCGGAGACACAGGTTAGCACGTTGAAAAAAAGAATGTAACAAATTGAATAATGCAAACAATAAAAAAGAAAAAAAAATTAAAAACTGATTTGCTCTACATAATGCAGAGCAATGTGCTCCGTGTCTCCGCATAATGCGGACACACAAACACACTCATAGCTTGGTGTCTCCACATTATACAGAGAAATGGTCATTAGCACGTTAAAAAAACTGTAAAACAAATTGAAGAACACAAAAAAAAAAAAAAAAAAAAAAAATTAAAAACTAATTTGCTACGCATAATGCAGAGCAATGTGCTCCGTGCCTCCGCATAACGCGGAGACACGAACACACTCATGGCTTGGTGTGCGTAGACATGGCTTGGTGTCTTCGCATTTTTGTTGACTAATTGATATTTTGCAATCGTGTTATCGTGTTAGAGAAAAAATATCTTTTTTCCCATGTATATCAATTGTAACATAAATATTCATTTTCACATTTCTCATTTTATATTAGGTTGAAATAAATTAGTGTTAGCATGTTTAAAAAAAGAATGTAAAAAATTGAAGAACACAAACCAAAAAAAAATTTAAAAACTGATTTGCTCCGCATAATGCTGAGCAATGTGCTCCGTGTCTTCGCATAATGAGGAAAGGATATAGTTCCATGTTTGTTGCGAGCTTCAAGTAAAAATTAACTTGATTATAGCTTTGACCCTTATAATATAAAAAATTAACAAGTGATAGGGTTTGAATTAAATAATATATGCTAACAAAATTCAATACAATTGTTCTGTTAAATATTCATGACATGACATTCAAACACAAATATGTAATATTTTTTATATTATTATACATGATGAAATGGAAGAGGAATTTAAAAAAGAAGCTATTTTTACAAAAGGAAATCAAAAAATCAAAATACAGACCACAAGCTCTGCATTATGCGGAGTAGTGACCACAAGGTCCGCAAGCTCATAATTCTCAAACTCTGTCTTGGTATGTCAATCTACCTTTCCCTTTTGCATTCTTTCTGCTTCACCGAATCTAACTTTGCTTGTAGATATTCAATTTTTTCTTCCTTGGCTCTCAATTCCTCCTTCATCTCCAACAATATTTCTTCTTCCTCGCCTTTCCAACAAAGTCTTTCTTCTACAAAACAACCGAAAACTACTGATTAACTAAGCTTTGTTCCTCATAAATTTGAGATCTGCAAAAATCATTTTTCTTTGCTCCATTAGGTTCATTGCAAGATGATTATTCCTATTTATTTACCTGAACTTGGAAGTAAACATAAAAATATAGTCGGAATTTTCTTACCTGCTCGAACAAAAAACATAAATATAACATCTAAAGTAGGAGGAGACAGATACATCAGATAATATCCTTTCAAAATATTCAATAGGTGGCCTGGTTTTAGAACTGAATATACAATAAATAGCATGAGAGTGTTGGGCTCCGCATTATGTTGAGCACTGCGGTCACTGCTCCGCATTATGCGGAGCTCATGCAACATAAGGCGCTTGGAATCTACTCCCTGCCATCTGATTTCCCATTCAACTGATGTTCTGGTCTAACGCAACAGCTCCATGAGAAAAAGAACACGATTTCTATGGAAATGAACTACAGGATGAGAAAAATGGGTGGTTTCACACTAAAAGTAAAAACTTAATGACATGTCTCCGCATAATGCAGAGACACCAAAAATATTCAATTCCATACATACATGAAAATCAAAATTTATTCCGTGTCTCCGCATCCGAGCATTTTTTTTTTCATTTCTTATTTTTTTTTTTTTGCCAAAAATTCTATTTACTTACATTTTACACAAACTATAAATACAATTTCACTTATTAATAATTTAATTCAAAAACATTAGAAAATATTATTTAATTACATACATACATGAAAATTAAACTTTATTCTGTGTCTCCGCACCCGCGCCTTTTTTTCATTTCTTATTTTTTTTTTGCTCAAAAATTCTACTTATTTACATTTTACAAAAACTATAAATATTATTAGTTATTAATAATTTAATTCAAAAACATTTTTCTTGCTTTATTCATACATACATGAAAATCAAAAATGCATTTTTTTTTGCCAAAAATATGACTTATTTAAATTTTACACAAAATATAAATACAATTTCACTTATTAATAACTTAATTCAAAAACATTAGAAAATATTCAATTCGATACATACATGAAAATTAAACTTTATTCTATGTCTCTGCACCCGCGCCTTTTTTTTCCATTTCTTATTTTTTTTGCCAAAAATTCTACTTATTTACATTTTACACAAACTATTAATCCAACTACGCTAATATCACCTTCAAAATAACACAACCCGTGCATTGCACGGGGTAAAACTAGTTTTATTGAAAAATGTGTTGTTGAAATTGAGTTTTTGATTGAAAAATAGAGTTCAAACAAGGACATAACAGTATGAAAAAATAAAAACAGATATCTTTGAATTCTTTACTATGCTTGAGTATTTCACTACAAGAATGGGTCAGAAATTAATCATTTAGAGTATGTTCGGAGATGCTTTATAAATTAAATTGTAAATAAACAAAAATAATGGTGGATGAGTGTATATTACTTATAAATTCTAAGTATGTATGTTCATAAAAGTGACTTGAGTCTAAACAATTAAACATTGTTATAAATACCAACATAGCTTATTTTTTTTTAATTTTTTTTTTTCCATAATTAATACCTGACCATCACTTTTCTTGGTACTTAAACTTATTTTATTTCTAAAGCATTGATATCAACCATTGTTTGGCTTTTTTATTGTTTGTTATACTTCTTTTCTTCTTATATACGATGAAGAAGGAATACCAATGGTTGTTTCAGCACGATGAAACAGCATGCTTATATAATTCATTAATTTTAATTAATTAAGGAGCAGCAAAGCAATTTAAGTGCTTATTACCTTGAATATCCCGTGGCTGCCTTTCAAGATCTATCTTCTCACACTTTCTCAAATTTATTTACTTCGTATTTTGTCTAGAAATTTTTATTTCATTCCCAAAAAGTTTTTTTTATAATATTATGAAAAAACAAAAACAAATATCTTTGAATTCTTTACTTCAAGTTTTCAATTTATCAGGGACAAATTGATTCCTGCCAGTTTCAATTGAAATTTCCCACTGCATATATATACCATTGTTTGGCTGTGAATCCACTTCAAGTAAAATGAAGGGGTGGTTTTTGAGCAATTATAACTGGATGAAAGAAGCATCAGTCAAAAGAAGAAGAAAATTGCAACTGATGGGAAGTAAAGCAATAGTAAATAAACATAATTTCAAAGGGAGAAACCTCATCAATGCTTCTCATATAACTACTACTTCCAGGTTACAATACTATTCACTACGACTCAATTGAATTTAATTATTCTGAATTTTATCTTTCTATTCTGAATTTATGCATCTGATTTAGGTCGAAAAGTGTGCATAAGATTCCTCATTTGTTAACTCTATCTACAAAGAAAATGAAAGAAATGGAAAAGATTGATGGTACTATGAATGTTAAGGAACAAAAGGGGAATCTTGAGACGTACACTGAAGATGATGCTAAGCAATTAGGGGATTACAAAATCCCTTGGATTTTGTTTCGTAATGGATATGAAAATGGCCGAAGATTGTACAATAAATTCAATGGAAGGACTTGTCATCAATGCAGGTTCCCACGATCACTTAAATTTTTTCTTCCATTTCTTTTTCTTGAATCATATATGAGTTATTAACGATTTTACAGACAGAAAACTCTAGGACTTCGCACTCAATGCAGCAGATGCAAGGGCTCGACTGGGATGTTATGTGGAGATTGTCTATACATAAGAAATGGTTACAAGTCCGTGGCATGCTGTCTTATTAACACTCACATTGTTAGTATCAATGGTGAAGGAGAGGCAACAAAAAAGGTCTAGATGAGCAGTTTGGTGTCACAAATGGTGTGTTGAACGTCCATTTATTTTGTGAACATGAAACAATTAAGGATGTTTAAGTTCATCTATATTTTGAGAGAATTAGTAGGAAGCATTTAATTTGCTTGTAAATCTCTATGATCATATTTGATACATAATGACATTAATAATTATTCAAGATGGCTAGTAGGGTGAGAGCCACTTGATATACACTTCACGTAGGACACAACATGATAGGCCGTCGACCCCCATGAAGGCGTCTACCACTGTGAGACTGTCTACCCCCATGAAGCCATCGACCCCCATAAGGTGTCTACCAATATAAGGTCATCGACCCCCATGATGTCGTCTACCACTGTGAGATCGTCTACCACTATGAAGCCCTCATGAGGCCATCGACCCCCATAAGGGGTCTATCACCATGAGGCCGTCGACCCCCATGAGATGTCTACCACTATGAGGTCGTCAACCCCCATGAAGCCGTCTACCACTATAAGGCAGTCTACCACTAAGAGGTCGTCTACCCCCATGAGGCCGTCAACCTCCATAAGGTATCTACTACCATGAGATCATCGACCCCCATGATGTATGAGGTTGTCGACCCCCATGATGCTGTCTACCATTGTGAGATCGTCTACCACTATGAGGTCGTCTACCTTCATGAGGCGTCTACCACCATGAGGTCATCAACCCCCATAAGGCCGTCTACCACTATAAGGTCGTCTACCCCTATGAGGCCATCAACCCCCATGAGGCGTCTACCACTATGATGCCCTCTATCCTCATGAGGCGTTTATCCCCATGAGGTGTCTACCACTATGAGGCCCTCTACATTTACATAGGTCATCTTCTATTATAGGTCCAACGTCATATCTAATCACAAAATAACAACGAACTGGACAGAAACAGATCAACGGCAAACGTGGGTACAACCAACTACTTGAGGATTGTGGATCATTTTACTAGAACGTGAGAAAAGTGGAAAGGCTTACGTGGGACACGTGGCACTAACAACTACTAAATGTACACGTACCCACACATGCTTATAAATACCTCCAAGGTGAGAAAATGTCTGTCTTCTTGAAACTTGAACTACGTGAATTCACATTATACTATCTTCCTACTCTTACTAACCGATTACTAATTCTCACGCCAAAGGTACAACGTGGGAGAAAGCCCCGACCTTATTTTGTAGGTTGTAACAGCTGACTGGAGTAGTCGGAACACTACATTCGTTAAGGTGAACGAAGAAATCTAACTCGTTACGATTTCATTGAGAAAGCTCCGACCTCATTTTGCAGGTTGCAACAGCTGACTGAAGTAGCCGGAACACCCCATCCGTTAAGGTGAACGCAGAAGTCTAACTTGTTATGATTTCATTGGTAAAGTCTGTGGGAAACCACTGAACAAAAAAAAGCTATGTCAAGGAGACGGACTAGGAGTAAAATGTGTATGGTCGAAAATGCGACAGAGATGGAGTTGGAATCTGTCGCAATGGGTCACCACCTGCCACCGTCATAGTAGTACGTAACATAGAGCCAATTTAGTACCTTGGGAACACAATTGACAGCCATGATGACCCTTTTGCAAAGTCAGACGCAGAAAATCACAGCCCCTCCGTAGAGTTCGTCGGAGGCCGTACATGAGCAACCACCCTAAGTGGCTTAAACGGTTACCCCGCCTATTACTCAACCAACAACAGAAGACATGGGGTCTTCAGGTTTTGTGTTTCCACAGATTTTCCAACCCGCGATAGACTTGGAAAAGAAAATAAAGGAGATGATGACCCAGAAGATAGACGATGCATTAACCAAGAGAAAAAATAGGCGCATGTAGATGGTCGTTGAGAAAGATCCTTTCGCCCCTGATATTATGGTTGTACCTTTGCCTAAAGGCTTTAAGCAGCCAATGATAGAAGCATATGATGGAGTCACAGACCCACTGGACCACTTTCGGACCTTCGTTGACTTAATGAGGCTCTACGCAGCCCCAGACGCAGTGATATGCAGATCATTCCCTCCTACGCTAAGAAGTGAGGCTAGAGACTGATGGCCACACTGGCACCTAGGTCTATAAAGACCTTTGATGAATTGTCCATGAGTTTTGTAGCCTACTTCAAGAATAGCAAAAGGAAACAAAAGACAGTCATTGGATTGATGCAGGTAGTGTAAGAGAAAGATGAATCTTTGCAAGAGTATTTGGCTAGGTTCAGTCGGGCGAAGCTTGGTATAAGGGACCTTCAAATGTCCGCAGTGGTAACAACATTAATGAATGGGACAAGGAACCGGGCCTTCAAGATGTCACTCTTCAAAAACCTTCTAGAGTCGATGCATGACCTCTTGAAAAAGGGTGACAAGTATGTTGACACAGATGAAGCAGATGAGGTAACAAATCTTAGAGAGGGATGGGAGATAGATAGCCACAAGTGAGAATCGGGTGGTGTGCAAAAACCCGTTGACAAAGACAAGCTGAGGAATGAGTACATAAACATGGGGTATACTCAGGATCGATCGGTCGGGCAAAAGTGAGAGAAGGTCAAAGCTTTCACGCCTTTAAATACTCAACGAAAAACGATATTGATGGAAATTCGAGATATGAAAGAGCTCAAATGGCCAAGACCGATGACAACATCAGCCAACAAGAGAGATAAGAGCAAGTATTGCCATTCCCATAAAGAAGACGAACATAAAACAGAAGAGTGTATTTGAAGCGGCATTTTTTGACTAAGTATGCGAGGAATGATCAAGGCAAGCAGAAGGTCGATGATCGATTGTTGCCTAGGGTCGATGTTATAAATGTAATTATTGGAGGAATCGTAGTGGGGGAGAGTTAATAGGCATGGCAACCCCTCTCCCCCCGTGATAATGCCTTGGTGATAGTCGGTGGCATAGCTGACTATGATGTCGGAAAGGTATTGGTCGATGGCCGAAATACAGCGAACATTCTCACTTGGGAAGCATTTGAAGGATTAAAAACTTCTTTGGAAAGGTTGAAAGCAGTGTCCACCCCCTTCTAGGACTTGGAGGGGCTACTGTGATACCAAAAGAAGTCGTAGAGCTACTGGTGACGTTGGGTACCTACCCTGCAAATGTGGTGATCTTAACTAACTTTTTGGTTGTCAAGACCCCTATGGCATATAATGCAATCTATGGTCGACCCCTGCTGAATGCTATAGGGGCTATTCCCTCTACTTACTACCAAGTGATGAAATCCCTAACCAGTTGAGGTATGGGATGTGTGAGGGATGATCAACAATCCTCGTTGAAGTGTTACATAGACAATATACAGACGAAGGGATCACCACCAGTGATGATACTAGACCCCTAGCCCCCAAGGGGAAGAATTGAGCACCTTAAAAAGTACTATCAGTAGATAAATGAGCAGAAAACTCGAGCAGCATGGTGATTGCCTGTAAATATAGTCGCTAGGCTAATTTTTATTTCTTCCTTTCTGATGGCCGCTTATAAAAATTGTAGCTAGGATTTTCATGATGTAATGATGCAATAGACATATCTGATTGAAATTTTTTTAAATGAAAAGCCTAAGTGGCGGCAGATGATGAGGGCACTACGGAAGGGCCAGCCTAGCTGGGACGTTATTGAAGTGAAGACTACGGAAGGGCTAGCCTAGCCGGTGTGCCTAATGAGTCCCCAAATCCTGGCAAGTTAAATTCTACAATGAGATATTGGTTTATAACTAATTGAAGTGAAGACTACAAGCGGTGAGCAAAAAAAAGCTAAAAATTGGCTAGCTAAAAAACGCTAGGGGCTGGTGGTGAGCTTCAAAAACTTAAAATGGTTAAGGTTCAAAATCACCCGACTCTGACCTTGACGATCCAAGATAGCCCGGCACGTAAAAAAGCCTAAATATTGGCTAGCTCAAGATCTCTAGGGGATGGTGATGAGCTTTGAAAATCCAAAATGGTTAAGGCTCAAAATCACCTGACCTCGACGATTCAAGACAGCTCAACACATAGCGGTGAGCAAAAAAGCCTAAAATTGGCTAGCTCAAAATCGCTAGGGGCTTGTAGTGAGCTTTAAAAACCTAAAATGGTTAAAGTTCAAAATCACGTGACCCTAACCTCGACGATCCAAGATAGCTCGTCACATAGCAGTGAGCAAAAAAGCCTAAAAATTGGCTAGCTCAAAATCGCTAGGGGCTGGTGGTGAGCTTGAAAAACCTAAAATGGTTAAGGTTCAAAATCACCCGACTTTGACCTTGACGATCCAAGACAGCACGGCACGCAAAAAAGCCTAAATATTGGCTAGTTTAAGATCGCTAGGGGTTGGTGGTGAGCTTCGAAAACTCGAAATGGTTAAGGCTCAAAATCACTTGACCCTAACCTCGACAATCCAAGACAGCTCGACATATATGGGTGAGAAAAAAAAGCCTAAAATTTTATCTAGCTCAAAATCGCTAGGGTCTGGTGGTGAGCTTTCAAAACTTGAAATGGTTAAGGCTCAAAATCACCTAACCCCGACCTCAACGATCTAAAATAGCTCGACGTATAGTGGTGAGCAAAAAAAGATAAGAAATTAACTAGATCAAAATCGCTAAGAGTTGGTGGTAAGTTTTCAAAACAAAAAATGGTTAATGCTCAAAATCACATTATCCTGCCCTCGACGATCCAAAATAGCTCCACGCATAGTGATGAGCAAAAATGTCAAGAAATTGACTTGCTAATCGCTCTAAAGGCTGGTTGTGAGTTTTTAAAACCAAAAGTGTTTAAGGCTCAAAATCACCGGATCCTGCATTCGATAACCCAAGATTGCTCAACACATAGTGGTGAGTAACTAAGTGAATAAATTGAATAGCTTAAAATCGCTATGTGGGCTCGTGGTGAGTCTTCAAAACCTAAAATGGTTAAACCTCAAAATCACCGGACCTAACATTCAACATCGTTCGGTGCATAGTGGCGAGCAAAAAAGTTAAGAAATCGAGGCGGGATGTGAGTTTTCAAAACCTAAAGTAGTTAAGGCTCAAAATCACCGTCCATAATATCTTTATAAACGGTAGCCTCATGGGGTCGGTTCGGGGAAGTGTTTCGTTGGGCCTATGGGATCTATAAATGTAGCGATCCACTTGTTTATATCTTTTAAGTGAAATTTCTAATTTAGATGGGGAGTTATAGAGGCTATAACACTTTGGAATATCAAGAATTACATTATCCCCCACGGCATCTCGTTCAATTTCTATATTTTGGTTAAAGATTTAGTCGATCCAATATATTGTATTGGAGGAATCGATTGAAAAACTGGCAATTTGGCCGAATGTGTTGAAATATTTGACTCGAAAAGAAATTTGCCAACCCCACAAGGGGGATTTTCGACCCCTGACGATCGTTTCATGGCCAATCGAAAGTCGACCATCATTGCGGTTGACGGTCGACCAACAGAATTGTTATTGGTCGACGACCAGCATCGTTGTCGATCGACCATCGACTAGTGGCGTTGGTCAACAATAACCGTGGACCAGCAAAAGTTGGTCGACCTCAAAGTCACGTCGAACGTCCCATCCGAAGAAATGAATGTCTTATACATGATAAAAAATTGAGATGAAGGAATCAGGGGGAGGAAATTACCTCAAAGGAGGATAAGAATTTCGATAAATGAAAAGAGAGAGTGAAATGGGAGGACACGCACCTCTTTCAATGTTGATAGATTTTGAATTTTTTGGGGGGGAGAATTCACCCCAAGACTAAGGCTCACTTATAGGGTGCCACTTGAGCAACACGGAAGAAGTGAATATGCTAACCCATGTCGATGAACATTGACAAGGGATATGGGGGTTAGTGATACATAATGACATTAATAATTATTCAAGATGACTAGTGGGGTGAGAGCCACTTGATATAACTCCCCGTAGGACACAACATGATAGGTCGTCGACTCCCATAAGGTCATCTACCACTATGAGACCATTTACTACTATGAGGTTGTCGACCCCCATAAGGCATCTACCACCATAAGGCCGTCGACCCCCATGAGGTGTCTACTACTATGAGGTCGTCGACCCCCATGATGCCGTATACCACTGTGAGACCGTCTAGCTCTATGAGGCCACCATGAGGCCGTCGACACCCATAAGGTGTCTACCACCATGAGACCGTCGACCCCCATGAGGCGTCTATCACTATGAAGTCATCGACCCCCATGAGGTCATCTACCACTAAAAGGCTAATTACCCCCATGAGGCCATCAACCCCCATAAGGCGTCTACCACCATGAGACCGTCGACCCCCATGAGGCATCTACCACTATGAGGTAATCGACCCCCATGATGTTGTCTACCACTATGAGGCTGGCTACCCACATGAGACCGTTGACCCCCATAAGACGTCTACCACTATGAGGCCGTCGACCCTCATGAGGCATCTACCACCATTCGCCCGTCAACCCCCATAAGGCGTCTATCACTATGAGGCCCTCTACGTTTACATAGGTCGTCTACTATTATGGGTCCAACGCCACACCTAATCACATAAATGACAATGAACTAGACAGAAATAGCTCAACGGCAAACGTGGGTACAACCAACCACTTGAGGAGTGTGGGTCATTCTACCAGAAAGTGGGGGAAATGGAGAGGCGTACTTGGGACACGTGGCACTAGCAACCGCCAAATGCATACGTAGCCACACATGCCTATAAATACCTCCAAGGTGAGAAAATATTTGTCTTCTTGAAACCTGAACTACGTGAATTCACATTATACTATCTTCGAACTACGTGAAGTCACATTATACTATCTTCCTACTCTTATTAACCGATTACTAATTCTAACGCTGGAGGTACAACGAGAAAAAAGCCCCGACCTCATTTTGTAGGTTGCAACAACTGACTTGAGTAGCCGGAACACCACATCCGTTAAGGTGAACGTATAAGTCTAACTCGTTACGATTTCAATATTCATTTGGAATCTTAGTAGGATGATGCTCACTTCATGATTCCATTTAAAGATCAATAAACATAGATTACATCACCATGATTCAATTAACGTAGCATAGCAGATCCTCATCGTCATTGATGATAAAAGAGATGACTTCCTAAATGTATCATACAAGTAATCTAACGAGGTTGGCGATACTCCATTCAATGTGCAATATGTTATATTAAGTCGAAATGTACTTAACAATGAGAATCGCTAGATGAGATGTATGCGAAAAAGTAGAATCGAAAAGTCATGTGCTTGCTTCGAAAGTATATAAATTTTCGGTTACTAATTTTCTAAATAATAGAATTGTCTATAACATTATTTCGAAACAAAATGCAAATCTGCATACAATTTTCTTTCTACAACCATGTGAGATTTTACTTGACGGAAGACGAATATTGGGGAAATACTATAAATGGATGGAAACATTTTGATCAAGTTATTCTGCAAAAAATTATATTTTAGTTTGTGAAGTGTATATCGCATCTTAATGTTTTTTGTTATTTATGTTAAAATCTAACTAGTTGAAATACATTCATATTTAGAGTTAATAATGTCAAGAATTCCCAGGGTGAGATACATTTACTCTTCTATTTAGCTAGAAGTCTTCTGTAAATATCTGAAGTGGTAAATTAAATTAGGATAAATGATAGAAATTAGATTATGAAGACATGGGAAAATTGCATAGTACTAATGGTTAGGTAAGAGTGCAACCGAAAATCCTTAGATGTCTCTTAAGACTTACAACTCTACTTATGTTTTTCTTTTTTTCTTTTTTGAGACTGAAAATAAGGAACTTATTAAAGAATGTCACCTAAAATAATGGACAAAAAAAATTAGCATAAAATTTGACTCAACTACATGAAGTTGGGTAAATAGTAGTGAAAGAAGCAAGATGATAGTCCACCATGTTCCTGATGTGAGGAAGACAAGAGCCAATGCAAACTTCACTTATAAATTCTCTCCAATAGTGTGTAAAATTAGAGTATTCGGACCTATAGAAGAAAATGACTGTTTTGCAAAAAAGTGGCCGTGTTGCAACACATGAGATTCCGCCTCTTTAGGGCTGAAATATCCTCTC
Organism: Fraxinus excelsior; assembly: GCA_019097785.1. Lineage (NCBI taxonomy): Eukaryota > Viridiplantae > Streptophyta > Magnoliopsida > Lamiales > Oleaceae > Fraxinus > Fraxinus excelsior. The sequence continues at coordinate 27,981,436 of CM032624.1, forward strand.
CCAGAGAGATCTATCTGCAAGAATTATTCCCAAGTGATTATGAAGTAATTGCAAGTCTACTATGTCAATTAATCAAGTAGTGAAACGAATTTAAGCCCAAATTATTGTTCTCGCTAGAACTATCTATTAACAATTGATTTTAACTATGTCTAACTTCTATTCGAATAATAATATTTAGAAGCAATTTAAATTATGATAATAAATATTATAACTCTAAAAAATAATTAAAAAAGTGCAAAAATAGACAATTTAGGATTTTAACTTATGTGCAAGAAGTGTTATGGTTCACGAGTTCACACTACAAGAAAAAGTCAACATTCATGGCTTGAATGTTGCTAAAGAGGCCTATAGTAACATTCTTATAATTGAATGTTGCCATTGATCAATATAATTGAGTTTTGGTAACATTTTTTAAATGCATGTTGCTATTGCCGCATTTTGCAACATTCATTGATCGTTGCCAAAAGTTTAAAAATCTCGGGTTTTTTGCAACGGTCATTGCCTCTTGCGAAAACCTCAATTTTTCGCAAAGGTCGAATGACCATTGCAAAAAATAACTTTATTGCAACGGTCAACGAATGTTGCAAAACAGAGTCATTTGCAACGGTCACTAAACGTTGCAAAAAAGGTCATTTGCAACGTTCAGTGAACGTTGCAAATGACTCTGTTTTGCAACATTCGTTGACCGTTGCAAATGACTGAGACTCTATGATAACATCGCATCCCACAACAGACAAGCGACCGTTGTTGAAGGTTATTAGCAACGTTTTTTGCCCGTTGCGAAAGGTAATTTTTGTTGTAGTGTCACCATAGTTATTCATTTAATTTCAATTACCAAATTCCAACAATAATCAATTGTGCATGATTTCGAATTCTTCGAATTTAATTGATTTTCTTGAGTTTAAACCAATCTTATTCAATTAAATTAACTTACTATATCTCAATGTAAATCAAGATTTAAGAGTATAAAATCACAAAAAATGATCGCAATGTTAGAAGTGATATATCTATACCTTCTTCCAAAATTTCAATTTTTACTATGAGGTTTAACCTAGTAACTCACGTCTCTGCTCGTTAACGTTTACAAATCAATGAAACAATGCCAAATTATTTTAAAGCACGTCCTTTTACATTATTGTTGTATGTAAATACGATATTTACTCTAATGTCATATTTAATATTTAATTATAATTAATAAATTATTATTCTTGTGACTAATTATATTTTAGGGGAATGTACCTGACACACTAGACGATCCACATGCTAATTAAACTTAACTATAATATTCATGTACTGTTAGTAGAATTTGGAATTAATTAGGATTTAATGCATTAATTTTATGTTATGATTTAATTAGTTATAGTTTCCTTTTCTAGGATGGACATAAAGCATTCATTTTCCCTTACAAGTCGATTTTATTAATTGACTTTATAATTAGACCTTAATTTGGTAATTCAATAAATTAATAGAAATAAAATGTGATTTCTTACTTCCTTGTATATAATTAAGGTAAATTAATGTCCCAAACAAATTGAAATTTGACTTCTCTGATTTGAAGGCCTTGATTTGGCAAATTAAAGTTAAATGTTAATCTCTAAGGTAGAAGACGTCCAAAGCTGGTCCCCATTTTCAGTTGTATTGTTTGAAAAAATAAAAATCATTCATTATCTCTTATAACCAATATTCATTCAAACCTTCCTTCTCTCTCCACTTCTATAATTTTATTGTAGTTAAAAGAAAATGTTATAATCATCTTTCCACACCAAATTGAAGACCGCTCTAAGGAACATGAACGGGTGCAAGAAGAAAAGTACATGTATGTATATTTACTAATTCCTCAATAAATGATGAGGTTAGTTTCTGTTGACCTCTTTTTTGTAATGATTATGTGGATAACAGATGTTGTTGGACCCACTCGCACCTTCAAGCAAGTTTTCGCATGTTTTAATCGGAGATTCGGATGGGAAAGGATGTCGTTTATGAATGTGGGAGATACTTTATGACGCGAGACAAAAATGTTCAAGTATTGGCAATATAATCAAAGATGATTGCAAGTAATCAAACAATCATCAACAACTCAACCAAAGTAGAAGTAATCTAAACACAAGCAAATAAATATGAAATAAGCAAGAGAGAAGATTGAGTGTGGTTTCAAGTGTTAAAGGTTACATTATTCCTCAAATGGAAAAAGTTGTGAGCTTTTATAGCATTCTAGCATAGGTGGTCGTCGTTGGATTACAACAACGTGGCCTTGATAAGGTCGTTTTTACAAGTTTATTTCGGTTCACAAACTTAGATAATTGTCGATAAATGTGCAGAATATAGCTTAATTCGTTGTAATTTGTGATTGTAGGACAATACTGATGATTGAGGGAAAAATTAGGAAAAACAAGCAAAATGACTTAAATGAAGCAAAAATCAAAGTTTGAGGAATCAAGTGCAAATACTAAAAATTTTTGTCGATCTCAAGATGAAGATTTGAGAGTGTTGGGCATCAAGTGGATGAGGAAAGAAGTCAAAGGGATGAAATATAATCGAAGTACTATCACAAATCAACCTCCAACCAAAATGTGTAAAAACGCTCCTTATCAACTCCCCCAAACTTGAATTATTGTTTGTCCTCAAACAAAATCATAACTTAATTCTAAGAAAACCATGGTTCAACAATTTGCTGTGTCTCAGGATTGGAACTTAGTAAGAAAAAACATGAACAACTACAACCATGCAAAATTATATCAATCTCCACATGTTACATGCATAACTCGACGTGTGTGTGTAAAAACTCGTACCAACATATTAGACTCATGACTGACTCATTCCCGACCCAATGTAGTCAGAATTTCACTTTCATCGCTCGAAAGATATACACACCCTCAAACTTATTATTTTCACTCAATTGTCTCGGAGTGTGTTCTAAGGTTGAACTCATTTATAAATACTCTTTCTCTTCTCTTAGTTTTGATGTATCACACCGTCACAAGTTCTCACTTCATCGAATAGAGGCTTTCCTAATTTTTGATTTCTTCAACCTTTGAGACTACACTAAGCTAATTGCCTCACATTAAAGATATAGTCTTATCAACCGAGTGTCCGGGGCTAATCAATGCATTTCATACAAAAGAATATGTATGTTATTCTTCAGCAGATAGAAATGGTGTCTTTTTTTTTCATGGCATCATTCATTTGCTTTCTGTATAACTCATGTAGCAAGCTCTAGGCAGATTTTAAACCCTTGCAGGCTTAATCACTCAAGTTATGTATGCTCAAACAGATGTCTTTATTAACCCATGACTAGTGCACTGCCCCTTTTCTTTTAGATACCCAATCTCCAAAAGCAAACCTTAACTTGAAACTTTCACCTAGTTATCATCACATTAGTTTTAGATAATCCACACATCATATCATGAACGGAGCCCTACTCGTCTCAATGTTCCCTTGCAACAGTTCAATCACATCTAAACTATTCTAAAAATTAGTCATGGTTTAGCACAAAAGAGGTTTTCTGGGTATAATCTCTATGTTCAACTTTCTCTAAGCAATAAGTCAAATCATTAGCCCAATATGCAAGTATGAGTGTTGTGCGCAAAATAAATCAAGTTTCGCATTAACATGTATCAATCAAGCTAATACTGCACAATTTTCATCATTCATGGCCTGTACATAGTTCAATATCTAACATCATAGTCAGCAGAATTGTTAAACCCACACAAACATACAAAATTGTAAACTACTATTGAAAATGCAACAACAAAACTTAGAATAACTCAACAACAAATGGAGAACTCTTTTTTTTTCCACACAATCACACAAAAACAAAAATTGCAGTAACATGATGAATGACATATTGACATATTCCCACCCCAAACGTATATAGAACATTGTCCTCAATGTTTAAAGAATAATAAAATGAAAACTTAGCAGCTCATAAAATTAAAAACAAATTCACATAAAATAAATAACAAAGGGTGAAGATACTCCTCTGATCGATGGGGATGAGAATGTGAAGATGGTTGAGGAAAAAGAAGTGTGGACCATGCATAGACTCTTTTATTACTTGTAGAGACGATGAAAAAAAAGTAATCTTATTAAAAATTAAAAAATCTTAAAAAAGAAATTCCTAAACTAATGCATAAAGCGAAATAAAAGGGAAGAATTGTAGGGTTGCCTCCCAACCAGCTAAGTTATAGTCTATAACTTGACTTTACATCGGTCAGCTCATGGTGGTTCAAGTCAAAGAATTTCACCATTGCACTCCTTGTAGTTACCAGCTTTACATCTTCTTTTAGCTCTCCACACTTTAAATTCTCCGTTCTCATCTCTACCCAGAAATCCTCCAAATCTCAATTTTCTCTTCTGGGAATTTTGTTGAAGGGATAGTTCGTCTTCAGTGATACAGTAACACTCGTCGATGGCTGATGATTGTTTGGGTAGATTATTTAATTTAACTTGTTGCTCCTCATCTACCCTCAAGATTAGCTCCCCTTTCTCTATATCAATCAAAGTTCGACTTGTTGTTTGGAATGGTCTCCCCAAGATTATTGGAATATTTCTATCTTCTTCTATGTCTAAAATGATGAAGTTTATTGGGAAAATGGATTTCTCCACTTTAATGAACACGTCTTCTATAATCCCTCTTGGGTGGGTAAATGATTGATCAACCAGTTGTAAAATCACCGTTGTTGCTATAACCTCTCCCAAACCGAGTTTCTTGTCACGTAAAGCATTAAAAGTACCAGCTTTCCCACTTGAAATAGGTAGAGTGAAACTCCCTGAATCCTTGAGCTTGGGAGACAATTTCTTTGTAGTCTTGCACTGCTTTCCTTTGTTAGTGCCACTGTTTCAAATTCTGAAGGCTTTTTCTTCTTTGAAATCATATCCTTCAAGAACTTTGCATAACTTAGAATTTGTCGTATCATGTCTATGAACGGGATATTAATGTGTAGCTTCCTTAGCACATCCAAAAATTTCTCAAATTGTTGGTCTAGCTGGTGTCTCTTCACCCTTTGTGGGAATGGAATAAGAGGCTCGTAAGGGTTGATAGGAATGGTTACCTTAATCCGTGGAGTATCTGAACTCTCTTTAGTAGATGCCTCTATCGTCAGCTCAGTCCGTTCCACTTGCTCCTCATCTGAAGAAGGTAATGTTTCCTTACTTACACTCGACCTCTTGATATGTATTTTCGATAGTTGCATTCCACTCCTGGTGGTGATTGCTTGTACAGATAGACCCTCAACTATTTTATTTTCCAAAACACTTATGGCCATTACTTGCTCCTTAGGATTAGTCTCAGTATTGCTTGGCAGGGTACCTGATGTTCTCTTTGTCATAAAAAGAGTTAATTGTCCCATTTGTGTCTCCAAATTCTTAATAGTAGCACCTGATTTTGGAAATTTATTTTAGTCTTTCTCATGAATTGATTAGTTGTTTCTATGTATTTATCCGTCTTCTCCATGAGCTTTGCAAATATCTCCTCCAACTGAGGTTTCTTCTCTTGTTGAATCTGCCCTTGCGCCCGATTTTGATTTTGATTGTGATTATGGTTTCCATCCCAAGAGAAGTTTGTATGATTTCTCCATCTCAGATTGTATGTTTCAGAGTGAGGGTTGTTTTGATAACATTGACCCCATTGAGAAAAGTCCACATGTTCCATCCTTTGTATAAGGATAGGACATTCATCTATACTATGTTTTGCTCCACATCCTTCATAATTTTGTTTCCTCACTTATGTTGAATTTACTATCTGTGTTATGCCCTCTATCTTGTGAAATAAAGAGTCAATCTTTGCAGATAATGCCGGATAAGTATCTACCTTATACACTCTAACTGCTTTCTTTGGACCCACTCGGTCTGAAGACCACATGGCTGAAGTATTAGTCATTCTCTCGAACAATTCCCAAGCTCCATCGATTGACCTCGTGGTTATGGATCCATTTGATGATGAATCTACATTCTTCTGAAAGCCGACAATAGTCCCACATAGAAAAATCTGATTTGTGTTGTCTTGTTGAACCCGTGTTGAGGACACTTCCATAGCATGTTTTTGAACTTGTTCCAAGCCTCATCAAAGGATTCTGCTTCAGTTTGGCTGAAAATTTATATGTCATGCCTCAATCTCGCCAAGTCGTTCCAAGTATTTGGTGCAGAATTTATGAGTCAAGCCGTTCCAAGTAGTTATACTTACCAGTGAGAGTGAAACTAGGCACTCAAATGCTTTATCTCGAAGAGTGTGTAGGAACAGCCTCAGTCTGATTGCATCTTCTGATATCCCTTAGTATTTGAAATGTTGACACATATCCAAGAAATGGGATACATGTGTATGTGGATTTTCACTGGCCATTGATAAGTGTGTTTTATCACACTTATTTAGTACCTAAAAAAGCTAATTATTGATTAAAATGAGTGAATTTCTACTCACAATTGTGTAACATTTGCTTTGTAGGCGAAAAATTACCTAAGAATAGAGAACAAAGCAAAATGAAGAAAAAAGGACCAAAAGCATACAAAAAATGTGAAGTTGGGGACCAAAGTGCACAAGTTAGAAAGTTAGAGGACCTTGGGTTGCAAATTTTGGAGGGCAAAATTGATATAAAGATAAAAAATTGAGGACCATATTGTATATGTTCAAAGAAGAGGGACCTAATGTGCAATTATGTGGAGGACTAAGATGGACGAGAGAAAGAAAAAAAAGCATGTGCCTACGCGAGAAGGGGTTTTTAATATACTGAGCCTAAAAATTTTACACTGTGCGCGTGCGCCAAGAATGCCCATGTGCGCGCGCTGCTTTCCGGCTGGACGAATTTTGCCTGTTTCGCGTAAAATTTGGGAGTTTTTTTGTAATTTCACCATAGTCGATTTTGGCCCTTTAAATACCATTTTCTCTTCAATTCTAGGGCAAGCAATATAGGAGAACATTTGAAAAGGAAAAATAGGCAAGAAGAAGGAGATAATATCTAGCAAAAATTTGGGAGTTTGAAAGGATATTCAAGAGTTCAATCCAATATATCTCATAGAATACATTCAAGGGAAGGTTTTCTTCTATTATCTTGAATTTTTCTATTATCTTCTTCATTTTGTAATTGGTTCTCTCCTTATTTTCTTTTTGTGCTTCTATTTTACAATGGGCTAAGTGTTTAATGTTAGGATTTATGGTGTAACTTGACCAAAGTTTCATTAATGTTAATATTCATCATTTAATGCTTTACTTTCTATGGTTATTGTGCATTTATTATTGTGTTTCAATTTTCATCATGTATGTCGCCAATAGATGATTGAGTTAGGTGGTTTGTGCAATCATTGAGAGATTGTTGTGCATTCTTGGACCAAAATAATTAATGTCCTACGTTACTTTAAGATATAGAGATATACTCCAAAACTCTAAGTGGCCCATTGAATATTTTCACATTGATTTAATGCGATTGTTTGGTTTTAATCGATATAGAGATATAGTAGGTTAGTCAATCAATTAGGGTTAATTTCACAAAATCGGGTCTAACATCTTAACTTGGTAATTTGCATTGTTGGTTTATTGCGATATTAAAGAAATGACGGTTAAGTGACATCGTAAATCCTAACTCATTTATAATACGAATTCACTTCTCTTTCATAATAGTTATTTTAATTGATTTTCTCTTTCGTCTCACATATGAAATCAAATTGTGTGTTTGTTTTTAGTGTTAAAATTAAATTGACTAAGTTGTGTAATCAAAAGTAACATTCATTAAGGGATCGACAACCTAGACTCAAAAAATCCACTTTATTACTTGAACACAATCCGTGCACTTGCGGTATATTATTTTAGCGAATAGCCATTCCATAGAATTTATGTCCATTCTGAAAGAGTTGGATGACATTTGTCTTCAGTTGAAAATTCGGTTGTTCGAATACGGGTAGACAATGCTAAATTGGCTTTGAATGACGAACGGTGCCAAAAAATCCCCAAGCAAAACATTCTCATCATATTGTGCTTCAGCATTGGCCGAAACTGTAGGTTCTACAATTGGTTCCAGTTGTTGATTAGCCATTTGTAGTTATCCTTGATTGACTTGATGTGCTGCTCTCGCTATCCTCTGTCTTCAATGAAAAGTTCGTTCAATTTTCAAATCAGCTAGAAGTAGTTCACTGCCAAATGATCTTCGCATGCAAGACCTGAGGAAATGAAAAAAAATAGTTGCACTTAGCTCAACCTAAGTAATTGAACTTAATAAAAACTAAAAGAAAAAACAAGTTCGAATTAGTGTCTAAATAACAAAAACAAAATTAATACTCAATCATCAGCAACGACATCAAAAACTTGTTCACGAAAATATTTTTCGGATTTAAATCACCGCAAGTGCACGGTTCATTTACAAGTAATAAAGTGGAAATCCTAGAATTTCGAGTATCGCTCCCACGAGAATTTATTTAACTTGATTTTTATTATCGCGACATTAACTAAATCTACTAATCTGAGATGAGTTTTTCAATTTCTATGATTAAACTAAAACTAGCATGCAAATTAAACTTCAATGCAAAATGATGTTTCAATGCAAAAGATATAGATGAGATTAATGTATGAAAAAACGCACTAGGATCCCGAATCATCAAGCAAAGTTCTCTTTTAACCCTTATTTCACAATTTGATAACCCGATGAATTGGTTGAAGAATCAATGTTTCTAGCTTATTCAACAATCTCTTTCGAGTAAAATTGAACATATTCTAGCATATCATTTGACTATAGTTCTATGACGAATTCAATATACAAGAATGCATGACGTTATGCATTCGAAAAAAGGGAAATAGATTCTACAAGGTATAAATTATCGTAGGGTCCGATAGGGAATAGAAATATACCGCTATGCTTTACGTGAATCTCTAAGTGTTTACAAAACGTCATGCATTCTTGTATATTGCATTTGTCATAGAAATATAGTCAACTGGTATGCTAGAATACGTTAAATTCTACTCGAAAGAGATTGTTGAATAAGTTAGAAATATTGACTCTTCAGCCAATTCATCGTGTTATCAAATTGTGAAATAAGAGTTAAAAGGGAACTTTGCTTGGTGATTCGGGATCCTAGTGTGCTTTTTCATACATTAATCTCATTTATATCTTTTGCATTGAAACGTCATTTTGCATTTAAGTTGTTATTTTAGTTTAATTTGTATGCTAGTTTTAGTTTAATCATAGAAATTAAAAAACTCATCTCAAATTTAATAGATTTGGTTAAGGTCGTGATAATAAAAATCAATGTGGGAACGATACTCGAAATTCTAGAATTTCCACTTTATTACTTGTAAATGAACCGTACACTTGCGGTAATTCAAATCTGAAACATATTTTCGTGAACATGCCTTATCTCCGAGGTCTAAACCTTACATCACTCAGACTGCTATCCATTTAATACATCGACAATGGATTAGCCACTCTGTACCGTAGACCGACAATCTTGATATTCATCATTACAAGCGTTATATCAGTCATTCTTAAAGATTGTCTACAAATCCTCTACAGACGATAAGGAATTCAACCTCGGGAAACGGGAAACTTCGTATTGGAGGTCTTTGGTGCAAGGGACTTCGGCTTCTTCTTTGAGGACCTCGGCAAAAAAAGAAAAAAAGGGTGCTTAGGAGATCCCATATTTGTTCATATTATTGTAAGGCATGTGTTGTTGGGAACTTAGGAGATCCCATATTTGTGTTGGTTTTTGAAAAAGAAATACATTAGAACAAAGGTAATATTCAGTTTTGATCTATCTCAAACTATCAATTTCATCGACGGCAGCAATTAAGAGTTGTTGAGTTCATGTTGAAGAGTAACACGTGGCTTCATTTGTCTTCTAGAGGAACATGTCATCCCATTCATATCATACTAAATGAGTTTTAACCCTTATAAGCTTAATTTGTCTTCAGGAAAATTGCATCTTAAACTATAGAATTTTGTGTGCGTGTGCACGCGCGCGTGTGTGTTTTTTTTATTGAAGAAATTTGTGATCGTTTTAATTAAGGTGTATAGAAATTTAAATAGTTAAAAAAGAGATAAATTTTAAAATTTTAAAAATATATATTTATACACACCTCCAACCCAGGACAATCAAATAATTACATTTAAGCATAATGTTGTTTGTGTGGAGGCAATATTTTTTAAGTGGGAATTGCGCCACCCACCTTACTTCTAGTAAATATTTAAAAAATACTTTGTAAACATTTTTTTTGCAATAAATACTATAAAATAATAATAAAAATAAAACATTGAAGATTTTCTAAATCAAAAGCATAATAAATTAGGTAACATATTTTACTCCTACAAACACGCTTTTACAACTAATACATTTTGATTCCTACAAACACTCATTTCAGTATGAATTATCTAGAAAGCCCTAAAAACAAATTCATCTTCATTGCAGAAAGTGAATCATCTTCTTTCAAAAAAACCCCCTAAAAAAATATCTCACAATTTGATTTTCATACATATCTTATGCGATATGTAATCTTTAGAAATCTCACAAAGTAAAAAAATGGTTCACATTGTCATCTTCGTCCAATTTCATTGTAGAACGTGAGTCATCTCCATTGAAAAAACTCCAAAAAAAAAATCTCACAAATTGATATTCATACATATTTCAAGCAAGATGTAACATATACTGGTATGACACAAATCAAATAATGATTCTCATTTGTCTGTTGTATTCTTTTGGAATTCATTTCTATGTTGCAATGATAGATTGTAGATAGCATAGATGAACACAAGGTTGTTGCATTATTTGTTCTTGTGCTGTCATATATTTTAATTTTCTCTTTTGTGTGGGGGTTGAGGGCTTGGATTGCAGAGAAGGAAGAAAAAGGTTTTCTAGTCGAGCCCTAGGTTTTCCATTCCAGGACTAACTACAAAACCATTTTGATGGTGAATTAAAATTGAATCTTGATGTCTATTTGATGTACAGTCAATATATCCGAAGAACAACGGCCATGCACCACCACCCATAGAATCAAGAACGAGCTAGTCAGTCAAGTGAGTTAGAGAGAGATGCTCTCAACCTATAGAGAAAGTACCACTTGGTGCACACTTTTCTTGAGAGATTTCTTATTTTTTACATTATTTTCTTGGTGATAATCATATTTGCTACTTGGATTTCTAATTTTCATTGGTATTCAGGTATATTCTTGAAGTTTCATCCAGATTCATTGTGGTTTTTTCCAAGTTTTTGAAGATTCTTTGGGGTTTGGAAAATCTCGTGGCCATAACCTCAAAATTTATTGTTCTTGATTTGACTTTTACCTTATTCCTTGGGTTAAAGTCTAATTCAAGACAAGATCTTGTTAAGTTGTCTAGTTTTGGATCGGTTTTTGGTATTCTACTTGGAAGAATTCATTTTGTTCTCCTGGGTGCAAAAGTTCTTGAAGTTCTTCCAATTCTTGGTTGTGCAGATTCAATCTATAGCACTGAATTTCATTGTTCATATTGTTTCTGTATATTCCGAACACCAATTTGGGGTGTCGAAATCTGGGTGGCGCCGAATTTTTTATTTTTTTTGGAAAGTGCAAGATTATAGGCTATTATTGCAAGATTTTCGTTTTTCCCATTTAGACATCATATGGGTAAGAAGTCAAATAGCCATAATGGTGGGAGGTTACCAATAGCATTTGGTAAGTTACCGAATCCTACACTTGGAAAGGCGTCCAATCTGGATGATAAGTTACCAAATACTAGGTAAGGAGCCCAATAGTGGGTTGGATGTCTTAATTCAAGACAAATTTCCAGCACTTTGGTAAAAATTCTGGAGACTTAGCAATTGTGTCCGGATCCAAGTCAAACGAATTTCCACCACAAGGAAATGATGATGGCAAGTCTTCATCCAAGTCCGTGGATTCTACTAAGATTTTCTGGGAGGAATTTGACCATGCTAATTCGAAATCACCAAGTGTGTCCCAAACACTTGGTGATGAGGATACAACATCGAATGAAAGATCTAATGCAGTACATCAGGTCAATACTATTGTTCAAGAAAACAAATTTGATGCAATCAAAGCTCCATAGACCAGTTTATTTAAGGAAAATTGTAAGCGCGAAAATGGATTCAAGCTCAAAACCTGCGAAAACCTACTGAAAATATTAGTTTTCGGTGAAGATGACATTGATGATGATCAAACTGCATGGGGCTACTATTTGGTGGGGTACTTTGCTGGACGGTTTCCAGGTAAAACAACACTCTTGCAAATGTGTGATCAGTAGGGAGTCAAGTACCAATACTTTGTGCATCAAAATGGACGGATCGTGTGCAAATTCAAGAATACCGACGATAAAACTCAAGTGCTTGAAGGAGGTCCATATTTTGTATATGGTAGACTGTTGATGTTGAAAAATGTCCCATTGTTGTTTGAGTTTGATGATGGTGATATTAGCACTCTACCAGTTTGGATAACATTACCAGGGTTGCCATTGAATTTTTGGATGCCCAACACTCTGAGTATGATTGCAACAAAGATTGGTAAATCGATCACAACTGATTTGCTAATGACAACAAAGGGATGACTATCATTTACATGAATTCTTGTTGAGGTTGACGCCTCAAAGGATCTGGTTCGCTCGGTTAAGATGAAACTCTCAAGTGGTAAAGTAAGGGATCAATTGGTTTCCTATGAACATGCACCGAAATTATGTTCCACTTGTAAGAGTTTTGGGTACCAAAAAGATGCGTGCAAAGGAAAATATGTGCCTGGTAGCCATAAGTATGCTATGCATCCTAAGTATGTAGCAAAGAAAATGGGGAAACATAATGATGTACATGACCAGAACATTGCTGATGGTTCGGGTCAGTTAGCTAATGACGGTCTAAACATTGATGGTAACTCAAGCAAGGCAGCAATCGAACAAAACTATGTACTAAAAATGGCTAAAATAGCAACAGATCAGCACATTGCTGGGGGTTCAATTAGCTAATGACGTTTAGAACATTGATGGTAACTCAAGCAAGGTAGCAACTGAACAGCATTGTGTGCTGCAAATGGCTATAACAACAACAGATCTGATTGACCAAAATGTTAGTTAATCTGGACAAGCATAATCCATTAGCCAAGCCAATACAGAACCAAGTGCCCAACTAGTCCTAAATGAGGATGACGCCCCTTTTATAGAGGTTGGCAAGAAAAATAAACCAGTACTTATAAGTAAATATCGCGAATTGCTCCACAACCTATTCTAAGTGATAAAGTGCATACAAAGAAGTCAGGAGTAGGAATTGAAACACCCATCTTACATGACACAAATGCAGTTCTTGAAGTTCCAATATCGAAGACAACAAGCAATGATAAGCTTATAAGAAAGCCTGATATGCTCTTTATATCACATTAAGATTGCATCGTAGAACATTAGGTGTTTTAATATGTCCCTAAAACAAAATGGGGTTCGCCACCTCATTAAGCAATAATGTATTGATATTATTGGAGTTTTGGAGACGAAAGTCCACCATAAAAGTTAGCTCGAATCATGAGGAACAAATTCGGTTGGTGGAGACATCTGATAACTTTCTTTCACATCCGACAAGAAGGATCTTGGTTTTATGGGACCATACAAAAGTGGATCTTTGTGTCTTGGAAGTTGTCCCACAGGTTATATATTGCGAAGTAACCTGCAAGGTAAATTCTATCACATTCCGTTTAAGTTTTGTTTGTGGTTTCCATTCTATTGTTACTCGAAGAGGACTTTAAAGAGTAACTTGATTGATTTTGGAGATACATGTTCAATACCTAGGATGATCATGGGTAACTTAAATAATGTACTTCGATCCGAGGAAAAATGCAAAGGAGTGGAGGTAACTCCATATGAGATTAGGGACTTCGTAGATAGTTGTTTGATTGCGGATCTTACAGACTTGAGATCCATTGGATGCTATTATACATGATCCAAAACTCAGTGGACAACATATCTTCAGTTTGGAGTAAGCTCGATAGAGCTATGGTTAATGAACTGTGGCAGCAAGTAGGATTTCATGCCTTAGAAGATTTCCAACCAGCTGATTGTCTCTCGAATCACTTACCATGCATTGTTTTACTTTTACATGAAGGTGGGAATATAAGCAAACATTTTAAATTCTTCAATATGTGGACAACTCATTTAGAATTTCAGAATGTAGTATCTTCCAATTGGAACCAGCAGATCAATGACACGAAACAGTTTGTTCTGTGTAAAAAGTTACAGAAGCTCAAAGGAAATTTAAAGCAACTCAATACCAAGCACTTTGCTCACATTCCAGTTCGGTTTGAGAAAGCTAGAATGATCTCAAGACTGCCCAAATAGAACTTATGATCATCCGACGAATATTGAGTTGCAAAGAGTGGTTTCATTTCTACGAAAACAAACTGTTGGTATTTGTGATGTAGAGAGAAGCTTCTACTACAAACAAGCTAAATGTGCATACTTGAGCAAGAGTGATAAATGTACGAAATTCTTCCACTAATTGGTTAAAAGAAATGTGAAACGAAATTTCATTGCTATCGTAATTAAGGAGGATGGGACTCCTACGAATTGCCAAATGGAGGTGGCAGCTGAATTTATAAGCTATTATCAAAACTTGCTTAGGAAAAATAATACACGTGATCACATCGATCGAAATATTTTTGGTGAAGGGCCATTACTCTCTTCGGAACATGCAGAATCCCTTGTTAGTTATATTTCTTTACATGAGATTAAGGATGATTCGTTCAATATTGGGGATAATAAATCCCCATGACGGGATGGATGCACTTCGTGTTTTTTCAAGAAATCATGGGAGACGGTAGGGGGTGATTTTGTTGATGCTATTACTGAATTCTTTAGGTCCATTTCAATGCTTAAACAGATTAATCACACCATCATAGCTTTGATTTCGAAAGGTAGCCACACATCTACAGTCCGAGATTTATTGCCTATTTCATGCTGCAATGTGGTTTACAAGGCGATCACAAAAATCTTGTCCAACAGATTAGCACCTATTTTAGTTCCATCGTTGACCAATCATAGACAACATTTGTAGAGAGAAGGAGTTTGGTTGAAAATGTACATCTTGCACAGGAACTATTAAGGTAATATAATATAAAAAGAGTATCATCGCGATGCCTCCTCAAAATATATCTTCGAAAGGCATATGATTCCATCAATTGGGAATTTTTGAAATTTTGGAGGGACTTGGATTTCCGCACAGATTTATTAAATGGGTGATGGCCTACATCTCAACCCCTCATTCTCAATTGCAAATAATGGCAGCACACACGGGTTTTTCAAAGGTAAAAGGGGCCTATGACAAGGTGATCCCTTATCACCATTTTTTCAAGTTCTTCGAAAGCGGCTACTAACAATACCGAATTTAATTATCATCTCAAGTGTGGGCTCTTGAAAATCATACATTTGGCTTTCGCAGATGATTTGGTGTTGTTTGCTAGAGGTGATATTATTTTGGCACGCATAATGATAGATTGTTTGACCAATTTTGGAGATTGTTTGGAACTTCGAATGAATGCAAATAAATCCAACATATTCACTGTTGGAATTCACGTCCAAGACTTGGATGATATTCAAGAGTTAGTGAACATACCGAGAGGTTCCATGCCATTCAAATATTTGGAAAGTCCATTAGTTGCAGAAAAATTGAAAGTTAGCCACTATGCTCCTTTTTTGGATAAAATCACCGTATACATACATGCCTAGACAAGCACTTCATTATCTTATGCTGGTAGGGCTGAATTGGTGAGATTAGTTTTACAAGGAGTTGAATGTTTTCGATTATCTATATTTTCGATCCCAGCCACGGTCACTTTGAGGATTATAAGGCTTTGTAGGAATTTCCTTTGGAATTCCAAAAAACCTCTAGTTGCATGGTCTGATGTTTGTCTTCTCAAAAGCGAGGGAGGATTGGGATTTAGAGATGTTAAATGTTAGAATAATGCACTATTGGCCAAGTCGTTGTGGAACATACATGCCAAGAAAGACACACTTTGGGTAAGGTGGGTCAATCATGTGTATCTTAGAGGAGCATCAATATGGGAATGGTCGTCCAAGAAGGATGATTCACCATTTCTCAAAAAGATAATGTCCATTGCGAAGTGCTTTAAGGATACTGAAGGATCAAATCATGTTGCCTGCCAAAAATTCTCAGATTGGATCCATGGGGACAATATAAGCTTCACTCAAGTTTATGATTATTTTCAACCAAAGGGAACACCAACTATCTAGGCAATGGTTGTTTGGCGCTCATGCATTACTCCAAAACATTCTTTTAATCCTATGGCTTGGTGCAATAACTAAGCTCCTTACCAAAGACCGACTACTATACATAGAGATCGACAACATGTGCATGTGTTTGCCAAGTTGCAACTGAATCAGGCAAGCACCTTTTTTTTTCAATGTAGCATGAGCATGGAAATTTGGGGAGAGATTAGAGATTGGCTCGGGATCACTAGAACCATGTCTACAATAACAAGTGCTTTGAAATGGACCAAGAAGGAAGGACATGGAACATCTTGGCAATGTAAGTCCAAAAAGGTTGTGTTGGCAAGCACTATTTATCATACCTAGACAGCTAGAAATGGGAAGATCTAAGACCACATCCCAATAGCATAGTTAAATGAATCAAAATGCTGGTGTACAAAGTTATATTTTCTTTGTATCCTCATGTTTTGTATAATTATGAATCTTTAGCACTCGGCATCTGGATTGATATCATTGGCGCATCTTCGAAGTTTGTAAGCCCTGAGTATTTGTTTATAACCTTTGATCATATAAAATTTTATTTCAAGAAACCAAGATTTTCTCACAAATTAATCTTCATACATAATTTTGAATTGATTTTCTTTTTTAGGAAGATGTATTAAATAGGAGGAGTGAAGAATGGAGTATTCAAAACATTTTAGTTACAAAATGTCATTTGGGTTCTATTATTGGAAATTAGTAATTTTTAATACATTTCATATACAAAACAATATTTTTTGTATTTTAAACATTACGTAGTAAAACATGAACTAATATTTTGTAATGATGCATATATGAAATTTTTATATATTTTAATAATGGTCTGGCCATGTGATAAATTGAATAAAACTACTTTTGATGTTAGAAGTTAATTGATAGAATGAAACAATTGTATAATTTTTAATGTTAGTGAGTTATTGTCTTGTTTAAAATTGAATTTGCAGTTAAGGTATGTATGTTACCACTCAACTCTATCGACTGACTTTGTTTAGGGGAAAATAAATTACACAAACAAGCCAAGCCAGTTATATAGAAAGAAGTTACCAAAAACACCAAAGATAGAATCTAAAAGTTGGAGAAATATGTTATATACATAATCATGTTAGTTTGGGAAACCTTGATAGACATACAATCCGTATATATAAAAATTAGATTTTTAGTAGATTTTGACAAAGTTGATACAATGTGTCACGTGAAATGTTTTGACTGTTTTTTTGGTTAGAATACCATATTGTTGTGTTGCATTGACCAAATATTCTTGAATTTTTATCCCACTTAATTGATTTCTAATTTATTGTAATTAGACACCAGATTCTCGTGTTAGACTTCATGGAGTCTAATTGTAGCATTGGCTCTCCTTCCCATTGCAAATCGACCTAATATCCCAACTGTAAAGGGTTTTTTTATTGGTCGATTTTGGATAAAGTAGGTGTGACAAAACTTGAAAACTGCTACATAGTTATAACATTGAGTGTTAACTCTTATAAATTTTAAGGTGAAAACTGTAAATAATAATAAAATATTCTATAAAGATACTTAAAAAATCTATTTTCTCATGAAATAATTTAAAAGTGAAATTGAAAACAAATCGTTTCTCATTCTATTCTTTTACACATTTAAGTCTCCAAAATGGAATTCCAAAGGACTTGTAATCTACTATACTTTAAGATCATATTAATCCGGTCACAAATGGATATGAACTTAGAAAAGTTGACTCAGCCCACATATGTAGAGATTTGAGTTGATCTACGTTTTGATTCAATTGCTATTTTATTGAAATTCGAGTTGTTATGTAAATGCATATGGTTAAGTTAAATGGTTCGAATTCTATTTGACTGTGACAACTTTTGTTTATCGAATTTTCACTGAATAACAATGTATGTATATAATTCAATTTTCATTCATTCCTGCAAATCACTGTATTCATATTATACTACGTTAAAAATATTACTTGAAAACCAAAAGGGTCATCCATGTCCAAATAATTAAGGACTTGACTGACGTGCCAAGGAGCTCAAGCTCCAATGTCTAACTCTAATCGTTGAAAGTTTTGCTATCTCTATGCAAGGAAAATTACAAAATGGCAATAAAGAGAATGACTGCTACATTTACTAATTTTCTTGAAAAATTAACCTTTTGTTGTGGATGAGATTTTATTTGTGAAACGGTTGGTTTTTAAAATTAAAACTGAAATTGAATACAATACATTTTGAATTTAATTAATAATAGTAGTGGGATTGGGAACTGGGACGGACACCAGTTTTTGAAACCAAACTATTGCTATTTTTTCATTTTTCTATATATATAACATAATCAATCAAGAATAAACAGAATAGTTGATCATTTGAGTTTCACTGGCTGGCTGGTAGGTAAGAAGTTCTTTTAGTTTATTTATATTTATATATGAAACAATACTTTTAATTAGTACTCTGGGCGTTGTGTATTTGCAAAACAATACTTTTAGTTAGTACTCTGGGCGTTGTGTATTTGCAAAATGAACAAATATAATTGTTTTATTCCGAAAATTTAAATATTATATGTGCTGTTTTTGCAGAGGTATTCTGGTGGATATGGAGTCCAAAAAAATAGTGTTCCCAACTTCCTCTGCTGAAGAAGAAGAAGAAGAAGTCACACAAGACGAAGTTGAAGTTTCTGATAAAGAAAGGGAAGAGGCACCAAATGCTCCTAAATCTCATCGTAAGAGAAAAAAGAAATCAAGAAATGTTCCTAAAAGTTTAGTATTCCATGTTGAAGAGAATGTAGAAGAACAAATAGCAACAGAAGCAGTAGAAAAAGTAGAAGAAGAAAAAGAAAAATTTGTTGAAGAAGATCAAGTTAAGAGCCCAAAAGTTGTACCCCAAGAAACAGAACCTCCCCAACAGAAAGAGGAAGAAAATAATAAGAACAACACTCGAATCAAAATAGAAATTTCTGCAGAGGGCTCCGAAAAGGATTTGAATTTTGAAAGTCTGAAACAAAATGATTACATCATTAGGCCCCTTGAATCCAATGAGAAGAAACCCCCTACTTTCCTCAGCCAGATCTTTACAGAGGAAGATGTTATTACATTGCTTCGTGGTCTCATCGAATTTAAGTCTGAGAATGGAGAAAAGAACAAGACTGAATTTTATATTTTTGTCAAAGACAAGCTTCACAAGGAATTTACGAAGATTCAGGTAACTGAAAAACTTCGGAGACTTGAAGAAAAATATTTTCGGAACTTGAAGAAAGCTAAGAAGATAGGGGCTCCCCTAAGTTTCTCTACTCCGCATGATGATATGGTTTTCGAGTTTTCGGAGAAACTTTGGGGAAACAATGAAAAGACAATAGTAACAAGCGGTAAGAAATCGAGAAAGAGGACAAGAGTGAAGGGTGAATCCAAGAAAGAAAATAAAAGGCATTATCTGGAAAAACAGAAAGAAAATGTCCATGATGAACTCAAACCAGATATGGAGTCAAGATATCCGCTGGTGCATCAGTGTTTTGACATGAATATTGGAGGAGAGATGCTGAAGAAGAGTTGGATGTCAATGGGAAGTGCCAACGCTGGATACTTCGAGGCTAAATTGGAAGAACTCAGGATTGAAGAGGCCAAGCTATTCCTTGAGAAGTCAAGTTTGATGTCAGAGATGGCTGGGGTCATTTACCAATATTTGAATGATTAGATAACATCGATAACAAGCGTTTTTATTTTTTTTGAGTATTGCAAGTAGTTTAAAATGGTATTTGCCTATCAGTCTACAGGTTTCTGAATTTATTAGAATATCTGATATCATTTTATGAATTGCTTTATTGAGTGGTTTCATTTGCTTGCTTGCTGTTTTAATCTCAATAAAAACACTAGGTTCTAGGCTTTCGAGAGGTACTCCTCAATTATTTTACAAGGCTAATAAATCCCTACATGCAAAAGTTATGCCAAAACAGAATGGGGCCATGGGCCCAAAACGAATACTGTATACAAAATACATCATTTTCTTCGAACGCCGATTATCCAAACGTTCCAAATACGCAAGTGTCTGTTCCTCTACACTAACCTATCATAATAAGTTGTGCGAATTCCACGTTCGACATTCACTGCTTATATTCCAAAACGAACAACTTGAATAAAAAGTCTTGCGCAAGCTTGTGGACACAACTTACCCATCTTATTTCCTTTCTCTCCACAACCTTTCTAATTGTTTCAGAACAATTTTAGGTTAATAAAAGAATATGTATCTCACTATAAAAAAATAAAATAAAAAATTGTCTCCATACTACGCGGAGACACAGGTCTCTCCGTGCGCCACACAGAGAAACGGCCATGTCTCCATGCTTAACGGAAACACAGACATCGTGTCTCCGCACAGCGCTGATACAATTTATTATTATTATTATATCATACACATCAGAGGCATTGTAAATAGCCTGATTCCATCTATTTGCTATGATCATAAAAATTTCATTACAAAGTTCAATTATCACTCAAACTTTAACCCAACTTTATAAAATGAAAACTGAAAACTAAAGATGCAACTAAAACTCAAGCAACACTAATTGAAGCCATATAACACAATAATGCATAGAAGATGGATGACCATCATCTAACAACTGATAAATTTTACCCTGCAAGGGATATAATATATACGTCCTACTTTCAACAATTAAAATAAAAGGCAACCATCTGTTATATGAGAAACTCATGTCACACACAGCAAGAAGTGAAGGTAAAAGAACTCTTTTACTTGTTGTTTTACCATTACAGTTGTTAAATTTATCCATAGAATGTCCAAACTTTAACCCAAGTTTATAAAATGAAAACTGAAAACTAAAGATGCAACTAAAACTCAAGCAACACTAATTGAAGCCATATAACACAATAATGCATAAAAGATGGATGACCATCATCTAACAACTGATAAATTTTACCCTGCAAGGGATATAATATATACATCCTACTTTCAAAAATTAAAATAAAAGGCAACCATCCGTTACATGATAAACTCATGCCACACACAGCAAGAAGTGAAGGTAAAAGAACTCTTTTACTTGTTGTTTTACCATTACAGTTGTTAAATTTATCCGTAGAATGTCCAAACATGCCAGTAAAATTCAATTTCAACAATCACCAATTAAATAAACCAAAAATCCAAAAATACGTAGTTAAATTGAGTTTAAGAATGGCAATAGATTGATGGCATATGTTGTTTGAAATTAAGCACAGTACCAATTTGGCCTTTGCTATTGCCATTCTTAAACTCAAACAACATACGCCGTCAAGAAACTCAAATGGTACCGATTTCAAGCACGGTACCAATTTGAAATTAAGCATAGGGCCGATTAATGGCGTATATTGTTTGAAATTGCCTATAACATTTTCAAGTAAAAAAGAGTAAAAATCTTTCAAAAAGTTTCATTGCATTGATATGGAAACAATGAAACAAACAATAAACATATCCACCATACCCGGATTCACAGCAAAAAAATGGCATTAAGTACAAAAATTCCTTATTTCAATCACTATTTTGAGCAATCTCTTTCTCAATCTCAAACGTTAGACAACGAGAACTTCGAACCCTACAAAAACAAGGTCTTGGGATGGTTAAACAAAAATTTCTTGACAAAATTAGAGCAGCATATAGAGAGAAGAACATATGGAGAAAGAAGAAGAATAATAAGAAGAAATGAGGAAGTCAGAATGGAATGGAGTAAAGAGGTATGGTTGGTTAAGTGGAAAAATGGAGAAAGAGTAAAGACGAAGTGGTGTGTCAAGGGAAATGTTGATGGCCAAAAAAATATGAATTACGACGACGATGGAAAATCGCAACATGCAGTGTACCAAGTTTTTGCCACTTTTATATTGCAGTGAAATATAGAGCCCTTTCTTTAGATAATATGGGGAAATTCAAAATCATGTTAATATAGAGATTGTGACCTTATTTATTATATTCAATCACTAACCTGGAGTATGGTAATGGATATCTAGTTTTTGATGTTTGTATATTATGATATGAATTTATCATGTCAGTTAGTTATGTATGGATGATGAGATTCTATTGATACATAGTCAACCCCCAATAGATTTATTGGAGGGTCCCATGAGCTGTATCCACGGGAAATGAACCTATGAATTCGAAGTGGGGCACTTTAACAAGTTAGCTATGGATGCTTATAAGGGATCCTCATACGTGGTGAATAGATTGATTGTTTCGCTCCTATATCTTTCCAAATATAAATAAATAAATAAAAGATATATGAGAGTTATTTCCTAAATATGAAAGAGGGTACTTGGGTTCTCCCAATAATTAAAAAGTGTAGAATGTTTGAATTTAACTGTGATTCGTGGTGGTGGAGGAACTCGATGGAAAAAAAAAAAAAAGATTCTAGTTGTAAGATATCTAATGGAGTTGGGTAAAATTTCTTGTGATTAGTAAACACTAGAGATCTCATCATTGCTAGATCATATATCTATTTCATGAAGAATGGACCAATAATGGGATTTTTGAGAAATGGAAAATTCAAAATGCTTGGGGATGGAAATGAAGGAATGTCCACAATACATGGATTTGATAATATACAATTTGAAGGATTTTATAGGTACATTGATTAGGGTTTGATCGAAGAACTTTATAAATTTTCAAAAATTTAATATACAAATCAAGAAAAAGCATTTTTGTTATTTGTGGAAGGATACCAATTCATAGAATCGTTGATAAAAGAAAGGGACGTTGTTGTGAATCACTCACATATTTATGAATTATATGTATTAGATGGATTACTTTGGAAAACTAGTAGGGATATGCGAGAAAAAAACCATTTTTATTGGAAACATTCCACTAATGAATTCAATGGGAACTCCTATAGTAAATGAATGTAAGTGTAATACTCTATGTCCAATCGATTTAGATTGTAATCACTTTTAATATGATTAATGCATTTTATTTATAGCAAATCTATTATTTAATTATATTATTATTCTATTAATTTAAATAATAGAGTTTGTAGCTTAAAATTTTAGTAATTTGTTAATCGCAAAAAGTTGTGATTGTGAGATACAAATTACATATGACTGAATCTTAAATCAACTTGGTTGTAATTAATAATGAGACACGAATATAGTTATTACAAATAGACCATCACATGTGACATTTCTTACATGTGAAGTAAGTAGTTGATCTCACAAACTAAGTGTTGTAACACTTATACAAACATTTGAATGATTTATTAAGAGAACAAAATACTAGAGATTAGAGAGATTCCACATTGATAACTATCTAAGTGCTAGTAGTTAATCTCTAACGTTCGATAGTGGAATTAATCATTCAACTCAACGTCGTCATATTGCCTTATATGAGGACAATCATATTTGGTGATGTTGGATGTTGCTCTGTCAAAAGTCTTTAATATGGCATCACTCGGATATGTCAAGAATCGTACGACAGTTGTGAATGGTCAATAGATGATTCGTCGATATTAAATAGTAAGAGATTATGATCTACATTTTATTCAGTTAAGTTGATAACGAAATTCTGGGCCATGTGTACTCATAAGTCGAAAAGAATTTTCGACTTATATTGACTTAATAGTGAAATGAAAGATATGATCGATAATTAAGATTCTCATGCTTCAAATCTCGTAATTGATCGGATCATATTAACGAAGGAAATATAGTTTCACGGTAAACGAATAAGTTTGGTTTTGTCGTATTACGTGATGTTTTTTGTTGCATGTGTTGCTCACACACATTGTTGGATGTCAATTTGAGATGACAAATGTGAATTATTAATAAATAAAAAGGTGTTTTAATTTATCTTATTTTGATTAAATCAAAATAATAATTTACGTTGTAAGGCATTGTGACCGAAAATCTAATGAGTCACACACAAAAGGATCGCTAGAAAAATAATATAACTAATTAATTAATTGACAGTGTTGGACACTTGTACAATTAATTAATTGAATTACTTATTAATTGATCAAATTAATTAATTAGATTAATTAATGGACCAAGTTTAATTAGTTGGATTAATTAAATGTTGGATCGGTTAAGTTTAAGTGTCGGGTAAAACCCACTTGGGCTTCTATTAATAATTTGTTAGGGTTCTAGAAATCATAACATATAATTCATTATTTTTCTAGTACAAGAAAAGAGAAATCATAATTCTCTCATTCTTGTTCAATGTGTATATTTTCATTGATGGCTGGACAATTCGACAACTGTGAATTACAGATCTAAATTGTTCTCTGTGAAATTAACTAAAAGTATAATTTTTATCACAGTAAGAAAATCCTCGGCGGAAATTAAAATTGTTTAAATTCTACTATGCATGACAAAACATATTCCCAACAGTGGTTGATTTAATTATCTTCAAAAGTTTGTTTTTGGAAAGAAAAATGATTTTGAGTTAAAAATTGGATCAGGAAAAGTAGCCGGCGACAAGTGCCACATTCATCACTAGTGGCTCGTGGCAACCGAGCGCCACACGACTCCTAAGCTATAGTGGCAGCGACGCTCGTCCCTACTCATCACTGCAACGTCGACTGCTATCTATAGCAACGTGTGATGCTACTGCAAAAGTAGAGTTGTGCGTTCTACTGTTGTTTGACAGCGGCGGTGCCCCCATGGAGATCGGTGTTGTAGCGCCTACGAAAACTGGCGCCTCAAGATGAGGAAGAGATGATTCCTAAGCTATATAAAATGATTTTTTGGTGGGGGCTTCATATACAATTCATGAAATTGCAGGCCTTGACTGCAATATTATTTCAAGGTTCATATTGCAATTTTTAAAGTAAATGCATGTTTGCAATTTGTGAATTGAGGTGCTTATTTAGAATTTTAAAATAAATGTCAGTTTGCAATTTTTTT
Organism: Fraxinus excelsior; assembly: GCA_019097785.1. Classification (NCBI taxonomy): domain Eukaryota; kingdom Viridiplantae; phylum Streptophyta; class Magnoliopsida; order Lamiales; family Oleaceae; genus Fraxinus; species Fraxinus excelsior. The sequence goes on from CM032624.1 coordinate 28,006,477, forward strand.
AAAAAAAAATTGTCGTGTAATTTATGAAACTGAAGGGCATGTTTATAATTTTAAATCAGGTCACAATGCAAATTTTTAAATGAGTTTTGAATATAAACTTTGAAAAAGGTTTTAAATTTGGATTTCGAAAGAATTTGACATTATATTCAATTTTGACAAGAATTTTGATTTTGACATAATTAATATTTTATTTAAAATTGACAACTTTTATATTATAATTAAAATCAGATTTTAACTTAAATATTAAACTTTGACCCTAAATTGAATTATATTTCATTTAAGAGTTTTATCCTAAATTAAAAAGAAAATGGTCCCGCTGGTTGGATCCAACCTATTTTTGAAATAAACAACTCACACGCGCTTCCTTTCAAAAGAAGATCATCCAGAAAGCCGTATGCCTTGAAAGAAGCTTGTACAATTTGGAAAGCGTTTTGGTTGATCAAAAAGCTGAATCTACTTCAATCAATATGTGACCAAAATTCCATTATGGTCCAATTCTGATCAGTAATAAATAACTAGGCTTTGCAATATTTGATTGATTATAATTCTATATATTCCATTTACTAAAGACGTTCCCACGGAATTCATTATAAGAATGTTTCCAATAAAAATGGTTTATTCTTGCATATCCATTAGAAGTTAGGAAAAAAAAAAACTCTAGCCAACCTTCCTACAAGAGATCGTTTCTTAACATACTGCTAATTCAACTAGAATTAGAGTTGGACTCGAATTTGATGTTTTATTAGAATTTGGTTTCATTTAAATTATATCACCCTAATATATTTTTTGGAATTAGAGTTTGACTGTAATTTGACATTTAATTAGAATTAGATTTTAATTAAATAAATCCCCCCTATAATTTTGAAATTAAAGTTGGACTCTAATTTGATATTTAAATTTTATTTTAATTAAATGAACTTGCTAATTAAACTAATTAATTAATTATTCCAATCTATTTATCTAAAGTGGTTTAGATAATCTTAATTGTTAGAGATTGAAAATATGTTGGCATATAATATAAGATACTATACAGTAATGCATTTATATTTAATTAATGGATGATTATGAACTCAAACATGTTGATGTATTGAATGGTTATTCTTATGCTGGTTGTTTTATGGCTAGTGAACTCTTAACAATTTTGGACATGCAAGTCCATTATCATTATTATGGGTTTACGTGTCCAAATATTTAAGCATGCGTACCAACTAGTATATGATACAAGTTGCAGCTGGACTAATTGAAGATACAAGAAAAGGAGGACATCCTAGAGATGAAACATTGTATGATTCAATGTTATGTTTTCTAGTAACTGGCCAATTAGTTTTCTTTATTGCTCGGTAGGATTAGATAGTAAAAGTCCATAATCGTCTACACTATTATATGTATGTTTGTGTTGACACACTAAAAATGCAGCCCAAAATCAAAGGGAAGTCCAATTGAGAAACTCAAGATGAAAATCCAATGGAAATCAATTAAAAGGCCCAAGAAGAAAAGCCCAACCGAAAAGGCCTGAGTATTGGAAGCCCAAGAGTAAAGGAGTACCATCGCCCAAAATCGTAGGACGCCCAGAGGCTGAACGGTCCAGAAGCAAAGGAGTATCATCGCCCAAGACCGTAGGACACCCAGAGCCGGAACGAATGTAGTACTGCACAATCGCCCAGAGCGATAGCCTCATTATCGCCTAAATCCTCAAGTCGCCCAGAATCAGACAGGTCCAAAAGGTATAGTTTATCCAATTCAGCAGTTACGGAAGCAATGGTCAAGTAAGCCCGACACGCCCCCACGACCCAGAAACAGCTAGGGTAGTGGCAACAGTTACTAAGTAACTTCTCCCCAAACAAGCAGTTTCTCATTAAAAAAGTGGACCGTTACAAAGGTAATGGAGCAGTTCCAAGCAGTTTCGACAACCAAGAGATGCCCAGGAAGTATAAAAGGAAGTAAAGTCGTAGAAGAAAAGACCCCCGAATCAAAAACTCTCGACAAGAGAATATGTAATTTTTATTTCCTTAGTTTAAATTTAATCATTTCTCAGTACTCATGTGCTTGCGCCCCTTGGAGGCGTTTTGTCTACTTTCCAATTGTAACTCTTCACTAGTAAATGCACCCCTTTTTGGGACTTTGTCTCAAGAGGTTTTTTCCTTACACAATCGTCTGATCCTTTTCTCGTAATTGTTGGCGGGTTGGAAAACGCGCGAAAACAATTTGGCACGCCCGGTGGGACAATTGGTGTTTTGTAAGTGAAGATACAAAAAAGAAGAGATATCATGCCTCATAAAAATTCCGATAAGGAACCAGCAAGTCAATGAGTAGTCTAGTCTGTAGTTGAGTGATACGAGGAGCAACAACATTCTCCACAAACAGATGGACAAAGTCAAAGCAGTCACAATCGTTACGAACCAATGGCAGAATTGAGCCCTCGCACAATGCGTGCATTGTTGGGAGAACTCACGCAGGATGTCGTTGAACAGGTAAATTTACGAAGTATTCATAATATGGAGAAGTTTACCCAAAACGAGAATAGACATTTTGATAATATGGCTAAACAACTGAATACGTTGAATGAAATCATGAATAAGTTGGTAAGCCAAATGTGTCAACCTGTTATGCCTATAGATAATCACTTCCAGTCTAGGACTATCGTGGGGCATACTTCGCCATATAATTCCCTTGGTATGAATTCCGGCCCAAGTCTAGAGCCACCTTTTGGCCCTTCTACTTCGAACCCAGGGGGGACGGGACCTTGAACTTGAATAATAATAACACTACGTCCAACCTGGGGGGTAATACAAACGTGAGAGATAATGTCCCGAACAACGGACAGAATGGTTTACGTATGAATGAGGGTTTAAACACTCAATTTAACAGTCATAACAGCCCGAATAATGGCACTTTTATTGCCAATCAAGGGCAAACTACCAGGCCTCCCACGAATCAGCCAGTAAATCAACCCATAGGAAACCCATATGACCCTAATGTCGTGCTAAGAAACCAAATTATGGAAATAGTGCAAGATCAAATTGCAGTCGGGGTGCGGCCGGTGGTTAGGCCAATCTATACCAAGCCATACCCTGATTGGATAGATCAGGCATATCCATGGCCTAGAGGGTACAAAGTACTGGAATTCTCACTATTCACTGGTCTAGGAGAAGTGTCTACACTAGAACACGTAGGGTGATTCACGTTGCAAAGTGGTGAGGTGAATGAATACCATAAGCTGAGGTTGTTCCCAAATTCTTTAACAGGGGTAGCTTTTTCTTGGTTTATTAATTTGCCAGCAAACTCCGTCCAAACTTGGCAGCAAATGGAGCAATTGTTCCATGCTCAATTTTATAAAACTGAGTCTGAGGTTACACTGGCTGATTTGGCGAATTTACGTCAATTGCCTAACGAATGGGCAGAAAACTTCCTACAAAGGTTCAAAACGGCCAGAAGTAAATGCTTTGTGCCTTTGCCAGAAAAGGAATTTGTTAAAATCGCACAAAGTTGTTTAAGCTTTGATTTAAAGAAGAAATTCCAGGATAGGGAATTCCCAGATTTATTCCAACTTAGTGCAAACGTTGTTAGGTATGAGCGATTGGTAAGAGAGGAAGAACAAATGAAAAATTCCAGTAAAGGGACTTATTACAAAGACCCGAATTTCAACGTTCATACTGTCGATGATAGTTATTATGACCAAACGGAAATATGTTTGGCTAAGTTAGTAAAGGGAGAAGCATATACCTGTCCCATACTAGTTAAGCCAAAAATAATGGGCAAAGACGATCTTGCAAAGGGTGAAAACAGAAAGGCGCGAACGTTCTCGTTTGACGTAACTAAAGCTGACATTATATTCGACAAGTTATATAAGGATAAGCAGATAAAGTTGAGCGACAAGCACAAATTGCCAGACCCTGAACAAATTAAGGGTAAAAAATACTGTAAATGACATAATGCATGGTCACATGTGACTAATTATTGTGTGGTTTTTCGCCATGTGTTGCAGGATGCTATTGAATCAGGACGAATCACGTTCGAAGAAAAGAAAAAGATGGCAGTGGATGAAAATCCTTTCCCACGGCCACTGGCAATAAACATGTTAACAACTGGTTTGAAAAACAAATTGCCAAGGTTTAAATTGGTGATTGATGATGAGGAAGAAGAATCCAAACCGCATCCCAGCGTTTTTGAACGCATCAAAGGGAAAGAGCCCAAACAGGGCGAAGATGTTCTGTGCGACAGATGTAAACACGAGTTGAAAGAGAATACAGGGCCACCCGTGACGCAGCCACTCCACCGTCGCTCTGATTTCACACCGGTCGCTCAGCCTGTCAGGGGGCAAAGGGTGCCGTTTTATAGAGGACTCCCTAGAGAAAAGGGGTTCGGATCGGCCAGTCAAGGAAGAACGTTTAGGCCGCAGTCTCGCCAACCCAATGTATGGCATTCATTCCAGTTTAATGCAGGAAGAGTGGTGCCTTTCAATGAAATGACTAGAACCTAACAAAGGCGTTACCAACGTAATTACGGACGTATGATGAGGCAATAGCATGGAGAATCACGCCCTAGAGCGCCCAAACCGCTCAGAATGGCCAACAAAAATGTTTTTGAAGATAGTGAAGAAACAGGCACTGGCGAATCAATGGGAGAATTGCCAGAAAGCTCGTCTGGGAGATCAAAGTTTGAACGAAACAGGAAAGACGAAGATGATCCTGACCAACCTCTAACTATCCAGTTTGGCACATTACCTCCTGTCCTGGCTAATAATTACTTGTTGGCCGACGAATTCAAAAGCAAAGAAAAAGAGGATAGTGAGGAAGAAACTTGTGTACTAGTCTGCGATGAAATCCAAGTAGCTGGAGAAATTTGTAATGAAGAAGAGGATGATGGTATGACAGATATCGAGAAAGAAATTGATTTAGAAGCAGAGAGACAGAAAAGGGGAGTGTCGCGCAACACCCTGTTGAAGCAAATGCACCAAGAAGGAGTCCGCGAAGTAGATCTGTTGGGAGAACCATCTGGCCGATCGTTTGATTTCTATGTGTTGTATGGGGCACCAAAAAGGAAAAAGAGGGTACCTCGCTCTGAAAAATATGGATCACCCCCCAGAATAATGCATCCTCCTACAAATTGGGTAACTGAGGAAGAAATACTGGAAAAAGAGAAAGAAAAAACCCAAGAAAAGAAGGCTCAGTGCGATATGCTGCACGTTGATCTATCACTAAAAGATAGCTCGCTAGAAAATAGGCAGGAAGTGGAAATAGACGCTGCTGAAAAAGTCATCTTCAACAAACCAGCTATGAGGTTAACCAAACACTTAAGACCACTGTACGTCAAAGCCTTGGTTAATGGGGTACCAGTAGTAAAAGTACTTATTGATAATGGAGCGGCTATAAACACCATTCCAGCTAGGATGATGAGGAAATTTGCTAAGACAGAGAGCGACATGATCCCAACAGAAGTCATTCTTACAAGTTTTAACGGCGGGGCAACTTCAGCAAAAGGAGTTATGCCATTGGATATAACTGTAGGGACAACCACCAGGACTACTGTTTTCTTCGTGATAGACGGCCCCACCAGTTACAACGTGCTACTAGGAAGAGACTGGATCCATGGCAGTCGCTGTATTCCCTCATCACTCCATCAATGCTTAGTCTTCTGGAATGACAAAGGTGAAGCAGAGGTGGTGCAAGCCGATCATAGACCCTTTGTGGCAGAGGCAAATTCAGTAGAGAGGTTCATGTACGAAGGAAATTATGGGCCTGTCAGAGTGGTTCAAGATGGGGAAGGAACTCAAATTACTGCCCAAAGCGAAGAACCGTTTTCAGTGGATGCACTTACTGAAATGTTTAATCAAATGAGGCCAAACATAGTGGCCTTGGAAGAGCCAGTAATTGGCCAAAAAGAAGCCAAACAACCTTAAATGAGTTTTCAACACCAAAGGCAAGAGGCCGAGATTCAGGCCCTCAAAGCCAAGCTGATGGCTTTCAATAAAGAATGTGAACGTGTGAAGAAAGAAGAAGCGGCGTTAAAGATGCTGAGGGACAAATTAATAGTGTCCGAGATGGAGCAGAGCTTGGACTGGGAAGTTCATAAAGTGGATTGTCTGGAAGAGCAAACTCCTCTGAGCGATGTGGATGATGAAGCGACGAAAATCCCCAAGTCAGGATATGCACAAGCTCAAGACCCCTTGGTCAAGGTTAACATTGGTGAGGAAGGAGAGGATCGCCCAACGTTTGTCAGCCAGATGCTCCCTCATGAGGTTAGTACTAGATTAATCGCTTTATTAAAAGAATATAAGGATTGTTTTGCTTGGGAGTATGAACATATGCCTGGTTTGGATAAAAACTTAGTAGAACATAGGTTGCCGACTAAATCAGATTTTAAGCCTCATAAGCAACCTCCTAGGCGTTTCGCTCCCAATGTACTACCGGAGATCAAAAAAGAAATAGAGCGATTACTAAAAGCAGGTTTTATTAGAACAACCAGATATGTGGAATGGTTATCTAACATAGTGCCAGTATTAAAAAAGAATGGCAAGTTGAGGGTATGCATAGATTTCAGAAATTTGAACTTGGCTACGCCCAAGGACGAATATCCAATGCCTACGGTAGATTCTCTAGTAGACTCCACTGCAGGGCATGTGATGTACTCTTTTATGGATGGGTATTCGGGATACAATCAAATCTACATAGCTGACGAAGATGTACACAAAACTGCCTTTAGATGCCCTGGGTCTTTAGGATGCTTTGAATGGGTAGTAATGCCGTTTGGACTGAAAAATGCAGGGGCAACTTATCAAAGAGCAATGAATCTAATTTTTCATGATATGATAGGCAAATTTGTGGAAGTTTATGTAGATGATATAGTGGTCAAATCTGTTAAGGAAGAAGACCATTTTGAACAATTGCGATGTTCATTTGAACGAATGAGGCAGCATAAACTAAGATTGAACCCTTTGAAATGCGCGTTTGGCGTGAATGCAAGAAATTTCCTTGGATTCCTAGTACATAAAAGAGGGATTGAACTTGATAAGAATAAAGCGAAAGCCATCGTAGAAGCCAAGGCCCCTAGTAATAAAAAAGAACTGCAAAGGTTCTTAGGTCAAATCAATTTTCTAAGACGCTTTATATCTAATTGTGCAGGGCGAACGAAAGCGTTTTCGCCTCTCTTAAAGCTGAAAAATCAAGACGAATTCGTCTGGAAAGAAGAACATCAAAAGGCTTTTGAAAGCCTGAAAACATACTTAACAAGTCCACCAGTGTTGGTGTCACCAATCCAAGGGCGGCCGATGAAGTTGTACGTGTCGGCTGAACGAGAATCGATAGTTGGGATGGTCGCACAAGAAGACCAATTTGGTGAAGAAAGGGCGATTTATTATTTAAGTAGACGGTTAACCAAATGTGAATGTAATTATTCTGCTATCGAGAAGTTGTGTCTCGCATTATACTTCACATGTACAAAATTAAGGGCCTATTTACGGCCTGTGACAGTCTATCTAATTTCCAAAGTTAATTTGTTCAAATACATGTTTTCTCGCCCTATTTTACACCAACGGGTGGGTCTTTGGACTTTAGCACTGTCAGAATTCGAAATAAGGTATGTGCCCCAAAAGGCAGTTAAAAATGAGGCCTTGGCTAATTTTCTGGCCAACCATCCATGCCTTGATGTGCCTAACGAAATAGAACTTGAGGTTGATTCATTTGAATTAAAACCATGGGTTTTATACTTTGATGGATCGAAAACTTCTAAAGGAGCAGGAGTATGAGTGGTTTTGATAAATCCTTTAGGGGTTTGCTATAAGTTCGCATTTACCTTGGATAGAATCTGTACTAATAATCAGGCCGAATATGAAGCCTTAATTGTATGTTTGGAGTTGATGGTAGATATGAAAATAAAGAATGTAATCATCAAGGGCGATTCTCAATTGGTGATTCATCAATTGACTGGTGATTTCAAATGCTAAAGTGATTCTATTATAAGTTTATACAAAATCGCCCAAGAGTTGTTGGAAGAATTCGACCAAGTAGAACTCCAATGTGTTAATAGAATGTACAATGACATGGCCAACGAGTTAGCCCAGTAGGCTTCTGGCTATTCAAAGGCGATGAGTTGGGAATCTACTTACGAATACGGAACTATATTGCCCGTTATTCAGCGGAGGGCAAGGAAAACCGAAATTCAATGCATAGAAAATGGGGTCGCGCCGGATTGGGTAGATAAGATTAAAGAGTCTTTTAAGGAGCTTGATGGGGGGTTAATAGAAGAACGAAATTACGTCTGTTAAACTATGCATTAATAGATGAAGAATTGTTCAAAAAATGCTCTGATGGTGTGTTATTAAAATGCGTGAACTTACAAGAAGCTAAGACAATTATGGCTGAGGTGCATGAAGGGATATGTGGAGCCCATCAGGCCGGCCAAAAGATGAGATGGCTAATTATTAGAAGTGGTTATTTTTGGCCAAAGATGGGTGAATCGTGTGTTCAATATGCAAAAAGTTGTTTAGCATGCCAAAAACATGGTCCAATACAGAGGGCACCAACAAGCAACATGACACCCATTATCAAACATCGGCCGTTCAAAGGTTGGGCGATAGACTTGATAGGGAAGATTTACCCACCATCGTCCGAACAACACACCTTTATTATAGTCGCTACGGACTTTTTCACCAAGTGGGTCGAAGCAGTGCCTCTAAAGGAAATCACCCAGAAAAGCATCATAGAGTTTATCCGGGACCATATCATCTACAGATTTGGAATTCCGCAAACTTTAATGACAGATCATGGGACTTCCCTAAATGGAGATCAGGTGAAGGAATTCTTGAGCGAATTTGGAATTAAATTGGTAAATTCCACACCATACTACGCTCAATCAAACGGTCAGGCAGAATCATCTAACAAGATTCTGAAATCTATCATAAGAAAGATGATAGATGAAAATGCCAGAAATTGGCACGAATGCTTGAACAAAGCTTTATGGGCTTATAGAACATCACCCCGTTCAAGCACCAACATTACGCCTTTCCAACTCACTTATGGGCAGGAAGCTGTATTGCCCGTGGAAATCAACGTGCAATCCATAAGGGTACGTCGGCAGCACGAATTAAGCGAGTATGAGTACAAGGAATTGTTGATTCAAAATTTATTAGAATTGGACGAATTGAAGTTAGACGTGCTAGACATGTTGCAAGTCCAGAAACAAAGGGTGGCTAGATTTTACAACAAAAAGGTTATAGCCAAGTTTTTTAGTGCGAACGAATTAGTTTAGAGGGTAATGCTTCCTCTAGTTAGTAAAGACCCAAAATATGGCAAATGGTCGCCAAATTGGGAAGGGCCGTATAGAGTAAAGAGTGTATTGCCTAATGGAGCTTACCACTTGGAGGATTTAGATGGTACTAGGCATATAAGATTTATTAACGGTAAGTACTTGAAGAAATATGTTCCTTCCATTTGGGAAAGTGAACAGATAGATACATAAGTGATAAAATTGCAATGACGATGTAATCATGCCGAGCGATGGCAGTAAATAAATTGGACGATCACGTTCTAAATAAAGTCAGAAAAAACAAGGCACATTCAAAAATAAAGTCTTTTATTACCAAATGTTCCTTACAAACCATTCTTCACAAGAATTAAGGGACACAGTCAAAATACAAGACGAAACATGCTACAAATTGTCTTCTGTTTGGTGGGAACAGAAAGAGTGAAACAAGTACGGCCAGCCCTTCAGTCTATGGCCGAGTAAGAGGGTAAACTGCTACCACATCCTTCCTAAGTGCATTGCTACAACGACAGGCAAGGAGAAGCAGTCCTTCAGTCTATGGCCGAGTGAGAGGGCCCCTTAACCTTCCTAAATGCATAGCTGCAGTGATAGGCAAGAAGAAGCACTCTCAACAAGCAAACTGATAGCAAGAATCTTGCTTCAGTTTGAAAGAACATTTCCTATACCTCACATACCAAAAGTGATATCAAAGCAAAAGGGACGAGTCAAGAAACTCATCCCTATAGAAGAGGAAAGTGTTGGTAAGCGATCGGAGTGCCATGCAGTGGCAGGAAGTTTTGATGGCAAGAAATCGAATTTGGAAAGGCATGAGGATGAAAATGATGAGTATAAACATGCATATTTATAGGGGCTGGAAGATGAAAAGCCAGAATGTGGAAGGTCACATTTATGACCGGTGAGTGAAATCAATGTGGCCCAAAGATTTAGGGAAGAAAATTTGAAGGCCAAAAGAATATGCATGGATGTTAGCATAAAGATTAAGTACGAGGAAGATTGACGATCAAAGGTAAATGCCACTCCAAAGTAATTGTTCATTAATGATGATAAATGACATCAAGTCACATAAAACCAAGGCAGTCAGCGCGAAAGAATTACAAAGATTTGAACAGTAAATGTTTAACTACAATTCGCCCTAAGCTGAGCGCATCTGCTGCCTAAGTCTATCCCACTCTTCGTTCTACCTAGAGGAAAGGATACCTAACTCTTTCACTAAGTCATCATCAACCTCCAACTTTTGGTACTGCTCCAATAGAGATGTGGTCTTAGCAATTCCTTGGGATGCAGTACGCCTCTTGGCAGCCACCCTCGCCCTGCAGTCGTCCATTTTCGCTTGTAGCTCTTTCATTTCAACAGCCAAGCTCAACATCAAGGAATCCTCCACTACCAGCTCTGAAGAGACCTCAGTCAAATCGGCCTGATTCTTGTCAATTTCTTGGAGCAATGACTCTTTCTCAGAAGAAGCGCGGAGATATTGAGCACTTCTGGCCTTCAATTCTGCGTTCTTGGCCAACAAAGAAACGACGTCGGCATGAAGAACCCTCAACTTCACCTTAAAGTCGGTAGAAATGCTGGGCGATGGGAGCGAAAGTGCTTGCAGTAGGTTCGCGCTCAACATATCTAGCTTGGCTTTTTGATGAGCAGCGCTGGCACGGCCGACCTCCATATCCATGAAGGAGACATACTCAAACAATGCCTGTTTGAGAAATGTCATGTTCTCGTTCGCAGGGGTGGAGGATGACGCAGAAGATGTTTTCATGCGTGCCCAGGAGGTGAGTAAGTCTTGGATGGAATTAAGAATACTATCGGATTCCTGCAAAGGAAGTTACCAATGTTGAAGGTTTTTCAATACGACAAAGCAAAGTCGAAAATAAGAGCGAAGTAAAAAGACCTCATCGGCAGTGGTGGGAAATTCAGACACTCCCCCTATTTCTTCCATCACTTGGGGAGATTTCCCTTTGGCTGGACAGGAAGGACCTTCCCCACCAGACGAAGCTACAGGAGTCTCTGCACGTTTCACACCCCAGTAAATCAATGAGACAGCAGCGACAAAAAAGGGCCAAGGCACCAAAAGTAAGCATTACCGTCTAGTTCCACGCTTGGGGGGTCGACACCCTGAGAAAGAGGATTTGTTGGTGATGGGGGTGTTGGAACTTGACGCCCGGGCAACGCAGCTTCGACAGGAAAGGGTGAGGAAGAATCTGCCAAAACTATAGCCTTGGAAGGAGAGGCCGAATCTTTCTGAAAAGTTTTAAAGCAAACCATTACCGCATGAAAAGAAACAGCCTTGGAAGTAGGTGAAATTCAGTTACCTTTCTCCTAACAATGAGGGGAGCGTCGTCATCATCTTGCAGAGATATTACAGATGCAGCTGGCCGTTTGCGACTGGGGGCACCTTTAGAAACAGCAGACTTCGTAGTTGAGGATGAAAGAGCATAACGTGTAGTACGAGAAGGAGACGCAGGGACCTTACTGGGTAAAGGGACAACAGAAATGGGAGTATTACCCTGTTTATCCAGCAGGTGGAAAGCGCGATTCGCATCAGTTGGAAACAATCTTTGTTTCATCGACGGCCACAATTGATCAAAAAGAGGATGAGTAACGGCAGTAGGATTAAAAGGGGCGAAAGTAAAGTCGGTGGCCAAGAGTTTATTACGGGCATCTATGGCTTGGGTTTCCGTTTTGTTGAGGATGTAAAAGCGATCAGTTAAGTTATTGGAATAGCAATGAGGGACATGCCACATTTGGCCAAAACCAAGTTCGCGAGCACAAAATTGGGGCGCGTATATCTCTACCCCCGCTTTAGCATTGGTTCCCACCAGAATGTCATGAAACAATTCCCTCCCTACCAAAAATTGAACCCAAACAGGCATAAATGCATCTGCCTCGGCCAAAGTAGAAGGAGGCCGTACAAAGGGAGGAATTTGCTCAGAAGGAAAAGAGAAGAACGAAAGGATTGAATTCAAAGTATAAAGAAAGTGAAAACGTCTCTCATAGACATATTTACAGGGCTCAATTGATGAATGAAAAGCCCATAGCAGTACCCAGTTGAGGGAAATAAGATCTCAACCACAATTGAGCAAGCCATAAGGGCCCACTACCAGTGGGAGATGCATTGTTTTTCGGTTGGAACTGGAGCATAGCCATGCCCCTATAAAGGGCAGCCAGGAGGAATGAACATAGGTTCAAAGGTCTACCCCGAGCCAATTCATGAGATAAAGGCAAGTAGCTCATGGAAGGTTTCAAACTGGGAACACAGAGAACATATTTACAAAGCCAGACTTGGAGAAAAGCGACTCGCTCAGAATGGCAAGGTTCAGAGACAGCAGTGACATAACCGCCCTGCATGCTCGAGTAAGATTCGGTAAGTTTCTTGTCAAATTTTGGGGCAGCACCAGAAATTAGCATACCAGGAAAAATGGTATCGCCCAGAGGTGGGAGATTCAACAAAGCCCCAACGTCTCTAAAAGTAATGGTCATGGGACCAAAAGGGAAAACAAAGGTATTAAATTCAGGAGACCAAAAACTCAGTGCGATTGGAAAAAGCACGGGGTCATACGTTGGGGGAAAAAGGGTAATCTCCAATAAGTCCAAAATTTTAGCACGTTCAAAAATCAATTTAGTGGGACCATGAGCCACCATACGTGTATGCCATCTACAGAAGGATGCATCAGTTTTAGGCCAAGTGCGAATACCTTTATCATGGATTGGCCTCAATGGCAAAGACTGCGAGAAAGGGAGATCTTCAGAGCACGGGAACAAATGACCTACCGCAGCCCGTTCAATGGCTTCAGCATCATTAAACGACGGACCCAAATAAAACTCGTTGCGATCAGCATTGAATTGTGAAAGAAAAGACGGGTTCACATATGGTTTTGTGAAAAGGGTTTGGAAATCCTCAAAACTGAAAATATTATCCGAAGGAGTTTGAGAAGTAGTCATTGTGGTGCAGAATGTAAGTTACCCTCGAAACTTGTCTGGTTTAAATCGAAGGTTGCAGCAATGGAGATTGTGAACTGGCGAGAGAGAAGCGTAAGACTGCAGAGACGTAAACGAAGAATGTCGCGTATTTTTAGGTTTTAAGGGTTTGTAACGTCGCAATCCTTCAGGCAATAAAACGTACGTGATGATTGAAATTCTGGGGAAGTTCAAATGTTGCGGGAAAGATACAGAGTGAATATGGCAAAATTAATGATTAGTATTAATTCTGCCATATTGGGGGGTAATTGTTGACACACTAAAAATGCAGCCCAAAATCAAAGGGAAGTCCAATTGAGAAACCCAAGATGAAGATCCAATGGAAATCAATTAAAAGGCCCAAGAAGAAAAGCCCAACCGAAAAGGCCTGAGTATTGGAAGCCCAAGAGTAAAGGAGTACCATCGCCCAAAATCGTAGGACGCCCAGAGGCTGAACGGCCCGGAAGCAAAGGAGTATCATCGCCCAAGACCGTAGGACGCCCAGAGGCGGAACGAATGTAGTACTGCACAATCGCCCAGAGCGATAGCCTCATTATCGCCTAAATCCTCAAGTCGCCCAGAATCAGACAGGTCCAAAAGGTATAGTTTATCCAATTCAGCAGTTACGGAAGCAATGGTCAAGTAAGCCCGACACGCCCCCACGACCCAGAAACAGCTAGGGTAGTGGCAACAGTTACTAAGTAACTTCTCCCCAAACAAGCAGTTTCTCATTAAAAAAGTGGACCGTTACAAAGGTAATGGAGCAGTTCCAAGCAGTTTCGACAACCAAGAGATGCCCAGGAAGTATAAAAGGAAGTAAAGTCGTAGAAGAAAAGACCCCCGAATCAAAAACTCTCGACAAGAGAATATGTAATTTTTATTTTCTTAGTTTAAATTTAATCATTTCTCAGTACTCGTGTGCTTGCGCCCCTTGGAGGCGTTTTGTCTACTTTCCAATTGTAACTCTTCACTAGTAAACGCACCCCTTTTTGGGACTTTGTCTCAAGAGGTTTGTTCCTTACACAATCGTCTGATCCTTTTCTCGTAATTGTTGGCGGGTTGAAAAATGCGCGAAAACAGTTTGTTTGCATATTAAATGTATAATAAAATATATATAATTATTATGATGATGAAGTCTTCACATGAAAATCACTTGCTAAAATATTAAGTCATTTTATTTTCCATCTTTCATGATTATAGTGAAAAACGAGAGTCTTATATCGTCTCAACTTGTTAAGTACACTCAATGAGATAAATTCTTAGGCATGTTAATATAACACATAAGATGTGTAAAGACAAATAGTTATTAGTTTAATGATCTGTAAGTTGTATGAAGATACAATTGATAAAATTTTATACCTAAATATTTTGTTAAGGCTTGTTTAGTATACTCAAGGTCTTAATATGAACAATGAGATCCTAGCCCACTGGGAATTAAGTAAGGATTCCAAAAATTTATGTAAGATGGTCATAAATTTGAGTTAAATAGTGAGAGCATAATTAATTTAATAAAATTGGTTGTCTTTGAGAAGCCCTTTTCAAAAACACATGTTGATGACTCGATTAAAGAAGAGAAAGCTGCTATAATAAATATAGTGATGTCAATAGTAATGTAACATGTGTGATGCTTGTAGCTAGGTCGCCTGAGTTACAAAAGTAACATGAGGGTATCAATGCTAGCACAATGATTTTTCATCTCAAGGAGTTGAATGACGAACAATCATGTGTGAAAAGATGTGAGATTTTATAGCAACTATACTAGTGCATAATAGTAGAAGGATCTTTAGTCAGTGCTCATGTATTGAAGATGTTGGCTACATTGAGAAGTTATCTCAATTGAGTTCAGTTATGGGACATGAAAAAAAATATTGACTTGATTCTGCAATCTCTGCTAAAGAGTTATTCATAGCTAATTATGAATTTTGATATGAATAAAGTCGAGCGCACACTCTTTCAGTTGCTAAACATGCTTAAAAAGTTAAGCCCAATATTAAAGCTAATAGTGGGAAAGTCTTAGTCATTAATTTCTCTAATGACTTTAAGAGGAAGTTTGAAGGAGGATTTGAAAAGGCATATAAGATGGCTAACAATCAAAGCAATAAGGACATTATCAAGTCTGATGACCCTTGATATCATTGTCAAATGAAAGATCATTGGAAGAGAAACTACGAGGCTTATGTCTACTTCATTAACTTATTAGGTATTAGATACTGGATATGGGTTTTATATTTGTATAAATATGTAGAAATTAACTAGAAGTAAACCAATGCAAAAGGGAAAAGTTGACTTGCTCGTTGAAAATGATCTGCATTGCCTGTAGGAGCATATTGTTTGCCATTGCCTTTAGGTTTAGTATTAGAATTAAATAAATATTACTCTGTTTACACCATATACACCGCAACATAATATTGTATCTAAATGGAGGAATCGCACACTTTTAGATTGGTACGATCAACAATGAGCTATGGAAACCTTCCAAAATCATTTTGGGGTTCATGCACTAAATGTCGCGTGCTATGCACTAAATCGTGTCCCATCTAAGCATGTTGACAAAACTCCTTACGAGTTATGGAAATGTGAAGACCCAACTTGTCTCATATTAAAATTTGTGGTTATGATGCTTATGTGAAGCATGTTGTATAGGATAACTTGATGCTAAATTCGATAAATGCATGTTTGTGGAATATCCCAAAGAAACAATTGGATATCAATTCTATAACTCCAATGAGAAGAAAGTGTTATTCTCAAAACATGTCGCATTCCTAGAGAAAGAGTTTTCTTTCTAGGAAAGGACAGTGTGAGTAGAAGAGATCTTGAAGGATTTTAAGAACCTACAAATATAGTTGAAAAAGTAGATGAACTTGAGTATGATCCCATACGTGCTAAGAGACATACTTTTGATCAGGAAGTAGAAACTTCCGAAGACACATCAACTCCATGTAAATCTTGTAGGATCATTCGACCTCCTAGAATGTATGAATCTATGATTATTAATCATGCATTACTAATCAAGAATGATGAACCTACTAATTACATAGATGTAAATTCAAATGCTGACTTAAAAAAGATCGCAAGAGGCCAGTAAATCTGAGATGAACTCGATGTATGTAAACAAGGTTTGAACCTTGGTCAACCTGTCTGATGGGATAAAACTTATAGGTTATAAAATGTGTTTACAAGAAAGAGGTCAATATGTATTGAAACATCCATACATACAAAGTAGACTAGTAGCAAAAGGGTTACAAATAAAGACAAAAAGTTGACTTTGATGAAACCTTTTCATCTATAACCATATTTAAGTTCATTAGGATTTTACTTGTAATAATTGCATACCATGACTATGAGTAATAGCAAATGGATGTCAAAAATGCATTCTTTAAAGAAACTTGAAAGAGGAAGTGTACATGACATAACTCAAAGGGTTTGAATCCAAATATGTTTACAAGGTATGCAAGCTTGATCAATCCATATATGGATTGAAGCAAGCCTCTTGGAGGTAGAATCTTCGTTTCGATGAGGAAGTCAAAAAGTTTGATTTTATAAAAAATGAAGACGAACCGTGCATTTACAACAAAACAATGGGGGTGTTGTCGTATTCCTGATATTTTATGTAGATGATATATTATTAATAGGAAATGACCGATTCAAAGCAAGAAAAAGAGATAGTGAGGAAGAAACTTGTGTACTAGTCTGCGATGAAAGCCAAGTAGCTGGAGAAATTTGTAATGAGAAGAGGATGATGGTATGACAAATATCGAGGAAGAAATTGATTTAAAATAGGACAGAAAATGGGAGTGTCGCGCAATACCTCGTTGAAGCAACTGCACCAAGAAGGAGTCCGCGAGGTGGATCTGTTGGGAGAACCATCTGGTCTATCGTTTGATTTCTATTTGTTGTATGGGGCACAAAAAGGAAAAAGAGTGTACCTCGCTCTGAAAAATATGGATCACCCCCCCAGAATAATGCCTCCTCCTACAAATTGGTTAACTGAAGAAGAAATATTATATTTTAATAAAAAAAAAAACCCAAGAAAAGAAGGCTCAGTGCGATATGCTGCATGTTGATCTATCACCAAGAGATGGCCCGCCAGAGAATAGGCAGGAAGTGGAAATAGACGCTGCTGAAAAGTCATCTTCAACAAACCAGCTATGAGATTAACCAAACACTTAAGACCACTGTACGTCAAAGCATTGGTTAATGGGGTACCAGTAGTAAAAGTACTTATTGATAATGGAGCGGCTATAAACACAATTCCAGCTTCGGATGATGAGTGAACATTTGGCTAAGACAGAGAGCGACATGATCCCAACAGAAGTCATTCTTACAAGTTTTAACGGCGGGGCAACTTCAGCAAAAGTAGTTATTGATAAAAATGGAATGATGATGCCATGTGGAATATAACTGTAGGGACAATCACCAGGACTACTGTTTTCTTCGTGATAGACGGCCCTACCAGTTACAACGTGCTACTAGGAAGAGACTGGATCCATGGCAGTCGCTGTACTCCATCATCACTCCATCAATGCTTATTCCTTCTTGAATGACAAAGGTGAAGCGGAGGTGGTGCAAGCAGATCATAGACCCTTTTGTGTCAGAAGAAAATTCAGTAGAAATGTTTCATGTACGAAGGAAAATTATGGTCCTGTCAGAGTGGTTTCAAGATGGGGAAGGAACTCAAATTACTGCCCAAAGCGAAGAACCATTTTCAGTAAATGCACTTACTGAAATCTTCAATAAAAAAAAAATGAGGGCCAAACATAGTGGCTTTGGAAGAGCCACCATGTAATTGGGCCAAAAAGAAGCCAAACAACCTTACATGAATTCTCAACAACAAAGGCAAGAGGCCGAGATTCAGGCCCTAAAGCCAAGCTGATGGCTTTCAATAAAGAATGGGAACGTGTGGAAAAAGAAGAAGCGGCGTTAAAGATGCTGATGGGCAAATTAATAGTGTCTGAGATAGAGCAGAGCTTGGACTGGGAAGTTCATAAAGTGGATTGTCCGGAAGAGCAAACTTCTCTGAGCGACGTGAATGATGAAGCGACGAAGATCCCCAAGTCAGGATATGCACAAGCTCAAGACCCCTTGGTCAATGTTAACATTGGCGAGGAAGAGAGGATCGTCCAATATTTGTCAGCCAGATGCTTCCTCATGAGAGATATTACAGATGCAGCTGGCCGTTTGCGACCGGGGGCACCTTTAGAAACAACAGACTTCGAAGTTGAGGATGAAAGAGAACGTGTAGTATCGAGAAGGGGAATGCAGGGACCTTACTTGGTGTAAAGGGACAAACAGAAAAGGAGTTATATACTCTGTTTAGCCAGCAAGTGGAAGGTGCGATTCGCATCAGTTGGAAACAGTCTTTGTTTCACCGACGGTCACAATTGATCAAAAAGAGGATGAGGAACGGCAGTAGGATTAAAAGGGGCGAAAGTAAAGCCGGTGGCCAAAAGTTTATTACGGGGCATCTATGGCTTGGGTTTCCGTTTTGTTGAGGATGTAAAAGCGATCCGTTAAGTTGTTGGAATAGCAAGGAGGGACAGGCCACATTTGGCAAAAACCAAGTTGGCGAGCACAAAATTGGGGGGCGTATATCTCTACCCCCCGCTTTAGCATTGGTTCCCACCAAATGTCCATGAAAACAATTCCCTCCCTTACGCCAAAAATTGAACCCCAAACAGGCAGAAATGCATCCGCCTCGGCCAAAGTAGAAGGATGCCGTACAAAGGGAGGAATTTGCTCAGAAGGAAAAGGGACGAACGAAAGGGTTGAATTCCCCCCCAAATATAAAAAAAGAAAGTGAAAACGTCTCTCATAGACATATCTACAGGGCTCAATTGATTAATGAAAAGCCCATAGCAAGTAACCTCACGAGGAGGAAAAGGTGGGGTACCCAGTTGGGGAAATAAGATCTCAACCACAACTGAGCAAGCCATAAGGCCCACTACCTTGGAAATGCATTGTTTTTCAGTTGAAACTAGAGCATAGCCATGCCCCTATAAAGGGCAACCAGGAGGAATGACCTAGGTTAAATGGTATACCCCGAGCAAATTCATGATATAGAGGCAAGTAGCTCTTGGAAGGTTTCAAACTGGGAATACAGAGAACATATTTACAAAGCAATACTTGGATAAAAGCGACTCGCTCAGAATGGCAAGGTTCAAAGACAGCAGTGACATAACTGCCCTGCATGATGCTCGAAGTAACATTCCGTAAGTTTTTGTCAAATTTTGGGCAGCACCAGAAATTACATACCCGGCAAAATAGGTATCTCCCAGTGGTGGAGATTCCAACAAAGCCCCAACGGTCTCTCAAGTAATGGTCATGGACCAAAAGTGAAAACACAGGTATTAAATTCAGGATACCAAAAACTCAGTGCGATTGGAAAAAGCTCGGGGTCATACGTTGGGGGAAACAAGGGTAATCTCCATAAGTCTTTAAAATTTTACACGTTTCAAAAATCAATTTAGTGGGACCGTGAGCCACCATACGTACATGCCACCTACGAAAACCATAATCAGTTTTGGGCCAAGTGCGAATACATTTATCATGGATTGGCCTCAATGGCAGAGACTGCGAGAAAGTGAGATCTTCAGAGCACGGGAACAAATGACCAACCGCAGCCCGTTCGATGGCTTCAGCATCATTGAATGACGGACCCAAATAAAACTCGTTGCGGTCAGCATTGAATTGTGAAAAAAAAATATTTTTAATATTAAGAAACTGTTTTTAAAAATGTTTGGAAAAAAAAAAAATTCCTCAAAACTGAAAATATTATCCGAAGGAGTTTGAGAAATAGTCCCATTATGGTGCAGAATGTAAGTTACCCTCGAAACTTGTCTGGTTTAAATCGAAGGTTGCAGCAATGGAGATTGTGAACTGGCGAGAGAGAAGCGTAAGACTGCAGAGACGTAAACGAAGAATGTCGCGTATTTTTAGGTTTTAAGGGTTTGTAACGTCGCAATCCTTCAGGCAATAAAACGTACGTGATGATTGAAATTCTGGGGAAGTTCAAATGTTGCGGGAAAGATACAGAGTGAATATGGCAAAATTAATGATTAGTATTAATTCTGCCATATTGGGGGGTAATTGTTGACACACTAAAAATGCAGCCCAAAATCAAAGGGAAGTCCAATTGAGAAACCCAAGATGAAGATCCAATGGAAATCAATTAAAAGGCCCAAGAAGAAAAGCCCAACCGAAAAGGCCTGAGTATTGGAAGCCCAAGAGTAAAGGAGTACCATCGCCCAAAATCGTAGGACGCCCAGAGGCTGAACGGTCCAGAAGCAAAGGAGTATCATCGCCCAAGACCGTAGGACACCCAGAGCCGGAACGAATGTAGTACTGCACAATCGCCCAGAGCGATAGCCTCATTATCGCCTAAATCCTCAAGTCGCCCAGAATCAGACAGGTCCAAAAGGTATAGTTTATCCAATTCAGCAGTTACGGAAGCAATGGTCAAGTAAGCCCGACACGCCCCCACGACCCAGAAACAGCTAGGGTAGTGGGAACAGTTACTAAGTAACTTCTCCCCAAACAAGCAGTTTCTCACTAAAAAAGTGGACCGTTACAAAGGTAATGGAGCAGTTCCAAGCAGTTTCGACAACCAAGAGATGCCCAGGAAGTATAAAAGGAAGTAAAGTCGTAGAAGAAAAGACCCCCGAATCAAAAACTCTCGACAAGAGAATATGTAATTTTTATTTCCTTAGTTTAAATTTAATCATTTCTCAGTACTCGTGTGCTTGCGCCCCTTGGAGGTGTTTTGTCTACTTTCCAATTGTAACTCTTCACTAGTAAACGCACCCCTTTTTGGGACTTTGTCTCAAGAGGTTTGTTCCTTACACAATCGTCTGATCTTTTTCTCGTAATTGTTGGCGGGTTGGAAAATGCGCGAAAACAGTTTGTTTGCATATTAAATGTATAATAAAATATATATAATTATTATGATGATGAAGTCTTCACATGAAAATCACTTGCTAAAATATTAAGTCATTTTATTTTCCATCTTTCATGATTATAGTGAAAAACGAGAGTCTTATATCGTCTCAACTTGTTAAGTACACTCAATGAGATAAATTCTTAGGCATGTTAATATAACACATAAGATGTGTAAAGACAAATAGTTATTAGTTTAATGATCTGTAAGTTGTATGAAGATACAATTGATAAAATTTTATACCTAAATATTTTATTAAGGCTTGTTTAGTATACTCAAGGTCTTAATATGAACAATGAGATCCTAGCCCACTGGGAATTAAGTAAGGATTCCAAAAATTTATGTAAGATGGTCATAAATTTGAGTTAAATAGTGAGAGCATAATTAATTTAATAAAATTGGTTGTCTTTGAGAAGCCCTTTTCAAAAACACATGTTGATGACTCGATTAAAGAAGAGAAAGCTGCTATAATAAATATAGTGATGTCAATAGTAATGTAACATGTGTGATGCTTGTAGCTAGGTCGCCTGAGTTACAAAAGTAACATGAGGGTATCAATGCTAGCACAATGATTTTTCATCTCAAGGAGTTGAATGACGAACAATCATGTGTGAAAAGATGTGAGATTTTATAGCAACTATACTAGTGCATAATAGTAGAAGGATCTTTAGTCAGTGCTCATGTATTGAAGATGTTGGCTACATTGAGAAGTTATCTCAATTGAGTTCAGTTATGGGACATGAAAAAAAATATTGACTTGATTCTGCAATCTCTGCTAAAGAGTTATTCATAGCTAATTATGAATTTTGATATGAATAAAGTCGAGTGCACACTCTTTCAGTTGCTAAACATGCTTAAAAAGTTAAGCCCAATATTAAAGCTAATAGTGGGAAAGTCTTAGTCATTAATTTCTCTAATGACTTTAAGAGGAAGTTTGAAGGAGGATTTGAAAAGGCATATAAGATGGCTAACAATCAAAGCAATAAGGACATTATCAAGTCTGATGACCCTTGATATCATTGTCAAATGAAAGATCATTGGAAGAGAAACTACGAGGCTTATGTCTACTTCATTAACTTATTAGGTATTAGATACTGGATATGGGTTTTATATTTGTATAAATATGTAGAAATTAACTAGAAGTAAACCAATGCAAAAGGGAAAAGTTGACTTGCTCGTTGAAAATGATCTGCATTGCCTGTAGGAGCATATTGTTTGCCATTGCCTTTAGGTTTAGTATTAGAATTAAATAAATATTACTCTGTTTACACCATATACACCGCAACATAATATTGTATCTAAATGGAGGAATCGCACACTTTTAGATTGGTACGATCAACAATGAGCTATGGAAACCTTCCAAAATCATTTTGGGGTTCATGCACTAAATGTCGCGTGCTATGCACTAAATCGTGTCCCATCTAAGCATGTTGACAAAACTCCTTACGAGTTATGGAAATGTGAAGACCCAACTTGTCTCATATTAAAATTTGTGGTTATGATGCTTATGTGAAGCATGTTGTATAGGATAACTTGATGCTAAATTCGATAAATGCATGTTTGTGGAATATCCCAAAGAAACAATTGGATATCAATTCTATAACTCCAATGAGAAGAAAGTGTTATTCTCAAAACATGTCGCATTCCTAGAGAAAGAGTTTTCTTTCTAGGAAAGGACAGTGTGAGTAGAAGAGATCTTGAAGGATTTTAAGAACCTACAAATATAGTTGAAAAAGTAGATGAACTTGAGTATGATCCCATACGTGCTAAGAGACATACTTTTGATCAGGAAGTAGAAACTTCCGAAGACACATCAACTCCATGTAAATCTTGTAGGATCATTCGACCTCCTAGAATGTATGAATCTATGATTATTAATCATGCATTACTAATCAAGAATGATGAACCTACTAATTACATAGATGTAAATTCAAATGCTGACTTAAAAAAGATCGCAAGAGGCCAGTAAATCTGAGATGAACTCGATGTATGTAAACAAGGTTTGAACCTTGGTCAACCTGTCTGATGGGATAAAACTTATAGGTTATAAAATGTGTTTACAAGAAAGAGGTCAATATGTATTGAAACATCCATACATACAAAGTAGACTAGTAGCAAAAGGGTTACAAATAAAGACAAAAAGTTGACTTTGATGAAACCTTTTCATCTATAACCATATTTAAGTTCATTAGGATTTTACTTGTAATAATTGCATACCATGACTATGAGTAATAGCAAATGGATGTCAAAAATGCATTCTTTAAAGAAACTTGAAAGAGGAAGTGTACATGACATAACTCAAAGGGTTTGAATCCAAATATGTTTACAAGGTATGCAAGCTTGATCAATCCATATATGGATTGAAGCAAGCCTCTTGGAGGTAGAATCTTCGTTTCGATGAGGAAGTCAAAAAGTTTGATTTTATAAAAAATGAAGACGAACCGTGCATTTACAACAAAACAATGGGGGTGTTGTCGTATTCCTGATATTTTATGTAGATGATATATTATTAATAGGAAATGACATCACTATGAAATTATGATTGTTAAAGAATTTCTCCAAGAAAGATATGGGCGAAGACTCTTAATCTATAGAGATGGATCTAGAAGATTGTTTGACCCATTCCAATCTACATAGATAAAATTTTAAGAAAATTTTATATAGAGAAAATAAATTGAGAGTTCAAGGATATACTGATGCTAACTTCTATGAAACTAGAAGATAGTAAGTATCAATTTGAATATATGTTTACTCCTAATAATTGTGTAGTTAATTGGAAATGTTTGAAACATGAAACAA
The DNA here is from genome assembly GCA_019097785.1 of Fraxinus excelsior. NCBI lineage: Eukaryota > Viridiplantae > Streptophyta > Magnoliopsida > Lamiales > Oleaceae > Fraxinus > Fraxinus excelsior. The sequence goes on from CM032624.1 coordinate 28,030,424, forward strand.
CTATTGATTCAATAACAGAAGCCTAATACACCATTGCTTCAGAAGTAGCAAAGAGTTTTTGTATGGATCAAGAAGTTCATTGATGAACTTGGATTAGTTCATAACATTGCTGATCATATTCTTTTGTATTGTGATAACAACGGAGTCATCATGCAAGTGAAGGAACTAAAGTCTATCCAAACGTGTGTTAATGCGGTATTATCTTATTAGAGATATCATACAAAGACGAGTTCCCACAATTGATAATATTGTAGATCCACTTATAAAGTGATTTCGCAACATAATCGTAATGTATACTCTTATGGTATTAGATACATAAATGATTAGATCGAGTGTAAGTAGGAGTTTACAAGTGTTATGCTCTAGATCCAAACGATTTAAGTTGTAAACACTTTTAATATAATTAATGCATTTTATTTATGACAAATCTATTATTTAATTGAAATAATATTTTATTAATTTAAATAATAGAGTCTTTAGATTCAAGTCTTAATAATTTGTTAATCACAAGAAGTTGTGACTGCGATATACAAATTACATATGATTGAATCTTAAATCATCAGTGATCGTAAGTAATAATGAGATACAGACATCGTTATTACAGATAGACAATCACATATGATTCTTACTTGTGAAGTATGTAGTTGATCTCATAAGCTAAAGTATGGTGATACTTAAATGAACACGCGGATGTTTTGTTAAGAGAACAAAATAGTGAAGACCCACCGGAGATGTTCTACATGGATAACTATCTGTTTGTGGTTAATCTCTAACATTCGATAGTAGAATTGGTCTTTCAATTTAAGGTCATTGTAATATTAGCCTTATATGAGGACGGTCATATTTTGGTGATGTTGAATGTTACTGAGTCGCTAATTGGACATCGTTCGGGCGTGTTAAGAATTATATAAAAGTTGTGAATGATCAATAACTAATTCTTTAGTAAGATATTATGATCTACAATTCATTCAATTAAGTTGATTATGAAATTCTTGGACAAGGTGTAAAAAGAGTTTTCAACTTACATTGATTTAATAGTGGGATGAAAGATATGATTGATAATCCAGTTTGACACACTTCATATCTCGTAATTGATTGAATCATATTGTTGAAAGGACTATAGTTTCATGTAAATGAACAAGTTTGATTTTGTCATACCACGTGACATTTCTCGTCACGTAAATTGCCCTGATATATTGCTAGATGTCAATATGTGATGACAAATGTGAATTAATTAATTTAGGTGAATTAATGATACACTAAAATGGTGATTTAAATTATCTTATTTTGATTAGATCAAAATAATAATTTATGTCAATAGGTATCGTAATCAAAAACCTAATGGGTAACACACAAAAGGATAACTAGAAAAATAATAGTACTAATTACTTAATAGACTAGTGCTGGACACTTGTATAATTAACTAATTGACTTACTTATTAATGGGACAAATTAATTAATGGACTAAATTATGTTAATTAAACATTGGACGGATTTAAGTTCAAGTGTCGAGCCAAACCTACTTGAACTTCTATTAATAAGCTGTTAAAGTTTGAGAAATCATAACACACAATTCATTATCTTGCTATCACAAGAAAATAAAAATCCTAAATCTCTCATTCTTATTTCCCATGTGGATTTTCATTAGAAGTTGGACAATTGGATAGTTGTAGATATTATTTGTAGAATTAACTAAATGTATAATTCTTATCACATATTCTTTCTAAACACAACAATGATCCTTGATGGGAATTGAAATTGTTTAAATTTTGCTATTTATAATTAAGTAAATTCCCAATATGGAATACAGAATTGTGATAAATCAAATATTGCAAAGTTCCGATATTTACAATTGATCAGAATTGGACCATAACGGAATTTCAATCTAAACCAACACTATAATATTTGATTGGAAGGAAGACCGGAATTAGAGATTGATAGAAAATCAAGGATATGAGCTCATGTGAGTAGGAAACAAAAATTTCTATTCTAGTTCTATCATTTGCTATGCGTTCGATTATAAAAGAAATTCTAGACAATATTTGTAATCCTTGAGTTTGATTTACACTCCATGTTTTGAGAAATATTTACCATCCAATAAGAGGAAAAATGGAATCTTTGTCTACAAATATGTGTTGAGAATCACTTGTGCAACAATCACAAATGATCTCAGAGCACTCAACTGACTTTGGAAAATAGATAAAATATAAGATTTTAGCTTAAAGAATCACATTAAACGAAAATTATATATAAAATTACTTTCGGCCAACCCATTCGAAAAATCACTCATTTTGATATGTAAAAATATTGCTTTTGTGGATTTTACTATTGACGCACCCGCATTTCATATCGAGGAACTTTTTGAAAATATGGGATGGATTTCAATTGCAACATTAGAAGAGCAAGCATACCCATGACTCATGCAAGAATTTTACAAAAATATGTCGATTTCATGTTCCAATGACATTTCATATTTAGTTAAAAATAAACGTGTTGTTATAAACAAAGCACTCATTCGTGACATTCTGGAACTTGAAGTGTGTGAAACACAAATTTTTCTACACAAGATACATCGTACGATCGACAGTTATGACTCTACCGAGGCTTGTCGTCGAGCCACTAGAATTTTTTGAAAATATCACCAAACTGATTGCACATCAATTATCTCTTCTATGCAAGGTTTCACAAAAGATAATTGCAAATGTTATCCTACCCCCGAAAATGTTGTCGAGATGAAGTGAGTTCATTTGATCTCTTGCTTCTCGATCCTTTCTTGTCGGTAGAAAACTTGATTTCCCAACCATTACATTAGGACTTATGAAGCTTGTCCATTTGTCATGATATGTTAAAGCTTTACCATATGGCATGCTTCTCACAAAGGTTTTCAAACACTTTCACATTAGATGATGAAACATATGTCAAACTTAAATCTACCGACACTGTCAACATCAAAACACTTAAACGCATGAAAATTACTAAAGAACATGGTTAGTGGGTGGCACATACCAAGGGATTAGACCCCTCCTCTGGTCCATCAACTCTACCCTTTGAGGGTAATGATGAAGGTGACGACAATGACGTACCAGAAGTCCCTGTTCCTCCTCACGACATTTCGAGATCTAGTATCCCTCATTCCTTAGGCAATGGCTTCATGTTCACCAAGGATCGGTACAACTTTTTGAATGGATGCATTGACTCTCTTACATCCACGGTTGACGGTCTCTGTGGAATGCTCCATCGAGTACTAGCTCAACGGAAGCTATTCAAGCTAAATAGACGACAATGCAGGCTCAACAGAATGCCTTCTACGCCCACTTCTATGCCCAGTTTCCTCCACCACCTCATTCGGAGTCCTAGTCATAGTTTGATCTTACTTTATCATGGATTTCATCTTTATTTACTTTACTATGGATGTTTTCTCACATTTCGTTTCATGTTAACATTTTCTATTTGCTACATGTTGAATATTTCATTATGAATTTTCTTTGCCATAATACTATTTCCCTTTGAGATTTCTTTAACTTTGTTTTGTCTTTTCATGTATATTTCCCTACTTCATGTTATTTTTGCTTATGCCAAGTTGGGGGGGGGGGAATATGAATGATGATATGCATGCTTAATGTGTATAAAAAAAGGGAGAATTCTTGATCTATAAAACATAGGGGGAGAGTATTACGAATGTATGAATCGTATGAGATAAAGTATTCTTCTTATTGCAAATCATCTATTGTTTGTCATAATATAAAAAGGGGGAAATTGTTGATTTATTGTCCATTTTATGTTTTGATTATAACAAACAACGTTTATCTCTAATATTTATATTCGAATCTTCATTGTTACATGTTGCGGACTTAATCAAATTGAAGACAAAACAATTGAAAGAAAATTTATCGATCAAAAAAGCTCAAGATGAAAATCAATCATTCACAATCAAGCAGTCACACCAAAACAAATGGAGACAAATTTTGCGACATTTCAAAATCGAGCAACAAATCAAGTACTCGTGCCAAATCAATCGAAGATATTGGAATTAGATGTTTTAACTCATGTTGTAAAGGTAAAACACTTTAATTATTAGCAATGACACATTGAAAGCTCAAGTGAATGATTTTGACGCACATGAAAAATTCACTTCGTAAAATCAAAGTTAACAATAAATTTTAATAATATATTTCATAGAATCCATAATTGTTTTAACTTTTATCAAAATTTACTACAAATTTGATTTTAATTTCCATCAAACAGGGGCAAAATCACAATAAATTTGAATTTAGATAACATGCTAATTTTAAAAATTCACCGACAATTGTACGCTAATCAAATCTACAAATTGCTTATATAATCTCAAAGCTTATTTCGATAACTACATTATGGGTATATCGAATAGTTCAAATGAATATCGAAAATAGTTAAAAATACATTAAACGTGAGTCTTAAAGAAAAACGTCTAACTCGCATTTTTTAAAAATAAAAATTCAATTATTTAATTAACATTTACTATTTTTGCGATACACCTCAATGTAATTTTCATCATTTTATTAGGAAACTTTATATGGAATATGACATAAATTTTTTTCGAAATTTTACATTCGAAAAAGTCATATCCCGTGTAAATTTTTGGATGTAAAATTACATGGGATATGATTTTTTTTTTTTTACTTAAATTTTCGAGTGTAAAATTTATCCCAACTTTGCAAGTTTGAGTGTGCCCCCCTAACTTTTATCTTCTGCGTCCGCCCCTGATAGCATTTGAGGGCTTATTTGGGATTAAGTTGAGATTTTCTTGAAATTAGAAATTTAGAATCTTGGCTTTTCTAAGGAATTTTATCCAGTTTGAAGTGGAGGGTGTTCGTTTCTGTTATGTTTTAGATTTTCTAAGGAATAGTTAATTTTTAAGTTTCTGTACTGGTGTTCGATGGCTCAATTACTTGGGGATGTTTATTCTATTTTGAGCTAGTTCGTCATTTATTTTATTATATTTTTTTTTTGTCTCTGCACTAATGTGATAGAATTTAAATTCCGTTTATATGATGAATACCAAACACAGTAAATATAGTATTTTGTAAGCAGAACTCTAATGTGATAGAATTTAAATTCCGTTTATATGATGAATTCGAAACACGGTAAATATAGTATTTTGTAAGAAGAACTCTGTATGTTATTTACTCTGATGGGAAACCTGAATTGAAATTTAGAATTTTTGCGGGTGTCTCTTAGGTTCTTGTTTTGCTATTCTTGTGCATAAAGGTGAAAGAAAGGAATTTACTCTACAATGTTGAAGGATAAAACTTTGAAAACAAAATAATGAATATCATTAATCGACTTCGGCTAACTTGACTTTGATTATGGTCTAGTTCTTGCTTAGACTGTTCCATGCAATATTTTCCTACTTCATAAACCTATTTCAGTGTCGTGGCATTTATTTCTTTGGTTTTCTGTACCTTTCAATGTTATTTACTACATGTTTCATTTATCAGGCTTTACCTAAGGTGCATTTCTCAATTTGTTTTAGAAAAAAAACATCAATGCTTGCATTTTGTAGCATAATATTGGTGATTCAAGCTTGGAGTTAAAAGTGATTGCATTCAGGGATGAAGTAATCTTTCATGACTTTCAATTTGTTGTTCCAATTCTATGCCACAATTTGACCGCCGCCTCGATTGCAGTTGTTACTGAGAACTTTGTGCTCTTGCACAACTTCAGTTTCGAGACTTTTAATGGTACTTACCTGTTTAAGGAGTATGCAATCAATGTCACATTGGATAACTTGGTACTTAAATATGGGTGGTCCCTTGGTCACTGCTCAGAACGACACTTTGGGAAGACTTGCTTTATGGATTTTTGTATCTGGGATTATGAAATGTCCCTAAGGGGTCTATAGAATTAGAAAATCAAGAGGCGCTTTAATAGTAGACTTGGGAGATAAACAAGCAGTAGACTATGAAAAACACTAAATGAAATCGAAAATCCTAACTATCTAATCACATAATTTTTTCTCCAAATTTAATTTGAGTTCGTTATTTTATTAAATAGTTCATTATTTTGTTTATTAGAATTTCGTTTAGAAAATAAAATTTAATTTGATTATTAGTTACCATTTTGAAACTAGATTAATTTAAAACTTTATAACAGATAGTCTCTGTGGGATAATATTCGGACTTTAAAAAAATCCACTTTATTACTTGTTACGATCCGTCACTTTCGGAATTTCATGAACACATGACTTGCATGTAGTTTGCTCAAATGGTTATTTATGGGTTGTTTTTTTAACTGCAAGTTTTCATTATTTCTGGAGCTTATTTATACTTTTCAAAAGCCTCCATTTTATACTCAAGTAATTTCTTTATAATTTCTACAGAAATAACCGTAGAGGTGTTCTCGGTGATGAAATCGTAGTTTATTCCAACAAATCGAATACGGTTCGGTGATGAAATCGTAGTTTCTTGTGCTTGTGAAAATTAGTTAAGGATGTTGATTTGTTTGGTGAGGAGACTAGGGAAGAGAAGAAGGTTGCAGCCATTAAGGCATATGTAAAGAAGAACGAGAGTATTTTCTGTGTTCCGTTTATGATCGAGTTTTTCATTACCATTTTATTTTATTTTGAAGTTCTTTTTATTTAAGTGTTGTTGTATCACATTCTAATGTTTAATTGTATGGATTCAAAAATTTGTAATGAAATTATTAATTTTTATGTAATTTCAAAATTTGTTCCATAAGGTGCATTTTCAATTTTACCAATTAATTTGCATAAATTGCTGTATATATATAAAAAAAAAAAAAAACCTACGGCAATGTTTAAAAAACATTGCGAAAGGCCTACGGCAACATTTAAAACACGTTGCCGTAGAGGAACGACGACATTGAAAAAATGTTGTGGAAGAGTAACGGCAATATTTAAAAAACATTGCCGTAGAGAGACGTCGACATTGAAAAAATGTTGCGGAAGAGTAACAGCAACACTTTAAAAACGTTGCAGATGAGTAACGGTGACAATTAAAAAAAGTTGCTATAGAGTAACGGCGACAATTAGCAACGTTGCAAAAACTTGTATTTCGCAACATTTAAGAAACGTTGCAAATGATTTTCAGCAATGTTTTTTAAACGTTGCAAAAACTAAATGGTAACGTTTGTATTTAGCTTTTACGACGGTGTATAAATGTTGCCTTATCCTTATGGTCCACGGCAACACTGAAGCCCGCAACACATGCAAAAACGTTGCAAAAACCATCAGCTTGTTGTTGTGTATCCAACCAAAAAAGGGGTTTTATGTTTGATTTTGTATTTTTTTCATTATTTTCTCTTATTTGTAATATATTGTATAAATCTTCTCATTTTTGTCATATATATAAAATGGGCTAAGTTTTTTGTATTAGGATTTATGATGGAAACTAACCTAGTTTTATTAATTTCAATATTTGCTTTTTAATATTAAAATGCTTGTTTTCATGTGTATTTACTATTATATTTCATGCAATATCATTTACATGGCCCATGAATGATTGTATTAAGTGATTTTTATAACATTTGAGAAAATATTGTACATTTTAGACCAAATAATTAGGCAGTACCGCAATGTATCTCCTAAAAAATGTTACTTTAAATCTATTATTTGAATTTAAAAAATGACTGATTATTTAAACTACTTGACATTACAAAATTTCAAATCAATCATCATAAACTCTGATTCAGAGACATAGTTGGCAATGAGAAATGGACGAATACCGCGAGCCATTAGGACAACAAGAGGTGAGAATAACAAGATGCATCTTATACTGGCTTTCTTAAAATAGCACAAAGAGAGAATCAATTTGTCAATACAACATAACTGGCTAAAGTGAAATGATAGTTAAAGAAAATAGATCGATGAGCCTTTGATAGAAAATAACATCTTTTTGACATATTCTGCATTTGGGAATGAAGACAAAAGCTTGAGAATATGCAATGTTTGAAACTTAAATTGATCAAACACTGCATCCATTATTCCAAGACTTTAAGATACAAGAGCAACTACCAAGTACAGAATATGCATGGATGAGAACAAGAAAAATGCCAATTGGAGATGTTTAATGATGCTTAAATGCGACTTTTAAGCAAAAAGAAAAGGAAAAAAGACAAAACAAACATGCTAAAATAATTTCAAGAAAGATAAAAGGGCATATTTAATAGCATGTTTGGGTCACCTTCCTCCCCCTAAACAACTTAAAGAAACAAAGTTCTAGATGAAGTTACTCGACTGCAAGTGAAAAGCCAAAAGTTTATATAGAAACATATACTTCAGTTCTTCCTTACCAAATTACAACTATTTCAATACCTTTCATCTCAATTCATTAAGCAAGAAAACTCTCCATAATTCAAGCAGCTACCTCATGCAATACCATGAATCTAAATCCATTGTATTAATTTTTTGGGCTGCAAATATCAGAATTATTTAAAGATTAACCTTTCAGCAGATAATTAAGCAGAAAAGGCCATCAATTGGTGTCTTACATAAAACGGAGGGAGAAGTTTCTCCCAAATAAGGCAGTCTAATTATGGTAAAAACCAATACATTTGACAGTCAAAAAGGAAGATTAAACTCTAAAATTTCGGTAGACATATTCTTCATTCAGAATAAAGATAAAAGCTTGAAATATGCAAAGAATTTAAACTTAGAATGGATCAAGAGCAACTATATAAGTTTTCATAACAAATAACAAACTAAAACAAGTTGGGTTTAACTATAACTAGAGTTAGATAAACAATTTCATTGAGAAAAAAATGTATAAAAGCAAGGCAAGTTCAGAATATGCAGAATGAGAACAACAGAACAATTGTAAGTAAAAAGCCACAAGATTATATAGAAACATGCTTAGCTTAAGCTAAAATTCATCGACTATAATCAAACAAAAACTTTATAAAAAAGACAGCAATAAAAATAATATTTCTTTCGATGCAAAAGTACTTTCTCTATGTCAGCCTGTTTAATAAAATTCAAAAGGGAAGAAGCAGAGACCACATCTTGCCAAACTTTCTTTGAATGTTTAAAAGAAAAAGAAAAACATTATATATATACGTATGTATGTATGTACTCACGGGGTACACGTAGAGTTCAAGTTCAAGTTCAAGTTGAGACTTACAGATACATATTCAAAGGGCCATCACAAATAATATCTAAAGATGATACTTACGGCCCACAGAATTAGAATTAAAGTCCTCCTGTTCTCCAATTTTCTTCAATCCTGGTTCATCGCCCTCTTTTTCTCCAGCTTCTGCGGTCTGATTCTCTTTTAATAGTGCTTCTTGAGTTTTAGAATTGGGAACACATGTAGAATCATCTTCTTGTTCTTGAGTCATCTCTAATACTGCATGTGATTGTTTTTGGTCAGCTTGATTGTGTATTTGCAGGGTTGATATTTTGTCCACTGCTGCAGCAGCTGGTGCATCATCTCCATCTACAGTATTAATTTTTTTGGGTTTACATGTAGCAGAACTATTCAAAGAATATCCTTTTAACAGATAAGCACAAAAGGTCATAAATTGTTGTCAAACATAAAAAAAAATTAAGAGAAGTTTCCTCTTCATTTATGCTAGTTCAATGAAGGTAAAAATTAATAAGTTTAGTCTGCGAGCTCCATCTTTTTGACATATTCTGCATTTGGGAATGAAGACAAAAGCTTGAGAATATGCAATGTTTGAAACTTAAATTGATCAAACACCGCATCCATTATTCCAAGACTTTAAGATACAAGAGCAACTACCAAGTACAGAATATGCATGGATGAGAACAAGAAAAATGCCAATTGGAGATGTTTAATGATGCTTAAATGCGACTTTTAAGCAAAAAGAAAAGGAAAAAAGACAAAACAAACATGCTAAAATAATTTCAAGAAAGATAAAAGGGCATATTTAATAGCATGTTTGGGTCACCTTCCTCCCCCTAAACAACTTAAAGAAACAAAGTTCTAGATGAAGTTACTCGACTGCAAGTGAAAAGCCAAAAGTTTATATAGAAACATATACTTCAGTTCTTCCTTACCAAATTACAACTATTTCAATACCTTTCATCTCAATTCATTAAGCAAGAAAACTCTCCATAATTCAAGCAGCTACCTCATGCAATACCATGAATCTAAATCCATTGTATTAATTTTTTGGGCTGCAAATATCAGAATTATTTAAAGATTAACCTTTCAGCAGATAATTAAGCAGAAAAGGCCATCAATTGGTGTCTTACATAAAACGGAGGGAGAAGTTTCTCCCAAATAAGGCAGTCTAATTATGGTAAAAACCAATACATTTGACAGTCAAAAAGGAAGATTAAACTCTAAAATTTCGGTAGACATATTCTTCATTCAGAATAAAGATAAAAGCTTGAAATATGCAAAGAATTTAAACTTAGAATGGATCAAGAGCAACTATATAAGTTTTCATAACAAATAACAAACTAAAACAAGTTGGGTTTAACTATAACTAGAGTTAGATAAACAATTTCATTGAGAAAAAAATGTATAAAAGCAAGGCAAGTTCAGAATATGCAGAATGAGAACAACAGAACAATTGTAAGTAAAAAGCCACAAGATTATATAGAAACATGCTTAGCTTAAGCTAAAATTCATCGACTATAATCAAACAAAAACTTTATAAAAAAGACAGCAATAAAAATAATATTTCTTTCGATGCAAAAGTATTTTCTCTATGTCAGCCTGTTTAATAAAATTCAAAAGGGAAGAAGCAGAGACCACATCTTGCCAAACTTTCTTTGAATGTTTAAAAGAAAAAGAAAAACATTATATATATACGTATGTATGTATGTACTCACGGGGTACACGTAGAGTTCAAGTTCAAGTTCAAGTTGAGACTTACAGATACATATTCAAAGGGCCATCACAAATAATATCTAAAGATGATACTTACGGCCCACAGAATTAGAATTAAAGTCCTCCTGTTCTCCAATTTTCTTCAATCCTGGTTCATCGCCCTCTTTTTCTCCAGCTTCTGCGGTCTGATTCTCTTTTAATAGTGCTTCTTGAGTTTTAGAATTGGGAACACATGTAGAATCATCTTCTTGTTCTTGAGTCATCTCTAATACTGCATGTGATTGTTTTTGGTCAGCTTGATTGTGTATTTGCAGGGTTGATATTTTGTCCACTGCTGCAGCAGCTGGTGCATCATCTCCATCTACAGTATTAATTTTTTTGGGTTTACATGTAGCAGAACTATTCAAAGAATATCCTTTTAACAGATAAGCACAAAAGGTCATAAATTGTTGTCAAACATAAAAAAAAATTAAGAGAAGTTTCCTCTTCATTTATGCTAGTTCAATGAAGGTAAAAATTAATAAGTTTAGTCTGCGAGCTCCATCTTTTTGACATATTCTGCATTTGGGAATGAAGACAAAAGCTTGAGAATATGCAATGTTTGAAACTTAAATTGATCAAACACCGCATCCATTATTCCAAGACTTTAAGATACAAGAGCAACTACCAAGTACAGAATATGCATGGATGAGAACAAGAAAAATGCCAATTGGAGATGTTTAATGATGCTTAAATGCGACTTTTAAGCAAAAAGAAAAGGAAAAAAGACAAAACAAACATGCTAAAATAATTTCAAGAAAGATAAAAGGGCATATTTAATAGCATGTTTGGGTCACCTTCCTCCCCCTAAACAACTTAAAGAAACAAAGTTCTAGATGAAGTTACTCGACTGCAAGTGAAAAGCCAAAAGTTTATATAGAAACATATACTTCAGTTCTTCCTTACCAAATTACAACTATTTCAATACCTTTCATCTCAATTCATTAAGCAAGAAAACTCTCCATAATTCAAGCAGCTACCTCATGCAATACCATGAATCTAAATCCATTGTATTAATTTTTTGGGCTGCAAATATCAGAATTATTTAAAGATTAACCTTTCAGCAGATAATTAAGCAGAAAAGGCCATCAATTGGTGTCTTACATAAAACGGAGGGAGAAGTTTCTCCCAAATAAGGCAGTCTAATTATGGTAAAAACCAATACATTTGACAGTCAAAAAGGAAGATTAAACTCTAAAATTTCGGTAGACATATTCTTCATTCAGAATAAAGATAAAAGCTTGAAATATGCAAAGAATTTAAACTTAGAATGGATCAAGAGCAACTATATAAGTTTTCATAACAAATAACAAACTAAAACAAGTTGGGTTTAACTATAACTAGAGTTAGATAAACAATTTCATTGAGAAAAAAATGTATAAAAGCAAGGCAAGTTCAGAATATGCAGAATGAGAACAACAGAACAATTGTAAGTAAAAAGCCACAAGATTATATAGAAACATGCTTAGCTTAAGCTAAAATTCATCGACTATAATCAAACAAAAACTTTATAAAAAAGACAGCAATAAAAATAATATTTCTTTCGATGCAAAAGTATTTTCTCTATGTCAGCCTGTTTAATAAAATTCAAAAGGGAAGAAGCAGAGACCACATCTTGCCAAACTTTCTTTGAATGTTTAAAAGAAAAAGAAAAACATTATATATATACGTATGTATGTATGTACTCACGGGGTACACGTAGAGTTCAAGTTCAAGTTCAAGTTGAGACTTACAGATACATATTCAAAGGGCCATCACAAATAATATCTAAAGATGATACTTACGGCCCACAGAATTAGAATTAAAGTCCTCCTGTTCTCCAATTTTCTTCAATCCTGGTTCATCGCCCTCTTTTTCTCCAGCTTCTGCGGTCTGATTCTCTTTTAATAGTGCTTCTTGAGTTTTAGAATTGGGAACACATGTAGAATCATCTTCTTGTTCTTCAGCCATCTCTAATACTGCATGTGATTGTTTTTGGTCAGCTTGATTGTGTATTTGCAGGGTTGATATTTTGTCCACTGCTGCAGCAGCTGGTGCATCATCTCCATCTGCTGTATTAATTTTTTTGGGTTTGCAAGTATCAGAACTATTCAAAGAATATCCTTTTACCAGATAAGCACAAAAGGTCATAAATTGTTGTCAAACATAAAAAAAAATAAAGAGAAGTTTCCTCTTCATTTATGCTAGTTCAATGAAGGTAAAAATTAATAAGTTAGCCGTGAATGCCCTGAAGATTAATGTGCGAGCTCCATCTTTTTGACATATTCTGCATTTGGGAATGAAGACAAAAGCTTGAGAATATGCAAATGTTTGAAACTTAAATTGATCAAACGCTGCATCCATTATTCCAAGACTTTAAGATACAAGGGCAACTACCCAAGTACAGAATATGCAGGGATGACAACTAGAAAAAATGCCAATTGGAGATGTTTGGTGATGCTTAAAAGCGACTTTTAAGCAAAAAGAAAAGAAAAAAAAGAAGACCAACATGCTAAAATAATTTCAAGAAAGATAAAAGGGCATATTTAATAGCATGCTTGGGTCAATTTCCTCCCCCTAAACAACTTAAAGAAACAAAGTTCTAGATGAAGTTACTCGACTGCAAGTGAAAAGCCAAAAGTTTATATAGAAACATATACTTGAGTTCTTCCTTACCAAATTCCAACTATTTCAATACCTTTCATCTCAATTCATTCAAGAAAACATGCAATACCATGAATCCAAATCAAAATTTTTCTTCTACAACAGAATAGATTATTTCGGTTGATTATGCTAGAAAATCCAGAAAAGAAGCCAAATTTGGTTTTAAACTAGACCACACATGTAAATAGTTCAATATGCAAAAGGGTTTCAAAATAAGGGACGAATAATTTAAAATTAAGATGAAGAATATTATATACTCACAGCCCACAGATGCAGAAGAAGAAGAATGGAATATTAATTTTTTGGGCGCCAAACCCATAACCACCAAGCTTCCAAATCTCTCGTTTTCTTCTTTTTTCTGTCTTTTGGTGTGATTTGAGCCTTGAATATCAACCATTGTTTGGCTTTTTTATTGTTTGTTATACTCCTTTTCTTCTTATATAGGATGAAGGAGGAAATACCAATCGTTGTTTCAGCACAATGAAAGCGCATGCTTATATGATTCATTAATTTTAATTAATTAACAGCAAAGGAATTCAAGTGTTTATTACCTTGAATATCGCATCGCTGCCTTTCAAGATCAATCTTCTCACACTTTCTCCAACTTATTCACTTGTATTTTGTCTAGAAATATTTATTTCATTTAAATTATATATACCATTGAAATTTGCACCCCAAAAAGTTTTTTTTTTTTTTTTTTTATAAGAACCCATTTAAAAAAAAATTGTAAAAGTGTTATGATGAATAATTTGCTGTTAGAAAATGAGAAAGAAATTTTAGTTTGTTATTTTATTGAAAAATGTATAATTGAAATTGGTCCAATTTCTGCTCGAAAATATATTTTGATTGAAAAAATAGGATTTAAACAAGGACATAATATTATTAAAACATAAAAACAGATATATTTGAATTCTTTACTATGCTTGAGTATTTCACTACAAGAATGAGTCAGAAATTAATCATTTAGAGTATGTTTGGAAATGCTTTATAAATTAAATTGTAAATAAATAAAAATAATGGTGGATGAGTGTATATTACTTATAAATTCTAAGTATGTATGTTCATAAAAGTGATTTGAGTATTTATAAATCATCTATAAACAATTAAACATTGATATAAATCACAACGTATATAGGCTTATTTGATTATTTTTTTAACCTTAACTAATACTTGACCGTCACTTTTCTTGGTACTAAAACTTATTTTATTTCTAAAACATTGATATTTTATATGGTGCCCATAATGAATTTGTGCCAATACAACCATGATTACCATTGAGATTATTCAACGATAAAAGTTATAACTCACTCATTGTGCATTCAAATCTTAATGACAGCCCTTGAGTATTATTTTAGCTTCTTTTTCCATAATATTTCTAAAAATGGTGTCTTAGAACTCAAGCTGTGAAACAGATATCCAGTTAAATGTGTGTAATATGTGAAAGTAAACCGAAGTAGGACACACTACTTTTGGAAGCTAATTAGCCAGAGTTATCGTGGCATAGTGAAAAGTGAAGCATTTCTTGAAAAGGAAAGTAGTAAATGTGAGCATCTAATCAAACAAGTAGATTCCTATGCCCGATTCAACCTTGAATCTTAATTTAAATTCTCAACAAACTTAGGTGGGCATAATCCAAATTGTTCTAGATCTTGTAATTGAAATCAAGATTAACTAAGTAATTATAGAAAAAAATGATTAAACTAACTAATAACACATTCATTTGAAAGAAAACATATTCTATCGTTCATTATTTGTTCTTATTGTTATTCTTTTAGATCCTATATTGTCGAAACATATTTAAGATTCATGACCCAAATACTTTTCATAACTCCAACTCGTTCTAGATTCGAATATAGTACTACTTACTAAATTGATGATTTTCTACTAAAATCGTCAAACGGTTACATATTGGAACTAATTTTGGGAGATATATGGGGTTTGTTTGTTCTAATATAACTTTTGATTTACTAAATTTGAGTAAGGGTCCCAAAGAACATCCCATGAGGAAATAAAATGCTAGCGTCGCCATACGTTGATGATTTATGATTTTGTTTCCCCCAAAGAAAAATGTCGTTAAAGACTAAAAAGCCTGCCTTTCGGAATCACGATACCATTTTCTATCCTCAAATTATTTATTTTCAACCTTTTCGAATATTATTTATGCCAACTTGTTATTTTTGCATAAAATGCTATCAAGACCCTCAATATCTAACATGTCAAGCCAACAATCGATTCAAGGCATGGGATCCACCAAATGACTTCTCGACATGATTATAAATGGCCCTGACGACTGAGATTAACAAACTCAATACTACACTCACAAGTAAAGCCTCAACAAACGTTAAAAAAGCTTGTCAAGAGAATGCCTTCCCACCAATTTCAATTTACATAAATACAAAGCGAAAACTTGATATAAAGAATATTTTACATTGAACTAATTTTGTGTTCTCTTTTAAACATGAAACATCCTATTATACATTTGAGTATTCTTGACCATTAATACATGTTTTAGTGTCAACTAGAAGAAGCTAAGAAGACTTTGACATCCACGCTAAAAAATTTCTCTATTCCTATGTATACACGAATTCACCGTGCAGTGGTGAAATTGAAATAGCTTTAAATTGTCTATGAAAATTCTATTTTTATAACCAATAAGGTAACCCTTTTGGTAAATTTTGAGGTCATTCCATTTTAATCCTTCACCTAATTCATAACTTTGCAAGTCACGTGACAAATGACATGTCTCATCTTAGAAATAACTCATAATTAAAATAGAAACAATAATTATAATAATTGCATTTACTGCTCATAAATTAATAAATTCACATCAACACCAAACAAAACCTGAATAGTAATGAATGAAGCTGTAGTGTTAGGTGAGAAAAACTTTGATGAAAAAAATGATTTTCAAAACTTAATTCAAACAAAAGTTTTTCAAAGTAAATGATATGATAAAAATAAATAAGTTGTAAGATCAATATAATTTTGCTTAAGAATGTCACTTAAATGCTCTCAAAAAATGTTGTATTGAATGCCAAGTGAAATAATATTTATAGCCGTCAAAAAGCCAAAATTTTAACCAATCGAACGATCCATCCTTACGACAACATGATGAACCGGACAACCCAACTAGTCGTTGTGTGTCAAAATTGAGAACGCTTAAAAATTCGACCATTGGACGAACTAGACGTCCGCTTGTACAGTATTTCTCCGAATTTTTCATTATTGATTGTTTTTAAAATGTAGGTTGTACGACAAATTTCGTATATTAAAATACAGAAATCGTTACAAATTGTATTTTTTTATAAATACAAATGGATATGAATCTTCTTGTAATTACAAAATTGCAAAATCCTTTAATTAATGATTGTTTGAACACGATGAGGCACGTGGCTTGAACTTAGGCTTTGAGATTTGTTGATAATTTTATTTGCCGAAAATTCGACTTGTTCGACGCTTGAATTTTAAAATTTGGATTTGCACTTCTAAACTTGAACTTGATCTTGATTTAATTCAGAGAAGACTTCGATGTTCTTGGGTTTGTTTGATTTGAAGAAGATTTTGATCTTCTTCGTGTTCGTCACACTTCGAGTTGAGATGATTTTTTCAGCACTTCGTGATTTTCTTGATTTCTTCTCCATTTTCCCCCTCCTCTGTAATGGGCATTTCATCCTATTTATAAGAGAAATTCGTGACAAATTTTGGTAACCACTCAATTAATTCAATTAAATTAATTATAATTGAATAATTGTGAATTTTAAGAAAAAATGGGATGGGCCTTTAAAATTTTATGTGCTTTAGTATGCTTTAATTTAGTAAACTTAATTGGGCTAGTTGTTTAAATTGACCCAACTCATTATTTGTTATTTTATTTATTTATTTATTTATTATGTCTACATAGGTTTTTGAAATGCGTTTTTACTTAATTTTTCAAGGTAAGTGATACTTGTAAAATGTTTAAATATTAAGTTAAAATTCTTACCTTTTGAAAGATAATTTTTATGCAAGCATTTTGATGAGATATTTTTTCTTGTACATAAAACTTCATCTTTTGAGTTTATAATGATTTATTGTTAAAGATTAAAGCATTTTATTTTTTCATATGAATCCAAAATATCTAAATATAATATCTTCGATCGATTTGACATGAATACTCGGCTTCCATTTAGATTTTTATTGATTGTCAATTGCGAACTTTTTAGTAGCAATATTTTTGTCTCCAATAGATCAACTTTGCAACAATAGTTATGGAGACTTGAATTTAAATGTTAGAGATTATTAAAAAAAAACCAATTTGTTTGTTATAATCAAAACATGAGGTCAACACCTTCTTTAAAAAATAAAAATTGACTTACTTTCTAAGTTTTGTTACACCAAATAAATAAATAAACAAAATTAAAAAGTACGCCTAATTCACTCCAAACACGTTCGTAAAAAACTCCAGTTTTTTTTTTTTTATTAATTACATAATTGTTCAATAGACATCACCATGTATATTGTGGTGAAACGAAAATTTAAAAATAGATACTATTTTAAAAATTTAGATCGACTCGATGTAAAGTAATCTACTCATAAACATTTTTTACTCATCCAGTAAAGTAAATTGTTTAGTATTAAATAACAATAAAAATAACTTTTAAAATAAATAATTAGTTTGCTAGGCAAAAGTTACCTATTTAAGTACATATTTTTATACTATCTTATGCCAAATAGCAATTTTGTAGCTTGCAAAAATAAATGTAATTAATATAACTGTGTTTGAAATTTAAATTTTACTTAAAATAAATTTAATTTCATTTTAAGCTTAGAGAATATGTTATTAATATGGATTCAACGAAATTAATTATGAAATGTAATTATATTTATGTTTATAATTGTTGAACCACCTCAAATTCAATTGGGAGTCATTAATAATATTATGATCCATATTTAAATATTTCTTAATAAAAAATTTAACACATGCACAATTTTTTGCGACAAGATTTGAACTTAAAAATTAAATTCTTACACGGTTCATTTAAAAAAAAAATTGAATTTTATGTTGGTTTAAAAACTTGAAGATAAAGGGTAATTAGCCCATAACGTCCCCACCGTACACTGTTATTATGGAAAACATCATTACCTTTTATTTTTTGACATTTTCAACCTTATTTCCACGATTCATTGTGCAAAAGGTCATTTTCATTCATTTTTTCAATTAAAAATTGTGGAATAATGAATATACCATTATCTTTAAATAATAATAATTGCAACTATAGTCCCAAATTTTGAAAATTGCAATCTTGAATTCTGCGTACTTAATTGAATTTTAGTCGAATCGAATTATTCATTTGAGTTTAATGAGGCTTGTAGTTCTTTTTTAGAATCATAACATTGTTGAGAGGAATATCAAAAGCCTTTCTATGTTGTTTATTGTTTCAACTTGGGATTTCCGCAAGTTCAATTTTAGATCTAGAAGAAATTTCATGTCTTATATATATATGTTAAAATAGAACCACTTTAGTAATTTATTTATTTTTCCAAATCTTGATGTTAAAAAGACTTCAACTCTTGTGAATCTTTTTACTCGTGGAATTGAAGTGAAACTCTCGTATAGAGTTTGAAATGGTTAAAAGTGTAGATGACTTACCGGCACAAAAATAATTGTGTCACAGGTCTAAGACAAAAATCTTTGGCCCGTCAAAGCTCGCTTGTGTATCTTAAGAACATTTTAAAAGATCTGTATATCATTTTAGACAACTATCGTTCAACAAATCAGAGTGGCGCAACGGAAGCGTGTTGGGCCCATAACCCACAGGTCCCAGGATTGTAACCTGGCTATGATATAGAGTAGCTTCCGAAATTGGCCATCCTTTTTACCTAAGCCACCAGTTTTTTTGGGCCTTTTTTGGGTCTTATTGTGAACGATTTGTGGGTGTAAATGTTGGCTTCTTGACTTTTCAGAACTTCATATATCATTTTTCCCTACATGTAAGCATGATTTGTGTTAAGCCTAAGTTGTCTCGAAGTTGAGAAAACATTGAATAACATTGTTTCGCGCGGAAAGTTAGATCTCGCTAACAATTAAAAGAGAGTTCAGACAATTGTGAAAGGAACAGACCGCTTGAGACAAAATCCAAAAATGGGTGCCTTATTGATGAAAATTTACAATCGGTGAGAAGTGAAATGCATCCAAGGGGCGCAAGCACACACAACAGTTAAAAGTTAAATACGATAAAAGTAAAGGAAATGAAAATTACATATTCTCTTTTCGAGAGTGTTTGATTCGGGGTCCATTCTTCTATGCATTCTCTTCTCTTTTATACTCTTCTGACAGTTGTTGTCGTGGAACTGCCTGAAACTGCTTGTCATCCTGTAACTATCCACGTTTTTCATCATGGCTGAATTGTCATGGAACTTCCATTTTAACTGCTATCATTACTTCCACTATTTAACCTTTTGTAACTGAGATTTTTGGATTATGAAACGTGATGAGATTGCCCATTAATTGCATCAATAACCGTTGCTCAAAATAACAATTCGCCCTGGTCTTGGGCGTCTCGCAGCCTTGGGCGATGATGACACCGTCGCCTTGAATAATAATAAAGTATCATAATCGCTCAGAGCTTAGGCGTTTAGTAGGCATGAGCGATGATATGCCTTCGCTACATTACTCTGTCTTGAGCCTTTTATATGGTCTCTTTTAGGTCTATCCTTCAAACTTCTTAATCAAGCTTCATTTCTTGGGCTATTTAATTAGACTACGTTTTTATGTGTCAACAATTACCCCCAATATGGCAAAATTAATATCGATTATTAATCTTATGCCATATTCATTCTTTGTACCTTACGCAACATTCAAAATCCTAAAAAGGGGAGAAGTATCCAAATCATTACCTTTGCTTGGCGATGACCTTCTGCATCCCGAATAGTGACACTATAAATTAAAGGACACGCCACTTCTTCGCGCCATTATACCTACGTCTCGCGTCGTCGTGCTTCTATAAAATCTATTGTTCATCTTCTTGCTTCTCCATTCATACACTTGCACTCCAATACCCTTGAGAAGATTAAAATCCGCAGTAAATGGTGACGTCAGAGAACTCACTTAGTTTCGAAGATTTCCAAGAGCTACTCACAAGACCATATGTAAAATCTGCGCTTTCGTCAGCCAATGTTGACCTCAATGAATTATACCTGGTCCATCATTTAATGATGTTGATTCTGTGGGGCAAGCCGCGGTGGGCCAGTTGTTCCCTTGCACTCAAGATCCTCCTTTTCTGAACCTTTTTCCATTAAAGCCAATCCGGGAATGAGGTATTCGCACTTGGCCCAGATCTGATATTACTTTTCATTTTTAGCATGCACGCTTCTTAAAACATGCCCCTACCAAGGCAATTTTTTATCGTGCTGGGATTTTTGATTTATTAGAAATCGCTCGTCATCCCCCAACTTATTATCCCGTGATTTTTCCCATCGCTTCAAGTTTTTGGTCCTCTAAGTATAATATTTTTTTCTTCCCCCTTGGTCCAATGTCCATTACTTTAAGAGATGTTGGCACTTTGGTTAAATTCTGCCCTTGGACGACACCATTTCTCCCACCATTTATCACTGGCGCTGCCCCAAAATTTGACAAGAAGCTTACTGATTCTTATTCGGGCATGCAAGCACTTTACAATAACACTAATGCTGAACCCATCCATGCTGAATGTATTGTCTTTCTCCAGGTTTTGCTCAGTAAATATGTTCTTTGTGTCCCCAGAATGAAACCTTCCATGTCTTACTTGCCCATAACGCATGAGTTAGCGCGTGGTAGGCCCCTGAATCTTTATTCAGTAGTCTTAGCTACCTTTTATAAAGGTATGACTTCTCTTCAATCCCAATTGCGGAATGATGCATTTCCTACTGGTAGTGGGCCTCTTTGGCTTGCTCAATTGTGGTTCAGAGCATATTTTCCACAGCTTGGTGCTTCCCCAACTCCTCCTAGATCAGTTAGCTGTTATGGACTATTCATTAATCAACTAAGTCGTGTAAACATGTCCAATAGGGAGGTTTTCACATTCTTTTACACCTTGAGTTCGATTCATTCATTTTTTTCTTTTCTCTACTCACCAAATCCCAATTTATGTGCAACCTCCTTCCACTATGCAAGATGTGAGCACCTCTTTGCCTATTTGGGTTCGATACTTGGTTGGGAAAGAGTTGTTCCATGACATTTTGACATAGACAAATGCCAAATCAGGGGTTGAGCTATATGCTCCCCAATTCATTGCCCGGCAGCTGGGTTTTGGCCAAACTTGGCATGTTCCTCCATGTTTTTCTAAGAGCTTAACCGATCGTTTCTATACTATTACCAAAATAGAGGCACAAGCCATGAAGCCTACAATACCCTCTTAACTCAAGGCTTTTCTCTGGCTCCTTTCAACCCTACTTTCGTTACTCACCCAATTTTTAACCGACTTTGGCCGTCAGTGAAGTTTATGTTGTTTGCAACTGACACTAACCATGCTTCCCACTTGTTGGATGGGTCAGGAACTTCTTCTATTTCTCCAATTCCTATCGTTTCCTTATCTACCAGTATATATACTTCACCTTCAAAATCTTTCCATGTTCGCGTCAAACGTTCCACAACAAATCTTACTCCATCTGGCTCTTCTTCTGCTCAACCCGAGACAACTAAGGATGTCTCCAACCGCAAACGGCTAGCTTCATCTCCGCCAAATTCGCCCAATGATGATGATGATGCCCCTCTTATCATCAGAATGAAGGTATTTGAATTTACTTTTCTATGCAGAACTTGTTTACTCGTGAAAAATCCTTAATATATTAATGTGCTACCTGGATTTTTTCAGAGAGGTTCTGCTTCTTCCTTGAAAGCTCTGCCCTCACCAGACCCTGTTCCACCACATTCCATTAAGGTTTCCTCGTCCAAGTCATTTGGAGAGGGGACTTTAGTTACAAGCCAAGTTGGAGAACTTCCACTTTCCTAGGGCGTGGACCCCCCACACGTTGAACCAGAAGGTAATATAGACTTTAAAGTTTTCTCTCTTGTTTACATTGTTGGTTTTTTACTCATTATCACTTACTCCTTGCAGAGACTCCATCAAGTCTGCATATTGTGGAGAAGTCTGCTAGTTCGGACAAAGGGAAGTCTCCACAAGTGATTGATCCAACCGGTGACGTGCCCAACTTTCCCAAGTTGCTGATGAAGTAAACTTTGCTTTGCCTTTCATTTTCTTTGTAGGATGCTGACGCCATTTTGCGCTCCATCCAGAATTTGCTTACCTCTTGGGAATAGACAAAGGCAAGCGCTACCTCTAGCTCATCTTCAGCTAGTCGTCCTTTTACTTCATCTATTGCCTCCTCAGAAGAAAATATATAAACATCCTTAAGCAATCCTTGCTTGAGTATGTTGCTTTCATGGACATGGACGTCAATCGAGCAAGTGCTTCTGGCTAAAAGGATAGGTTTGACTAGTTGAGCACAAAGATGGCTCAAGCGCTTGAGCTTCCATCGCTCAAGATTTTAACTGATTTCAAGCTGACGTTGAAGGTTATTCATTCAGAAATCAACTCCTTGATGGCCAGAAATGTCGAGTTAAAATCTAAACATGCTCAGTATCTTCATGCTTCAAACGAAAAAGAGTATTTGTTCCAAGAGCTTGAGAAGGTCAAGGTTCATTTAAACGACATTTCTTCTGAAGTTATGATTGAATATTCTTTGATGGTAAAGATGGCCGCAGAGATGATGGAGCTCCAAGCAAGAATGGATGACTGCAGGGCTAGGCTGACTGCTAAGAAGCGTGCTGCTGCTCAAGAGGTTGAGCGACACAAGCCTTTGATTGAACGTTACACGAAGCTGGAGGTTGATGAAGGCCTTCTGATTGAGCTATCCAATGCAGCTAATGAACAGGGTGATGAGTGGGGACGGCTTAGAGAACGGATGCGCTCTATGTGGGGCAAGTTGTAATTAGGACCTCTTACTATTGACCTTCTTTTGTAGGACGATTTCATCCTTTATTTTATTTTTGTAATTACGACTGGTAGCCACTACTGACTAGAATTGTACTGGCGGCCAATTTTGTCAATAAATTAACTTTTTCTTCATTTAGGCAACACTTCTTTGCATGGATTTTGTATTAACTCAACCGACGTATGTCACAATCGTTAATATTCTCCAAACTTAATTACTATCCTCATACCCCGTCCTCATACATTTCTTTTAGTGCACCTTTATGTAGAATAAGACTCTTGACTTTCTGGCATCTCTTCAGAATTTGGACCTTCAACTTTGGTTACTACACATCTGGCTATTCGCATTCTGTCCCTTTGCCTTCAGACTTCTATAAAGTTGCGTGTTTGTTATACATTTACCATATTCGTTCTTATTTTCTAGCAAATCACTCTCTTGCTATCCTCTGCATCATTCAAATGATGGGTCTTCTATGTCTATGAGATCAACTATTTCCTTTTCCAACTGAAATGACTCTTTTTTTTTTCAAGTTCGTCATCTATTTCTAATGTACCCTTTGGTATGGGATGTATAGGAAATGTTCCCTGATCAATAAATGTCTTCTTAGCATCCTTTCCATTCATGATCTCTAGCGGAAGATCTTGATGTGAAACCAATTGCTTGCTGAGAGTGCTTCTCGGTTCCAATTGCTTGCTGAGAGCGCTTCTCAGCCTTTCTGCCTATCACTGTCTTGCTGAGAGTGCTTCTCAACCTCTCTGCCTATCACTGAAGCGATGCATTTAGGAAGACGATGAAGGACTCTTCACATTTTCCCTTAGTATTCGATAGGATAAAGAGTAGTTGATATGAGCAATACAGTAGCCTGCTTCCAATTGTGGCTTATATGTTGTTTGTACTTTTGTATTCCTTGACTTGTAATGAATATTTGATAATGAAAGTCTACTCTTTTCTTATTCG
Organism: Fraxinus excelsior; assembly: GCA_019097785.1. NCBI lineage: Eukaryota > Viridiplantae > Streptophyta > Magnoliopsida > Lamiales > Oleaceae > Fraxinus > Fraxinus excelsior. The sequence goes on from CM032624.1 coordinate 28,054,810, forward strand.
AACATGATCATCCAATTTATTTTATTTGTTCTGATAATATGGTGTATGCCTAAATTTATTCACTTTCTTATATGGAAGGAACATACTTTTTTAAATACTTACCATTAATAAATCTTATATGCTTTGTGCCATCTAAATCTTCCAAGTGGTAAGCTCCATTAGACAATATGCTTTTCACTCTATATAGTCCTTCCCAGTTGGGCTACCACTTAGCATACTTTGGATCTTTGCTATCCAAAGGGAGTATTATCTTCCACACTAAGTCATTAAAGCTAAAGGACTTGGCTATGACTTTTTTGTTATATAACGTATCCATCTTTTGTTTTTGAACCTGTAGTCTATCGCTAGTGATTCTGTATAATCATCATTACTTAAATTATTTTGCAAGCTTACTTTAATTGACTGCACATTGATTTCTATAGGCAACACCGCTTCTTGTCCATAAGTAAGCTAAAAAGGAGTTACCTTGGTACTCAAGCGTGGTGGTGTCATGTAAGCCCACAAAGCTTTGTTTAAGCACTCATGTTTCTTGAATAACTCCTAGTCTATTAGTGCGTAGTTCAATGAGCATATCTTCATTTTCCTATTTCCGTCTTTGTTAGATCCTTTTAAAAATCTTCTTATTTCCTCCCTCTAATCTATTGCATCTCCATTTTATATGCAGTGAATATTGATCTTTCTCGCCCTCCATTGCACTGCGGGTAAGATTACCCCATATTCACAAATGGATTCTACATTTATCACATTTGAGTAACCTAAAGCCATTTGGACTAATTCGTTTGCCAAATTATTATACATCCTGCTAATGTACTGAAGCTCCACTTGATCAAATTCTTCCAATAATTCTTGGGTGATTTTGTATTGATTTATGACGAAATCACTTTGGCATTTAAAATCACTAATCAACTGGTAAATTACTAATTAGGAATCGCCCCTAACAATTACACTCTTTACTCCCAATTCTAATAACATCTCTAGTCATACAATCAAAGCTTCATATTCAGCCTAATTGTTGGTACACATTCTATCCAAAGTGAAAGCAAATTTATAATAAACCCCTAGAGGATTTATTAAAACTATCCCTACTCCTGCCCCTCGGCTAAAAAGTTAGCCAATGCTTGATTTTTAACTGCCTTTTGGAATATGTATTGTATTTCAAATTCCAACAATGCCAAAGTCCAAAGGTCTATCCTTTGGTGTAAAATAGGGCGAGAAAACATATATTTAACTAAATTAATATTTGAAATCAAGTAAATAGTTACAGGCCGTAAATAGGCCCTTAGTATTGTACATGTGAAATATAAAGTTACAGGTCGTAAATAGTTACAGACACGGCTTTTCAATAGCAGAATAATTACATTCACACTTTTTTAACTGTCTACTCAAATAATAGATCGTCTTTTCTTCACCAAACTGGTCTTCTTGCGCGACTATTCTGGTTATTGATTCTTGTTCAACCGATATGTACACTTTCATTGGCCGTCCTTGGATAGGTGATACCAACACTGGTGGACTTGACAAATATATTTTCAGGCTATCAAAAGCCTTTTTGATGTTCTTCCTTCAAGACAAACTTGTCTTGTTTTTTCAGCTTTAAAAGAGGTGAAAAAGCTTTCGTTCATCTTGCACAGTTGGAGATAAAATGTCTCAAAAAGTTTATTCGACCTAAAAACATTTGCAGTTCTTTTTTTATTATTAGGTTGTTTGGTCTCTAAAATGGCCTTTGCTTTATTTTTGTCGAGTTCGATCCTTTTTTGGTGCACTAAAAATCCAAGGAAACTCCCTGCGTTAACACCAAATGTATACTTTAAAGGGTTCAATTTCAGCTTGTATTGCCTCATTCGCTCAAATGAGAGTCTTAGTTGTTCAAAATGGTCTCCTCTTTAATATATTAGACTACTATGTCATCTACATACACTTCGACAAATTGGCCTATCATGTCATGAAAAATTAAGTTTATTGCTCTTTGATAAGTTGCCCCTGCATTTTTCAAGCCAAATGCATAACTACCCATTTAAAGCATCCTAAAGATCCAGGGCACCTAAAGGCAATTTTATGTATGTCTTCTTAGTTATGTAGATTTGGTTATAACCTTAGTATCCATCTATGAAAAGAGTACATTACATGTCCGGCATTCGAATCTACCATAAGTATTGGATACTCATCTTTGGGTGTTGCTAAGTTTAGGTTTCTAAAATTTGTGCACACCCTAATATTACCATTCTTTTTTAGCACAGGTACGATATTAGACAACCACTCAACATACTTGGTTGTTCTAATAAAGCCTACTTTTAACAATCGCTCTATCTCTTTCTTTACTTTAGGCAATACATTAGGGACAAAATGCCTAGGAGGTTGTTTATGAGGCTTAAAGATTGGCTTAGTTGGCAACCTATGTTCAACCAAACTTCTATCTAAACCAAATATGTATTCATATTCCCAAGCAAAACAATCTTTATAATCCTTTAATAAAGCGATTAACTTGGTACTTACCTCTTGGCTGAGCATCTACCTGACAAACGTTGGACGATCTTTCTCTTCATCGCCAAAAGTTGCCCCAAAGATGATGTTCACCGAGCTTCCATTATCTACCAACATTCTTTTAAGGCCATTTTGTGCTATGATTGCCTTTACTACCGAGCGTCACGATGAGGATAGTGCAGCCCAGCTGCATCTTAGGTGAATATGATAGGTTGTACTCATTTCCCGACAAAGGGCCACTATTGTTAACTAAGAAGCTCGCCATTGGGGGTCCCTGGCCTCCCTTGCATAGTTTTCTAGGTGTTCTTAGATTCTTTCCCGACATACAAACCTCTAGAGATGGTATCAATTTCTCAAATCGGTTCACAGCCAGCATCAGCCGGAGGGCTCCTCCTTTGTCTTTGCCTTTGACATTCCTTGGGTCTTTCCTCATTGTTTTCTTGTCTCCGATGAGTGTTATCCCTTCTAGGACGCCTAGCCTCAACTCTCCTAGGAGGGGACGATGTTTTACCCCTATTTCTAGGTTTAAAACTTCGTCCCTACCTTTTCTTCCTTGAGACAATTTGTGGTGGAGCCATTACTAGGGTATCTTCGTGACAAAGTTGACCTCCTCATAGGCTAACGTAGGTACCACATTTAATGTTGCCGCGACCAAAGTCCGTCATGATTTAAATGTGGTCGACAGACCATCTTGGTGTTCCATTAGATGTGAGGTGGGACCTCTTCCTTGTAGCCTTTAAGGAGGTGAGAATCCTTAATTTGCCTATTACGATGATCTCTCAATTCTTCATTGATAATATCACACCTTATCACTTATAGCAAGGCGTCGTAACTAGTTGGGTCTTTATTTTGTACGTCCCTCCAAGGGTTGTCAAGGCTTCTCTATCGATCACTTGCACGCAACAGGTCATTTTATCAATAAAACAAGATAGAAAGCTTTTCAGTGACTCTCCTTGCTGCTGCTTCATATCTTGAAGGTGCTGTATTAGCCCTCATTCGCCTTTCTTACTTGTTGTGAAACGTTTGAGGAAAGCCTTCTTGAAGTCCGGCCAACTTCTAATACTTCCATCTAGGAGCCTGGTATACCACACCTCAGCAGCCCCACTTAGGGTTAAAGAGAATGCTCAACAGTTCACGACATGAGTTGAACCCCTTAAGCTCGTATTTGAGGATTTTTAAGAGTGTTAAGTGACTTAGAATAGGGGCATCCCTGATTCCCTGAGAGAAGGGCAAATTATAATCATCATCATCGAGGTCGCATGACTTCTGTGGTTCATTGGATCTTTATCTCTTCTGACTTGAGGCTCTCGAGGCGGTTGGGACGGCCCTGTCTAACTTTTGCTCTCCTCTCATGCCTATTCCTAGGTGGATTATGAGGCATGTCACTATGGATGGATTCATTTTGCCTTTAAACTAGGGCCCTTTCGGCCTATTTCTAGGTACAAATGGAGGCCGAGCCTGCATATTTCTAGACATTTTTAGGCATAACTAGTCGAAGATGCGTGTAGATCTATGAGGTATGCTTTCCCTTTCATAATTTGGCAGAAAATTGAATGGGACCTCGTTAGGTTGGTTAGCGGCATAGTTGGTGGAGGTGTCAACTCCAACCTCCCTCTCTTGAAGAGCTTCTTCCCAGGCATATTGTTGATGGGCCATTTAGTTTTGAACTTCCTCTTTGTGATAGTAATTTCTCAGCAGGATTTGGAGAGGATTAGGAAGGTGAGCATTCCCTTAAGCTGCATACAGGGACAATGGATGCCCTCTGGTTTTGCATGTTCCTTAGTAGCTCTTTCATGGCAATGTTCTGTTGGATGATACTTCTCATGTTAGCGGCCATATCGACCACTTCCTTGGTGAGTCTGGCTACTATCGTGGATTCGCCTATGGATCCGTCTCGTCGATGTTGCTGATGAGGTCAGGGACAAATTGTTGGAACGAAACGCAAGGGTTGCTCTTCTTCAAGGTGTTCCCTAGCTATCTGAGGTGATTATTCTCCATTATTGGAGCTCATGATAACATTGGCTTTCTTCTTAATCGAATAATATTCATTTCTCAAGGAATATACCAAGTTTCCACAAACGATTTTCCTTGGGCTTTTCGACTATTATTTCTCCAAGAACAAACCCTATTTCTTCCTATAACTTTTTCCACGAGTTTTTTGTGGCTACAAATAGTTTCTCGCAGACGGTATCAATTAGTTGACCCTATTTTTTGTAACAATTACTTGGACAATAGGTGTCGGGACTACACAAGCAAATTCCTACACATTTTGCTCGAAGATTCGAGTGGGATAGGATGATTTTTATGGACGTGAGAGATGTTTTATGATGCTAGACAAAAATATTCGAGCACTAGCAATACCATCAAAGATGGTTGCATATGAACAAAACATTCATACACAACTCAACCAAAACAGAAATAATTTAATTTTAGCAAATAAATACAAAATAAGCCAAAAGGGAAAATTTAGTGTGGTTTCAAGTGTAAAATGTTGTCATATCCTTCAAATGAGTTGTAAGCTTTTATAGAGTTCTGGTCGAAGTGGTTACCGTTGGATAACAACCATGTGACCTCATCTTCCAAGTCGAAGTCTTACATCACTTAGTGTGCTATACATTTAATACATTGACAACGGATCCGTCACCCTATACCCTAAACTGACAATCCTGACATTCATCACTATAAACGTTATATCAATCTCTTAAAAATTGCCTACAAATCCTCTAAAGGACGACATCGGCTTCAACCTCGGGAAGCTTCGTCTTGGAAGTCTTCGGTGCGAGGAACTTTGGCTTCATCTTGGCTTCATCTTTAAGGACTTCGGCCAAAGGCAACTTCGCTCTTTGACCTCTATATTTTGATCAATCAGTCTAAGTCAACTTAACCAAGTTTGACTTGCATCTCCAGGAGCATTACAAAATGGCATTCTGATTAGAGCCTCGGTACGAGGTGTAACAAATATATTCCCAAAACTCACATTGAAAAGAACAAGTGAACTAAACAAAAAGAAAATCCAAATAATCGTAAAGCTATCATTCTTCTTTTCAAGGATTAGATGGTACGAAGTTCATATATATCCCTTCTCTGAAGATAAGCTCGCTTATAAAATCACATAAAACGAACAAGAAAAAAGATTGATAATTGTTCAAGTTCTCAATAAGCATCCATAATTTCATCCAACGGTACCGATAATTTCAATAGTTACAGATAAATAGGAAATAATTCAATGACGTGCCACCACTAAAAAAATTATTCATAAGTTTTGTACACTACTAGATAATCTTTTTTTTTCTCTCTCTCTCTCTCTCTCTCTACAAAGATTCATCACATGCAGGTGATATTATGCAATGCAAGCCTCGAGAGATGATTTGGCAAGCCACCACAAGGCGGGATCATTTCGCTTTAAGACTAGAAACGTTTCCACCTTCCCGAATTCATCAACCTCCACATCTTCACAGAATCCAATCATTGCAAGAAAGTCCATGGCAGCTGCATAAACAGGTATATATTGCTAAGAAAGTTGTAGCCCTCGTACAAATAAAATGTAACCCCTCTCTTACGGAAGGAAAAAGTTGAGGATATAGTACATGAAAAGAAAACAAATTCTACATCCAAACCTAGTCTACTTATATCAATACGTAAAATACCGTAAATGCTTTTAGACACCTAAATATTTTTAATGGAGCCATCTCTAATCATAGTACCCTTCAAACTCTAAATGCGGAGAGACTATTTTCACCTTACGTTTATTAATTGTTGTGGGAGTTGGGGGGTTGGGATCAAGTAGAGACTAAAAAGCAATGTGGAAAAAACTACCTAATAACACATTTTCGTATTCCAAGTCTATGACAAACCACATCAATGTAACATGTATATATGGGCTCCTGTTCGATTTAGCTAAAAAAATTTGATAAAAATCTTAGTCAAACTCAATAATTAATTTTAATCACACATTTTATGGAACACAACTTTTATCTACTTTTCAATCATACATTTCATCAATTTCTATCAAAATCTCCTAAAAATCTGATTTTTAGCTAAACCGAACAGGAGCTAAAGGTAAAAATAAAGAACACCCGAATTTTTACCTTTGTAATTAATAATGTTCCTTTGTATTGTGGCATTAGACTGCAGCGTATCATCCAAAACAGCCAAGATTTAAGTTAAAACGATAATCATCCAATGTTATACTGACATTTTTATGATTACTGTACATAATCTAAACGTACCTTACGCAGTTTTTTGAATTTCATTTCATCTGGATGTTCAATCACATTACTGCACGAAACAGCACCTCCGTTAGAAGTTGGAGGTTCAACATCTAAGAGATCAATGAAAATGATTATTTGAATTTCAGTGCTCACCATATTATCTTGAACAGAGTTTTCAGAGCAATCATGCCACCCGAGGGTTCTACTTCACGTCTGAGAATCTCAATTGCATTTTGTATACGACCACAAATTACAGTAACAGGGTCTTGGATTCTCTGCAGTTCCAGGTCATCTAGATCAGGCTTATCAGTTTGACTCCTTGAAACTCCCTCCTGAGCTACCATAATATCATTTGAATCAGGCTGTGTCGGAGTAATTTCTTCCCAGTGAGAATCATCTGGATCAGGCTCCCAGGGAGCCTTATTCACATAACTAGGTGAATCCACGCTTTGCCGTGTAACAAAGTCCGTTAGATCAGTTCTCTCAGAATTTTCAAATTTCTTGCAACTTTGTCTCACTCCAAAATTGTCAGGATCACGTTCCAGAGAAGTAACCAATGGCCCAGGTGTAGCTTCATCCACAAAATGAAGTTTTGAGTCGTCAGAATCAAGTTCATTAAGTATGGCATTTTTTTCTGCAAAAGAATCAATTTCAATGGCTTCATCACCTTCACTGTCACCAGCATCTGAAACATCAATGCTTTCCTGCACAGTCTATCACAATATCTTGTTAATTCTCCCTCTGGTTGTTAAGCAATGTTTTTAACAAATGACAGTTAGCTCCTGTTTGGTGGTCATTTTTTGGAAAAACATTGTTTTGAATAGTGAATTTTTGGAGATGCGTGGTTAAAAAATAAGAAAAATTTTGGGTTTACATGTAGAATATTTTATTGTGAATGTGTGGCTGAAAATGAATATGTAAAAAAAAAAAAAAAGAGTTGAAAGAATGGGAGACAAAAAGGGGCTTATTAACTTTCCAAGTACCTCAGGAGATCTCAAAAGCGATGTAGATGTGTTTGCTAAACGTTCATAAGCAGCAGCCACTGAAGATATGCGAGCATCAGGAATAATAAATGCCTGCCCTCCAAGCTTTTGTGATGTACTCACATTATTATTAATGGCAAGCTCCTCTTCATAATGTTGCAAACTTCTAAATCTGCTCAAGGTGTGGCTGCTTGATTTAGTCCAATCAAGAGTAGCAGCTTCCTTGTTAAGCTGTCCAGGGCGGATGTTAACACGAAACATATTGGTCAAATATATTCTAAGCAGAGGTGTCTCAGAGAAGATAAGTAGGTTCAGTTACAGCCTATGTTGCTTGGACTCCGGTGCACGTGCCCGATAGAGGTACATTTCTAGAATTCAAATCCCTTTTCTTCTAAAACCTAGGATATGGGAACATGGCTAAAAATTATCCAATATTTAGCCTTTGTATGATGGAGCTTTTTCGAATAGTCACTTATTTTTTCATTGTGTGTAGGTCCCAACTTCTAGGACAGCTTGATGCATGTGCTTGATAAAATGTCAATGAAATACTAGAAAATGTCTTGTTTTGAATCTGTAGGGAAAACCATGATAAGGACAGCTATAACATCCCGAAATTTTCTAGCGAAGATTTTAATATTTTAAAAAGTAATTAAAAATGTTAAGGACTTAATAGTATAAATGTTATAGGAATTATAATTAAAATAGTATTATGGGAATTAGAAATGGAATTTTATAAAAATGGGGTAATTGCATATTTATCCAAGAATCAAACATAATTTTATAATGAAATTAGATATTTGCATATTTACCCAAAGGGTTAAATGTGCAATTTCTCTTTTACCATTTTTTCCCCAAATCTCTTTCACACAATCTTTGATAATGCAAGCTCAGTAAACTAAACTCTTTTTTTTTTCTTGAAATAATTTATAAATTTTTAAAACTTTTAGAGTTAAGAATTTGAAATAGAGATATTATAATTCACCATCCATGATTTAATTAATTAAATTTAACTCTAATTTTATCCTCCTCCAATTATTAAAGAACCCTAAAACATGAATTTTAATTCTTACTCATAAATCAATTAATTAAATAATTATCCAAATAAATAAATAATTAACTAAACAATTAACTAAATAATTAACTTAAATAAAGAAAGAGAAATAAAACTTACTCGAAGAAAGGAATGAAAGGGAGGGGTGTCCCACTTCTACATTCATCCCCTATTTATAGGGGATGATAAGGATTAAATATACAACTATTTCATTTCATTATAAAATTGCACTTTTGATCCTTAATAAATATGCAATTACCTCATTTTTATAAAATTGCATTTCTAATTCCCACAATATTATTTTAATTATAATTCTTATAACATTTATACTATTAATTCAATTAAATCCTTAAATTTTTAATTACTTTCTAAAATATTAGAATCTTTGCTAGAAATTTTCGGAATGTTACAACATCTGTCTTCTAATAATTTAAATCAAGGGTACAAATGGGCAGGGTCAGAGAGCTTCAGGGATGGGCCAATTGGCTAATTTATTATTATTATTATTATTATTATTATTATTATTATTATTTTGACAATTTGAATGGTCAAACAGCAAATAATCTGCTATTCCTGCAAAATCACACAGGCTATAGACAATATGCGGATATATCTTACAAACTAATTTTTTTTTAGAAATTAAATACACAGATAGTTTTAGATTCATATTTTAGGGATACATATAATATTATATGTTTAAATTTAGAACAACTTAAATTGCATTACTTAATCTTATATACATTTCAAGCCTAGGAACATGAAATACAAGTTAAAAATCACTTTAAATCTAACACCAAAATAACAAAAAGGGAATAGAGGGAATAAAGGATCATTTTATGATTTAAAGGATTTGACACGGATCCCATACCCTTATCCTTGCCATGTCATGTCAACATGGGTACTTCATCCGAAATGGAGAGTCCAAGCAACACAGGTCACACAAAACTACAAATGAACATGCACATAGACAGGGGAGGGGATATTAGTACCAAAATACCTGTTTATCTAGAGCATAGAAGCTTGCGTCATGTTCAGAGTACACCATGTGTGCCTAAAACAGATAACAATTACTATGAAAAGTAAGGGTCCAATATTCAGGAACTAGTTTCCATGGAAGTTAAAAGAAAATAAGAATGAGTGGACAGACCATCTTTTGTCTTAAGAGTAGAAGAAAATAAAAATGGTATACCAGTTCGTGCAGAAGAGTCTTCTTGATGCTTTCATATTTCCTGAAACCCTTTAGGTCATCAGTTCGAAGTCGCAGCGATATTTCTTCTCCATGATTCTTTACATAATTTGAAAACAAGCATCTTGGATAAGAGAAATAATCAAGTGAAAAGGAGAGCTCATAATACTCAGAAAATGTAAACATTTTCTCCCATCAAGATCCTCACCTTGTTGACACCAAGGATACATTTCGGACTCACACCAACATAACCAACTGGTGCCATCTCGGTCAAGATGCCCACCCGCCATCGATGCTTTAGGAATCCAAATAAAACTATAGCATATCAGAACTCATAAAAATATATGAAAGAGTATGATTATATAATTAAATGGGTCAAAATGAAACCACAAATAAGTACACCTTATCCATAATAGCAACAATTCCCGGATCTGAAGCAAGCATATGCAATAACTTCAAAGCCTCTGATGCAGGAGGATTTAGCTGCAGTAACAAGTGTCAAATATACTCAATAAAAGACTCGATACCTCTCTATGTGAGAGATTCTCTCATTATATAGAACCAAAATAGCAACTAAATTTGGAAGCAATCAATTACAACAATAATTAATGGTAAAAACAATATATCTATAATAGTCGTAATCTTTGACGATCTTCGTAATCTTATTCAATTTTCGACGACATTCGGAATCTTATTCAATCTCCTTCACATCCTGATAATAACACATTACATTTTTCACCCATTAATATTTACATTTCTATGAATATTTGATGCCTAAATGCACTAAGTACTTCTATACCTTGGTTTAGGTTGCAAATGGGTGAAAGCGGTGGAAAATTGAAGAAAATAGCGAAAAATGGCCAAAATGGAAGAAAGCGATAGTTCAGGGACTAAAGTGCAAATACTACAAACTTGTTTCCAACCTTGTGATGAAGATTCGAAAGTGTTAGAGGTTAATTGGAAGAAAAAAGGGGTCAAATGGGTGAAATATAGCCAAGACTATCTCATATCAACTTTCAAGTTCAAAAGTTTTACACCAGTTTTCAGCCTCATTTTGAAACCAGTTTCTGACACGGCAAACAATCGAATTGGAAGTTTACATCTGAAGTAAAGTTGTAGCCCTTTGAGTTAGCTTTCCAACGCATCTTGAATCACTTCAATCGGACATCGAGAGAGAAAGTTATGGCCAGAATACTAAAGACTGTCAAGCGGGAAAACACTAAACCTATACGGTCGCATAGGGTTATTTTCATGCGGTCGCATTGGACCTTTCAGAGATTTCCAGCAACCAATCTCAGCCTTCTATGCGACCGCAACACTTATGCCTATGCAGTCGCATAGGCCATCCGAGCACGAAATTTTTCAATTTCCTAAATTGATTCAACCACTTATGGAAACAACTTTTAACACGTTTTTTGAACCCTAAACTCGACCAGAACGCCTACCATTCATCTCCTATCAATTTTTTCTCTAGTTTGACTCAAGAACTCCATGAGGAACTAAATCTATTGGTGAAGCTTGGAAAGAACTCGATTGGTTTTGAACATTTCATCGTTTCGTCACCCATGTAATGTGTTTTTATTGATTAAACAATTCTAGAATTTAAATTTCATTAAATTATCTTGTTTTGAAATTGATTGAACCTTTATTAAATTTGTTATGGATTCAGTCATGCTTTTTCCATTGATTAATTGAAATAGTTGTTAAGTTTCAATTTCATGAACCTATGTTGAGATTGATTTAACTTTTACTAAATTATTCATAGATTTAGTCACGCTCTTTCTATTGAATGATTGAACTAATTGTTGAATTTCTATCTCAATTATTTTATTGGTGTGATTCAATTACTGCTTTATGCTTGAAGTATATGGTCGATCTTTGAATCTGATTTCAATGAATGATGTGAAATTATGCTATAGGAAATCTATATTTTGGAATTACCATAGAATTGATCAAGCATTGTATGTGAAATTCTCCGGTTAGAGTATTAGGATAAAGATCTCTAATCGAGTAATATGAATGGGTGATGTACTTTGATTGATCCAAACCAGTCGAGGGAATTCTGGCGCTTCTCTATTTTTGACATTGTCACTTGAATCTAATTTAATTCGATAAACTAAATTCACACAATTTGCAAGAGAAAACCCTAGCTTTTGTCATTTGAGTAATTTTTCATCTCCCCGTGGATACGACACCCCAAAACTATACTACAACTACCGCGTTATTCTTTGGGCGTAATCAAATTTTGGTACCGTTGCCGGGGAGACGGTATGAGAAATTGAAGGATCCTCTAGCAAAAGGGTGACTTCGTTCCCTTTTTCAATTTCATTTTTTTAGTTAGTTTATTTTATTCATTGTTATTTCTTGTTTTTCACATATTTCCATTTTTTTTATTGTGTTTTATGAGCAGGTATCGAGACGAGCAAGAGAGATTTGTGGAAACACCTCTCATAGAGTTTGAACATCTCTTTAACCCTGTTTTTTATTCTACATCTGTTAACACGACCACCACATCACATAACACAATGTCTGATAGTGAGCATGATACACCATATAGAGTTTTACATGATTACCTGTACACTACGCACACATCTACACCTTCATGTATCATGTTTCCATCCAATATGCCAAGCATAGATTTTAAATCTAGAATGATTCAACTTATTCCCAATTTCCATGAACTTGAAAATGAGAATCCGTATGTGCATGTTAGGGAATTCGAGGAAGTAGTAGCAACCTTCCATAATCAACACGGTACAATGGATGCAATTAAGCTTAAATTCTTCTCATTTTTTCTTAAGGAAATGGCAAAGAGCTGGTAGTATTCATTGAGGTCACGTTCGATTGAAACTTAGGTTGAAATGACTCAAACATTCTTTGACAAATACTTTCCCCACCACAAAACAACTGAGTAGAAAAAGTAGATCTCTTCTTTTATCCAAAAGAAGAGTGAAACTTTATATCAAGTGTGGGAAAGGTATAAAGAATTCCAAACTCTTTGTCCCCACCATGATTATGAGAGTTGACGTATCGTGAGCTATTTCTATGAAGGGTAACACCTAGGGAGCGTCAGTTTGTTGAGATGATTAGTAATGGTGATTTCCTACAAAAAGATCCAGATGAGGCTATAGGATACTTAGATGACTTAGCTGAAAAAGCCCATACTTGGACTGGACCTAGTGCCATTGAGAGTACTAATAGGTCACGACCCGCAAGTAACCCCACTAGCACAGGTATCTACCATCTTAGGGAGGAAAATAGCCTTAGAGCAAAGGTAGAGGCCCCATCTAGAGAACTTGAAATACTACGTGCTAAAGACTTGAAATCTATACATAATGTATCTCGTGTCGAGTCTAGTGGAAATTGTTTTGTATGTGATGGAACTGAACATCCAGTGCAAAAGTGTCCCACTTACGCTGAGATGAGGGGAGTGTGTGAGGAACAATGCAATGCCTTAGGTACGTATAACAAGCCTTATGCTTCATTTTCTGATACCTATAACCCAAGGTGGCGAAATCACCCCAATTTCAGTTGAAAACCTGAAAACCAACAATCTACCCAAAAATATCGTGCTTACAACGCACCTCCACATTAATTCACAACCTCCAGGAATTCCTTAGAAGACACCTTGCATGCTTTTATAGAAGCACGGGGTAAAACCAACCACAAGTTCGAAACTATGATTACTCAAGTTGTTGAGGAGAGTAAAGAGATGAAAGTCTACATGTCCAAACTGACCAAAGCTTTAGCTATAGGGGAGCGTGGAAAATTTCCAGCTCAAGCCCAACCAAATCCTAAAGGACAACACATGGCACAAACTTCAGGCTCAGAAGAAAACAACATTAAGGAAGTAAATGCCATAACCACTAGGTCCGGAAAGACTATAGAACCAACCAACAAACCTAGAGACGAGGAGAAAAATTCTAGCACTCCAGAAAAGGATAGACCTATTGAAGAGGTAGTGGAGATCCCAACTAGAGTACCTTTCCCTCAAGCTTACCTTGAAAGCTACCGGGCAACACATTGAAATTTTGGAACATCTTAAACAGGTGAAAATCAATCTACCCCTTCTGCATGTGATTGCCCAAGTCCCCACATATGCGAAAGTTCTGAAGGACTTATGCACTGTAAAGAGAAAGCACCATATTAAGAAAACCGCTTTCTTAACCGAGCAGTTAAGTGCTGTAATTGAACAAAGGATCCCACCTAAGTATAAAGATCCTGGTTGTCCCACTATTTCTTGCATAATTGGGAGCCATGAGTTTGCACAAGCCCTTCTTGACTTAGGAGCTAGTGTTAAACCTCATGCCATATGCTATCTACTCATTGTTAGGCTTAGGTGAGATAAAACCTACATCTGTAGTCTTACAATTAGCTGATCGATCCACTGTTAGGCCTAGGGGAGTAGTTGAGAATGTGTTAGTTCAAATTGATAAATTCTATTATCCCGTCGACTTCTTGGTACTAGATTTGAAGGTTGATGTGAATATTTCCTTTAAAATTACCATAATTCTTGATAGACCCTTTCTTGCTACTGCTAATGCTCTTATTAATTGCAGGAATGGTCTAATGAAGCTATCTTTTGGGAATATGACTTTAGAAGTCAATGTTTTCCACATTGCTAAACAACCACGGGAGGATGATGAGTGTCATCAAACATTTATGGTTGATGCAGTCATTCAAGAGGAGACACCTGCAACTACTGATTTTGATCCCTTGAACTTATTCCTCTTAGATTCTGAAATTCCATATGCTGTTGATGATGAAGAGTATACTAATATTTATGCTGTTTTTGCAATAATGCGGGATTATGGAGCATCACCATGGTAACCAAAGTTTGAAGAATTGCCAGAGAGGAGTGGAGGACAGCAACCATCAAGCATTGAGAGCCCTAAACCAGAATTGAAACCGCTGCCTCAAGGACTAAAACATGAATTTCTTGGACCAGGTGATACCATTCCTGTTATTATATCTTCAGAATTGAATGCATCACAATGTAAACTTCTACACATTCTAAATGAGCACAAATCTGCAATAGGATGGACTATAGCTGACATCAAGGGTATTAGTCCCCTAATTTGCTCACATAGGATTTATCTAGAAAAGGGAACTAATCCTAGAAGAGACCCACAACGTAGGCTGAACCCCACAATGAAAGAGGCAGTGAAAAATGAAGTGCTAAAATTGTTAGATGCAGGAATCATTTATCCTATTGCTGACAGTAAATGGGTTAGTCCTACACAGGTAGTCCCTAAGAAGTCAGGAGTCACAGCGGTGAAAAATGAACTAGGTGAGATGGTTAGTGACTGCATGGCGCATGTGCATAGACTATAGGAAGTTAAATGCTGTCACTCACAAAGACCACTTCCCCCTCCCCTTTTTGGACCAAATACTTGAACGTGTGGCTAGTCATCCCTTCTATTGCTTTTTAGACGGATATTCTAGTTACTATCAAATTGAAATAGCCTTAGAGGATCAGGAAAAGACCACATTTACGTGTCCTTTTGGTACTTGTGCATTTGATAGGATGCTATTTGGACTTTGCAATGCTCCTGCCACATTTCAAAGGTGCATGATAAGTATGTTTAGTGATATGGAAGAGGATTGCATGGAAATGTTTATGGATGATTTGACTATTTTTGGGACATCTTTTTATGCGTGCTTGTTGAATTTGAAAAGAGTTTTAACCATATGTGTGGAGAAAGACTTAGTTTTGAATTGGGAAAAATGTCATGCCTTCCGGTATTGTCTTAGGGCATGTCATTTCTTCAAAAGGGATAGAAGTTGATAGGTCTAAAGATTGAACTAATCTCTAAATTGCCCACACCTAAGACAGTAAAGGACATTAGATCATTTCTTGATCATGCAAGTTTTTATAGGAGGTTTATACAAAACTTCTCTCCTATATCTAGACCCATATGTAACTTGCGTAACAAAGATGTGACTTTTGAATGGACACCTGAATGTCAAAATGCTTTTGAACTGTGATTGGTAAATTGACCTCAACACCTATAATGCAACCACCCGATTGGACATTGCCATTTGAAATTATGTGTGATGCTAGTGATTTTGCGGTAGGTGCTGTTCTTGGGCAACGAAAGGAAGGTAAGCCTTTTGTAATTTACTATGCTAGTAGGACTCTAAATAGCGCTCAAATGAATTATTCCAATACTGAAAAAGAGTTACTAGCCGTTGTCTTTGCACTTGATAAGTTTCGATCTTATTTGATTGGCTCCCCCATCACTATTTTCACATATCATGCAGCCCTCAAGTATCTTTTTACAAAGAAGGATGCTAAGGCGCGATTAATACGATGGGCTTTACTTTTACAGGAGTTTGATATCACCATCAAGGATAAGAAGAGAGTGGAAAATGTTGTAGCAGACCATCTGTCAAGATTGACGTTTGCAGATAACTCAAACACCATACCAATTGGAGATGAATTCCCTGATGAGAATTTATTCTCCGTCTCTTCTTTATCGTGGTCTGCTAACATTGTAAATTACTTGGCTGCAGGTGAAATCCCAAAGGAATGGAGTGCACAGGATAGGAGAAAGTTCTTGTTTGAGGTACGTAACTTTTTTTGGGATGACCCATGTTTATTTAAGTATTGCTCCGATCACATCTTAAGGCGTTGCGTTCCTGACGATGAGATACCCAGTATACTAGACTTCTGTCATACCCAAGCTTGTGGTGGCCACTTTTCTATGAAAAAGACCGCTGCAAAAATTTTGCAGTGTGATTTTTATTGGCCCACCTTGTTTAAGGACACTAATACCTATTGTAGATCTTGTGAACGGTGTCAAAAACTAGGTGCTATTTCCCGACGTAAGATGATGCCCTTAAACCCCATTTTAGTAATTGAGGTATTTGATTGTTGGAGGATTGACTTCATGGGACTTTTCCCACCTTCTTTTGGCTATCTATACATTATTGTTGCGGTCGATTATGTGTCTAAATGGGTAGAAGCAGCATCTTGCAGAGCTAATAACAATAAAACGGTTGTAAAATTTTGAAAGAGAATGTTTTATCTCGTTTTGGTACACCACGTGTTATCATTAGTAATAGAGACACACATTTCTATAACCGTTCATTTGAGGCTCTAATGAAAAAGTATGGGGTTATTCACAAAATTTCTACTGCTTATCACCCCCAAACGAGTGGACAGGTAGAGTTGGCGAATAGGAATATTAAACAAATTTTGGAGAAAACGGTGAACCTTAATCATAAAGATTGGTCCTTAAGATTAAATGATGCACTTTGGGCTTATCGTACAGCTTTTAAGACTTCACTAAGCATGTCCCCATACAGACTAATATTTGGAAAGCCGTGTCACTTACCTGTCAAACTTGAGCACCGAGCATTTTGGACTATTAAGCATTTCAACTTTGATCTGGAAGAGGGAGATAAACATAGGAAATTTCAATTGAATGAATTAGAGTTGAGAAATGATGTCTATGAAAGCTCTAGAATCTACAAGTCGAAAATGAAAGCTTTTCACGATAAAAATATTTTAAGAAAAACTTTTGAACCAAACCAGATAGTGTACTTGTATGATTCTAGACTTCACAAACACACGGGAAAACTCCGTTCTAGGTGGACTGGCCCCTTTGTGGTGACATGAGTTTTTGAAAATGGGGCTGTTGAAATAAATGATCCCAGTGATGGTACAGTATTCAAAGTGAATGGACAGAGACTCAAAATAGTCTATGGGCAACAGGTGCCTGCAGTGGAAGAAATTCTTCTTGCAAACCCAGTTTACCACCCATGACACCCTTTAGGTACGTCTTTCACCTCGTTCTGTATATTAGTTCTTAGATTACTTTTTTTTTAGGTGTGTTTTGCATTTTTCTTTTAGTTTATTTTCATTTTCTGCATCACCCATTTCCATTTGAGTACTTTCAGGCTTTTTATACCTCAAGTTTCTGTTGATTCATTAACATGCTCAGGGGACATCTTTCCCTTATTTTCTTTGGTATTCATATTTATACATTGAGGACAATGCAATATTTAGTTGGGGGAGAGTTACTTTGAATTATATTATGATTATCATGGATTTTTATTGATTTGTCATGATGGGTTTACAAAAAAAAAATAACTAAGTTTCTGATTTGCTGCATGATTGTGCTTTTGAATGACAAAATGTGCCACTAAGAGTTAATTTTGCTATGAAAGTCTAGATGTCATGACATTTGCTAAACTTTTCGTACACACAAGCCTTGTGGTAAGATGGTAGTTTAACACATGTAGTTAGAGGGTCTCTTGTTGAAGTTTTTCCTGTGAGATAATTGGTGAGGATGGAGAGCCACAATATACTAAAATATGGCCATAAGCGTTCATTGATCTTGTCAATTGGAAACTCCTTTGAGAATAACACTACATGGTTTGTGGTAAGATGATGAATTACTTAGGAAATGATGAAAGTCAATTTAGGACTGACATTTGAGCTTTCAACCTTTCTTTTCAATACCCCTAGTAGCCACTTTGAGCCATACACATATATATCATTTTCTTCATGCACCTATGTCATCCATACTTCTCCACATTGAAGTACAATTTTTGCGTATATTTGTCCATCTTTTTACTTCCAAGTGTGTAGTGGATATTGGATGTTGATTTGTGAAGAATAGAAACAAGAAAAATGACAAGAGTTGGCTAGTGTCAAGTATTTAAAAAAAATGAAAAATTGAAAAAAAAAAAGTTCAATGAAAAGAAAGAAAAAAAAATTGATTAATTTTGGGATTTTGACAATTGATTAATTTTGGGATTTTGAAATGTCAAAATAGGTATTTATTGGAAGTTGTGATCGATCGAGATGTTCGATAAGATTTATAACTAAGTGCTTGGAAGTATTTGAATTTTTGTATCCGTTCATATCATACGATCCAACCAGAACTTCATTACAACCATTTGTATTGACCGTTTTGATCCTAAGTAGGCTATGGTAAGAAGTTGATGAATTCTCATTTGGCAGTATGTTTATCACAGAATCAATGTTTGCTTGTTGCTTGTTCATAAATATTTAAACCTCCAATTTTGAGTGTACATCTCCCTCAACTCCATAAAGAGAAATCCTGCACTAAACACCTTGATTAAAGAGAAATCCTGCACTAAACACCTTGATACCCGTGAGTTATGGAGCTGAACCTTCAACTTGAAATATACTTGATGTTGCATGTGTTAGGGTTAGCGGTAAGATGGCTATGGCTTGACACACACTCGCACATTTGGCATGAGTCTTTGACTTCTTGATAATTGTGACATTGTTAATTTCGTGTGGTACTGAGTTTGAAAAGGGCATGACATGTGGTTAAATTAGAACTTGATAAATTAACTTGCAATATTGACTAATCTTTGATCATTTTATTTTGCATTAAATTGCTAGGGACTAGCAATAAGCAAGTTGGGGGTGTGATAATAACACATTTATTACGTTTTTCACCCATTAATATTTACATTTCTATGAATATTTGATGCCTAAATGCACTAAGTACTTCTATACCTTGGTTTAGGTTGCAAATGGGTGAAAGCGGTGGAAAATTGAAGAAAATAGCGAAAAATGGCCAAAATGGAAGAAAGCGATAGTTCAGGGACTAAAGTGCAAATACTACAAACTTGTTTCCAACCTTGTGATGAAGATTCGAAAGTGTTAGAGGTTAATTGGATGAAAAAAGGGGTCAAATGGGTGAAATATAGCCAAGACTATCTCATATCAACTTTCAAGTTCAAAAGTTTTACACCAGTTTTCAGCCTCATTTTGAAACCAATTTCTGACACGGCAAACAATCGAATTGGAAGTTTACATCTGAAGTAAAGTTGTAGCCCTTTGAGTTAGCTTTCCAACGCATCTTGAATCACTTCAATCGGACATCGAGAGAGAAAGTTATGGCCAGAATACTAAAGACTGTCAAGCGGGAAAACACTAAACCTATACGGTCGCATAGGGTTATTTTCATGCGGTCGCATTGGACCTTTCAGAGATTTCCAGCAACCAATCTCAGCCTTCTATGCGACCGCAACACTTATGCCTATGCAGTCGCATAGGCCATCCGAGCACGAAATTTTTCAATTTCCTAAATTGATTCAACCACTTATGGAAACAACTTTTAACACGTTTTTTGAACCCTAAACTCGACCAGAACGCCTACCATTCATCTCCTATCAATTTTTTCTCTAGTTTGACTCAAGAACTCCATGAGGAACTAAATCTATTGGTGAAGCTTGGAAAGAACTCGATTGGTTTTGAACATTTCATCGTTTCGTCACCCATGTAATGTGTTTTTATTGATTAAACAATTCTAGAATTTAAATTTCATTAAATTATCTTGTTTTGAAATTGATTTAACCTTTATTAAATTTGTTATGGATTCAGTCATGCTTTTTCCATTGATTAATTGAAATAGTTGTTAAGTTTCAATTTCATGAACCTATGTTGAGATTGATTTAACTTTTACTAAATTATTCATAGATTTAGTCACGCTCTTTCTATTGAATGATTGAACTAATTGTTGAATTTCTATCTCAATTATTTTATTGGTGTGATTCAATTACTGCTTTATGCTTGAAGTATATGGTCGATCTTTGAATCTGATTTCAATGAATGATGTGAAATTATGCTATAGGAAATCTATATTTTGGAATTACCATAGAATTGATCAAGCATTGTATGTGAAATTCTCCGGTTAGAGTATTAGGATAAAGATCTCTAATCGAGTAATATGAATGGGTGATGTACTTTGATTGATCCAAACCAGTCGAGGGAATTCTGGCGCTTCTCTATTTTTGACATTGTCACTTGAATCTAATTTAATTCGATAAACTAAATTCACACAATTTGCAAGAGAAAACCCTAGCTTTTGTCATTTGAGTAATTTTTCATCTCCCCGTGGATACGACACCCCAAAACTATACTACAACTACCGCGTTATTCTTTGGGCGTAATCACATCCCCTCAAATTGATGTTGGTAAAAACATGAATTTGCAATCATGAACCGGCGATGATGACAATACTTGTGCCCACTAAGAAAAAATCCAAATCAAAGCAACCACCTACGAAAATTAGTGACGAGAGATCATGAACAAATAATGCAGAAACAACAAAGTACTCATTTCTTCAAAGTCACTCCAAGAACACTCCAAAGATACTACGAGAACTCACTCCCCAAGAAGAATTTCCAAAAGAAATTCACGAAGTGTGCCGACACACAGTGAGCTCTATCTGTTGGGAGAACTTAGTCGAACACGTAATTCGTGTTCCAACAAAAACTCCAATGCCAAAACACCGATCAAAACTCCAGATACTGCAGGTGGAAGAAATCCCATAAAACAACCTACACCAAGACATTTTTTTTTTTTGGTAAATTTTCAAAATAAAAAAAAAAAAAGACTGATTTTGAATTACTTTCTCAATACGTTAAAATGAACATGAACAGAAAAAAAAACAATGGATTTGACGAATACCAGACGGGAGGAGCAAAAAAGCTCATCCCGCCTTGAGAAAACCTAATCAAGAAACAAAAGAGAAAATTCTAAGAAATTGGTTCTGATACCATGTCAAATATATTCAATAGAAAACTTGATGCCCCTCTATGTGAGAAATTTTCTTATTATATAAAACCAAAATAACAACTAAATTTGGAAGCAATCAATTACAATAATAATTAATGGTAAAAACAATCTATCTATAATAGTCGTAATCTTTGACGATTTTCGTAATCTTATTCAATTTTCGACGATCTTCGAAATCTTATTCAATCTCCTTGACAATAAGGCTACAAATTGGTCAATGTATCATATATCCAACCATTCGAGTATGAAAATAACAATTCACTGGAATATTTTTTATTTTATTTTTTTTGAAATATATTTAAGATACAAAAAGAAAAGTTTGAAGATTTTACTTTTCTTGTTGACTAGTTGCCGCTTCGGGACATTGTGGAATATTTTCAGAATAGTGTGATTGTGTAACATATTCTTCCTCTTTATTTGTATGAGAGATATTAAGGAAAATCTTTACAGGACGAATTATGATAAATAGTTCATATGGAAGATTACTGTTGCTAGATTTAACTTTCCTTCTTCAGTAATAGTTCATGTGGAAGATTATTGTTGCTAGATTTAACTTTCCTTCTTCAGTAATTTGTAAGCCGTATAAGGTCTCTCTCTCTCTCTCTCTCTCTCTCATTCAAAAGATAAAGAGTAATACAAGGTTTATATTATTCCCAGAATTTCTTTTCAGTTATTTTTATTCCATAGTTTCCAAGAAAAGTAAATCAGTTAACACTTAATTAATCATATAAAATGAACCTTTGGTGGAGATGGGATAACTTCCAACCCTTACCATCCAAAATACTATATAAAACTAGCTTTCTCAATAAAAATTTAATGGTCAGACATTTAATGCATCATGCATGAAGTCAAAAATAGAAAGAAGCTAAGCCTCGTTCCCTACAAATTGGAGGTTGGCTGCATGAATCCTTTTTAGCCACTCTTTCTGGTTCCTTTCTACTAGAAATCTAAAGCAACAAGTTCTTAGAAACTATAATAGACTATTAGCATCTTCGACTAAGCTTAAAAGGTTCTTCTTAACCAAACATGCTCTATGTTAGCCTTGGTCCACCCTAAGTGGGCTACCATCGTCGTGCCACTCTTATTAACAAAATCATCTTTAAGTCTACACTAAACATGTCACCACTACTGACCATGGCCAGAGCTAGGGGAGGAAAAGTTCTTTTTTGCATTGGGCTAATACAAAGAAGAAAAATAAAATCCCCTAAAAAATATTTTTTACATATAAAAAAAAATAATCGGGCTTGGGATCCCCCTAGGCTAAATCCCAGGACTGCTAGCCCTATCTATTTCCCTGCAGCTAACAGTTCCTTCATTTATAGTCAATCGGTGAATTATAAACCAACATGCAGTCCAAAATCGCATTACCTTCATTATTTCGATCAATTAGTCGGCCAAAATTTTCATGTTCTTTTTCATAACCTGAGTTACCTTCCCCAATATCACTACTCAAATCTCCAATAGCAAAGCTCTAATTTTGCCTAGGGATTGCCTGAAACAACCATCCATCTGTTGTTCTGTTACCTCATCTAATCCTATCTGTGGAGCATATTCACTGATAATATTAATCGATTGTTCTCTTGAGAGAACTCTAACTACTTTAATCAATAATCGACTGGTTTTATTTATACAACCTCATTTTAATCCCAATTCAGTCATATTGTCTACACAATTTCTATTCATATCACGTATACCAAAGATTATATCAAGTATTCCCTCATTCTTTTACCTTGTCTTCTACCAATCTGAACTTACGTATGCAAGCTATACTGACTTTCCGTAGATGCATCATATGTACTAGCTCTAAGGATCTTTCGAGTGTCCTTATATTCTTAGTTCTGCTAAATTATATTATTCTAAACCAATTTATTTACCCACAAGGTGCCCTAACACACACTTGATCACTTTTCACTACACCCTGGATTCGGTGCATATTAGGATTCATATAACATGACTAAGTTCTACATTGAGACACCTAACGCAATCCTCAATATACAAGCACTACAAATAAATGAAGACCAATTTCCTTGGGCATTCAAGTCATATTGTTTGAGTAATTAACCTTCTTATGAGAAAGACATGTGAAATAACATTAGCACCTCCAAAACAATTAGTTCAGTCATGATATCATATGCAATTATCTCAACTGGAGTCTTTTACAACCAGGTCATCTTGTTTGTGTTTTGCACCCCTCCCCCCCTCTCTCCCCCCTTGCAGTGGTTGGTTAGGGTTCAAACAGATTTAAAATATTGTTGGCTACCTATGATGCACTAACTTTCCAGTATCAGATCTCCAAATAAATATGAAATAAATTAACCAACAACGTAGAGACTATTCAAACAAAATATTGAATAGGAAATATATCTTTCAAATATATAAATTCTGTTTTAAGTGTAAGATATGCACAAAATCTAGTTCTTCATAAATTCTATGATAACAAAGATTCAAGCCAGCACATATTTTTACAGAAATCACAGTATCTATCTCATAAATATCAAGTGTCCTTAAAGATTTAGCTATATAAATAAATTCCAAAAATATGAACAGGAGTTTTAACCACCTCAAAGAAAGTTATGGGAATTTATCCACTCAAAAACAAGACCCTCATAATCAAACATTTTGATCCAGAAGTAGATAATAGATATCAAACACCTAGTTCTCTACGCAGAGATGAATAAGAGTAAACTATACCTGTATTCCTGGAATACTAAGTGTCTGAAAATCAGAAAAAGTATAAGTTCCTCGAGGAAGTTTCAGTGATGTATGGCGCCCGTCTGACAGTCTCTGCTTCAACCTCTTTTCTTCTTCATCAAATCCAGCTATCCTGAGGTCTGCCTTCTCATTTTTTAGAACTTCATCAACCTCCTCTGTGGACACGCCCATCATTCTAATAGATTTGGCCTGAAATGCAAATAATGAAAACAGTTGTTACCTAAAGAAAAATGCCTTCACATGAAAATCTCATACTGGAAACTCTATGATGAACATTAGAGAAATTATTAAGCCCTTGTTTGTCATCCATTTTTTTCTCGTTCTCTCATTTTTTCTCTTTCTTCATTTCAACCACACATTCTATCAATAAAATAATATTATACATAAACCCAAAAAGTTTACTTACTTTTTAACCACATTCTTCCATCAATCACTATTCCAAATCAAATTCTTCTCCAAAATGGGTGTCAAACACAACCTAAGGTAATATGCCTTTACTATTTTATCTTCTCCCACAAAGATAAAATAAGTAATCTCTGAACAAATATTGTGTAAACTCTGTAAAAACTTATGAAGTTTGATTTTTATCCCTGCTTAGGCTAGCTTGCACCAGCCTACTGCTTAGCAACATATCTAATACAGATCATAAATAATTACATAGAAAATTACATGAACCATTCTTGCTTAATTAACCCCTAACAGAAATTTCTAGAGACAGATGAGAGGAGATACTCAAGAGATGTGATAGCTTCAGAATAAACTCGAAGACATACGAAACAAATACAAACATAAGTCAGGCATCAGGCTAGTTGGTGCATGAGATTTCCAATCACAGCTCGCCCCCGACAATACTCAGCGGCAGAGTCGTATCCCATGGTTATTTCTCTAAAGTTAATAGCATATGTCGAAAGCACTAGTTTCAACAATAATTGAGGCTAAAAGGTTGTAATGGATAGACATGGAATACTTTTAACTGCAGCTTTAACTTTTTGAACAACTAAAGTATGCTTGTGACTCCATGGTAGTGGAGGCTTTTGCAGCCTTCGAAAAAGAGAAGCACATAATAATCGGATATTTTTTATAAAATTAGCTACATAATTGACACTGCCTAAAAGCGCTGCAAGCTAAACATCTTGAATTTCGTCAGAAAATTTGTCGGCAAATTCAAAACTTCTTTGAATAGGTGTAAGTGTTCCTAAATGGATAAAATGACCTAAAAACCTTATGCGAGTTTGACAAAAAAATCTTAGCTGAGACAGTTAATCCATTATTTTTTTATGACTTGTATGAATGTATTAAGATGTTTGAAATATTGTTCTAAACTTTCATAATAGATTAAAAAATCATCAATGTAAACTATAATGAAATTTTGATGTGGATTGAAAATATAATTCATAATTTTTTGAAATTCGGAAGGAGCATTTTTAAGACCAAATGGCATGAAATTCCTTCGTACCGGCCAAATGGAACACTAAAAGCAATTTTGTATTTGTCTTCTTTGATTTGAATCTATCAGATACTAGATTTCATATAAAATTTTGAGAAGCTATCAGCTTTGAGCAATCTGTTTAACATATCTTCCTTTTGAGATAATGGATATCGAATCCAGCAAAGAACTCTATTGAGGGGTTTATATAATAATGGGAACACCTCGTTTAATTTGAGCAGAATTATTGATATAGACGACTGAGCAGCTCCATGGAGATTTACTTAGACTAATTAATCCTTTCTCAAGTAAATCATTAATTTCTTTGACACAATAATGAAGTAATTCCTTGTTCATTTAAATGGGACAAGATTTACCATAAATCATTGATTCATGAAATTCAGATCATAAGGAAGTGAGATAATATGTTTCTTTCTATTCCAAAAAACATTAGGAATAGTAGACATCTCATCTTCAATTTGTTTTTGAAGGAATGAAATTTTTTCTTTTATAGAAGAATTTTGTAATTGTTCTTCAATTCTTTGAAATTTTATTATTTATTCTTTGGGAAATTGAATGTGTTTTTTCTTGAGATTAATATCATTAATAATTTTTGAAATAGACGCTTCCTTTAAAGAATTAAGATCCTTATTGTGGAGACTTGTGTTTTTGGTAAACAATCGCCCGGGCATGGCGCGACACCCTTTGTGAGGAGACACCCCTTCTCCCGAAGTTACGAGATTATTTTGCCTAGAGCCATTCTACATGTCAATATTGGCAACAATGAAATTTATAATTTGGTCCAGCATAAATCAAACTCAGGAAATGAATTTGAATTCTTTGTTGACCACAATAGTCATATTGCAAAACTATTTTTGAAGTTGAATACGGTTGATGACATTAATTTTTTCTTCTACTATTTGAGAAGTATCTTCTTCAGAGGAAGAGTCATGACTAAAACTATTTTCTTGTTATGTTGTCTTGGTTTTCAAGAAAACTTCCATCCGAACATCTTTCATTTGACGTTCTAGGATAGCAATTTGAGATTTCATCTCCTTAATTTTTAATCGTAATTCAGAACTAGAAGATTTTGAAGATGTGACTCCAATATTGAACTTATTTAATATATTTTTCATATTAAATGGCGTAACTGATATTTTTGAAGTATATGGTAAAAGAAGAGAGAATTTATTCTTTAATTGAGAATCGTCAATTTTCTTAATTATTTCTTGAATGAATTCTTCAGTAAGAACATCTATAGCTTTACGACCACAAATTTCTTTACATTGACTTGAAGTATAAAAAGAGGAATTTGAGCTTCATCAGTCTTCTTGATGTTGATAAACTGGTTCAAGTTCAGAATCAAATTCTTCATTTGAACTAGAATTGAGCAGATTGATAAGTTCAAGTTTAATATCTTTTTCTATTTGAAAATTATTAATCTTTCCCTTCATTGGCCATTTAATGGAATACTAACCTTTTTGTTTGCATTTCCAGCAAGTAATTTTCGAAGTTTTAGGAATTCGTTTCCTAAAAGATTTTCGTTTTGAATATTTGGGAGGATAAGATTGAGAAGATTTTTGTTTTTGAAAAGATCATTTGCCCATTTGAGAAGGAAAACGTTTCATTTCAATTTTGAAGACGAAGGAATGACTTTTTCTAATCCATATTGATCACAGAATGATCCAAGTTCTTTACGACTCCCAGATCTCTCTGATTTCAATTTCGCTTTGAGTTTGAGATCATTACATAATGCTAATCCTTCTTTATTGAAGAAGTTGGTAATCTCGCCATAAGTTAGGAGAGCATATCGAATGGTATCATTATGTTGAAGTTTGATAGAATTCGTAACCCTTTGAGCAAAAAGTTCAAGAAGTCCAAATATAAATCTTGCTTTCCAAAAAGATTGATTGCAATCTTCATGGAGCAAAACCATACTAAGGAACATATTCTTAATCATGAAATTTAGGACAACTAAGATTTAACAAAATCTCAGATGTTCTATCTTGAAGAACAACTAGATTTCCAATAAAATGTTTGAGAATTGAAAATACAAGAGTGTTGAAACTATCACTTTGATGTTGATCATTGATAGCTTGAATAACTTTGTTACAATCTTAGGTTGCAAGACAATTGTTCCACCAACTTTTCAGTTGTCCTGTGAAACCACATACTACATTACCAAAGGCAATAACATGAGTAATTTCTCGACATGCATTAGATGTATAACAAACAACCATATGTTCATGTAATTGGAGAATATTATACTTTGTTAAACCGTCGATATTTCATTCAACGATTTCATTGCCTAAATAAGAAATCTGAGACTTCTTTTTCTCGTATATCAGGATAAGGAGGACAAAATAAGATTTGGAAGTTTTCAATTTTGTCCCTTCAATTTATTGAAATGAGACGGTTCATTCTCAATAAATTGAACTTCGAGTTCTTGTGGATTATCTATAGAATCCCGAAAAAAATATAATGAAATTAGGCTCATATGTTTATGTGATGATCTAGTACCACGAGCCTAGCCCATAGACGAACCTTATGCTCGGCCCACGTAAGAAATGAAAGCCTAATACTAGTTCGACGTGTCTTAAATAATATCATAAAATTTACAAGAAATCATGCATATTTTCTATAAAATATTAAGATTTTTAAATAAAGTTGGACGGAATTTGATGTTTCCCAAAGATTTGACAGACGGTGAAATTTTATTTTTAAGTATAGTCAATATTTTTAGAATTTGATTTGCGTACACATTATTTTTAAAGGACTACATTATAAGTTTTAAAAATGGGAAATAAAAGAGAATCTATATGTTTCCATTTGAGGATTAATGATGATATTTTCTTAACTCGCTAAGTGAATAAATTATAGGGACCTAGAATAATATTTGTTTTCCTCAAATTCAAATATATAGGTGTGTGTGTATATATATATATATATAATTGTACAAAACAATTTAAGATGTTAAAGGTTATAAAAGACATGAAACATTTTCATAAATTGATGAAGAATCAAACATTTATATTTATTGGAATGAAACCTATCATTTAAATTTCCAAACACACACACACACACTGTTACAGGTTTTAAATGTACAAATGAAACTTACAAAACCATTAGCCTATTTTAAATTTACTTAAATTGGAGAGTATTGCCAACTTTATTGGAGATGAGACCCAATAGTTTCCTACACGTTTAACCCACCATTTTCCCTATTAAACATATCCTTTAATCATAATAAATTGTGAATAACCTGCCAACAATTATTCACTATGGGACTAACCGTTTTCTTACCTTTCAAATTCCCAAATAATTCATATTTCCTTCTACTATATATATTTGTATAGTTTTACATATGAGGGTTCACACTTTGAACAAGAAAAAGCTTTCAAAAGTAAAGAGAAGCAGATTTTTTAGTCACGAAGCATAATTTACGTCCAACTTCATCGATTCAAAAGCGTCAAACAAAGGTAGGTAGAGGTGCAAGTGTTTATTTCATTTTCAAATTATGATTTTTTGTTAAGTGTTTGAATGAAATGGTACCTCCGAGTACGGTGCTTCGGCACTACAATATAATGAAATGGTACCTCCAGGTACGGTGCCTCGGCACTACTATGTTTGAATGATCATTATCCGGTTCTATGCATTACGAAGCTTCATAACTCCATGGAAATTGGATTTTGCCGAAAATCCTTCTACGTGCGACATATGAATCTACCGTTCAAAGTTTTATAATTTGTTAACGAAATGCACCGATAACATCTATTGAGTTTCAAATTCATGGGTTAATTCCCTTTCTACAGATTGATTTGATATGATTTTCTTGGGACGTGGATGATGGTAAAGAATGATGCAACATGCTATGGGGAAGCCGGTGATTTAACGTTTTAAATTCGATTATAAAATGTTTACGTTATTTTAAATAGATTTCTATGAAATGTCATAGGTTGAACTATTCTAAGCACATTTCTTTATGAATAATTAATGTTTAAAGGTAGATATGTTTCATAAAATTTGATTGCAATTCACCATTTACAAGAAAAAAAAACCCCAAGTGTTAGTAATTTAATGTTGTTATTTCATTATAATTTCAGATTCTGCCTTGACTTTAAAAATTCATAACTTAATCGTTACTTGGAGTTTTTCAACAAAACGAGTGGTATTTGATAGCCTCATAAGTTAGCTACTGAATAAACTTGGAATCATGTCAATCCGATGTTGGTAGAATTTTAAATGTCACTTAGAGTAACTGCACCGGGTAGTGCTGCTATTTTCCAGCTTCTGCCCTTGGATTTAAAAATTCATAACTCGATCATTACTTGAAATTTTTTGGGTAAAACCAATGGAGTTTGATAGCCACATGGGTTAGACACTGCATAAAGTTGAAATCATGTTGATTTGATGTGTGTAGAATTTTATATATCACTTTAAGTAAATTGCGCTGGGTTACCTTCCAAACTGTGTCGTTGCGAGGTTTTGAAAAAATATTTTTATACCTCATATGTTGCCGACGGAAGTTGATTTTTGGATATGTCATAGTATAAAGAGTTTTCTACTTTATTATAAAATTTCATGAAATTTCAGAATCGGTAGCTATGCAAACGAATTTATTTTTGACTATTGCTGTTTGAGATAGAAAGCGAAACAGCAACATTCATTTTTATTTTTTACCTAGAATTTCACGTCAATAAATGGATACATGCATGGAAATCATTCTGAAACATTTTTTTTATTTGGTTCTAGTATTGAAATGATGTTGTTTAGAATTAAATAAGTCTTGAATTAAATTCTTAAATTAAATTTTTATACTTTCCGCTAAAGGTATCGTAAATTCTTAAGTTTACGACTAAAGTAAAGCTAGTCTAGTAACGTTTCGATCCATGTGGGTCGGAGCGCTACATTATCAATCATAATGATATTCTTAGAAGTTCCAAGTTTAGAGATTAGATTTGCAAGTTCTTGTAAAACGCTTGGTTCAGCATACAAAGAGTCTCTTTTTAATTTTGGAGTAAGTTTTGAATCAATAGGTTTAAAAATTATATCAAAAGGTTTTTTGTCATCTTTTTTAGAAGATGTATCAAAATCAGAATTAACTTCAATTCTAGATAATTGAGAACATAGAGATTGAAGAACAATATTAGTATAATTGTTCTAAAATTGAATATTTTTGTTACCTTTTGCTGTAGTACTAGAGCCGTCTAGTGTATCCGCGGGAATTTGTCCACGAGATGATACAACAATTTCAATGTTTTTATGAGAAACAACTATTTCCTGCATCGGAGGATATTCATATTGAAACGTTTGACCGGAGGGAGTTTTACTTGTTTTCTTATTAACATAAGTATTTTGAATAGATTTCGTTCTAGCAATTTTCTTGCCAAAAAATTTAATGTGTGCCAACTTATAGAAATTTAATTCTCCAGGAAAATCATGAAATTCTTCCCAGAAAAATTCTATTTCATCTTTTGAAAACATGTTTTTAAGAGTGATGAAAATTTTTGACAGAAGGAGTTCGATCAATTTTGAATTCATTTCTTGTATCAATTGTAGGAAAAATGACATTACACTGTCTATCCATTATTTCTAGTTGGATTAGGTAGCACGTCAAACAAAGTAGGAGAATCGGGATATTCTCATTTATTATCCTTATCAGAAGTATATTGAGCCTTGTAATTGTTGGAATAAAATCATCTCCTTTTAACTTACCAGGAAAGGTTGAAAATCTTGCAGATTGAAAAGGATTTTCAGATCTAAAACAATAGGACCTTCAGAGATTATTTGATGTAGTAGCCTTATCAAAAATCACCTTAAAATGTCCATTAGGAAAAGAACTGTTCTGACGGGAGCAGGAATTGGGCTTTGAGCATTTTCAAAATCCCATTCAAATCCTCTAGTTGGAAGATTCCATGATATTCTTTTAGGAATCACGGTATTTGAAACAAGAGGGTTGACCTCCACCAGAAGGCTTTCTTCATTAAGAGATGAGCAAAAAGCTCGAATATTGAGTTAAGCATTCATTAGCACATATATCTTTCTATATATAAAAAGTGGCTATTAAACGGAATATGTTGGTTTAACGGAAAAACTAACAGAATTTCTTGTTTTAACGGAAAATCTTTTTTCACCACCCCTTACTTTCAAAATTATAATTAAATAATAATAAAAATAAATTAGATTTTGATAATTCCTTCAAACTAAAATATCTTGGAGCTAACTTATCCGACTTTTTCTCGAATCTGATTTATGTATCATAAAAATGAAAAATATAACCGTTATCCATCACATCAATCTATCAATTTTGAATTTCTATCTCTTGTGTGCGGTCCAATAACGACTATATTTTTCATTCTCATTCTACATTAATGAGAATCAAATGGAGCCTAAGTAAACTTATTTTCTTACCCCTTAACATACCTTGAGTTTTCTGTTTGTGATTTTGGGTTGGAGATGACAGAAAGAAGCACTTTATTTAATTATTTATCAATTACATAAACATTACATCATTAATTATTTAATTAACCAAAAAAATTACATCTTTATTAATAACAAATTAATTCTTAAACAAAACTATTAAATATAAACTAAGCAAACGTGCATTGCACGTTGCTTGCACCCAGTATATATATAATTTGCTTATTATATGTATCCCACATTTATAGAAATGAAATTAAAATAGAGTTCAAGCAACAAAGAGCATATCCATTAGGTCGAGCTGAATTGTCAAATGACTATGTCTACAAAGATACACCACCTTCTCCCAGACATTTCCAAACCTCAATAGGCATACTATTTGGTCGCAAATTCTAACAAAAGTCCATCTTTTTCAAGAGTTTTTCCTCCAATTTTACCTTAGATCTTAGAAGTGTGTGTCATCTCCGCTCTTCCTCAGGTCAATGATTTTCCTTCTATCAGTACTTGTACTATAATTTTCATTGAACAATATCTTAAAATAGCATCCTTGCCTCTCTCTACCTGTCTTACCGAAGATTTTAAGCACTAGTCCTAAATGCTCGACAAATATAAAGTCTCTACTTTTCCACTAGCCAGCTTTGGCCAAACAAATTATTTGCTTTCAATATAAGTCAAAGTTGCTGTGAGGTGAAACTCTGACCGAGCAATTTTTCTAAATGGATCAACATCCTAGTACAATCATGTTTGGGACAAAAACTCTATGAGCATACTAATCAGCCCACTCCTAAAGCCTAAAGGTAATCGAGTACTCATTCCTCTTCTTAAAAAAGGTTTTGTTCCAAATTGATCATAAATCAAGGAAATTTCAGAACAATACAATATCATTTAAAAATTCTGCACACTAATTTTGGCACCTTAAGAACTGAAGTCTCTTCCAAGCTCAGACAGGAGTGCTCCTCAGAGAAAGGGTACATCAACTTTGAACTTGCATCGATAGGAACAAGTAGCCTCAGGGTATCAGCTTTAACATGGGTGAGCTCATGTAATTTATTCCCCAGTTCTTTGAGTAGAGCACCTGGATTTATCTCCACAATGAATTTTTCCCTCCGCCATATGACTGATATACTGTGGTTGTCCTGTTGTTCCATGGTCTGTACAACAAAACTACAATTCATGTGTAATGTAAATTTATTTATTAAATTAATTTAACTTCCCTACGATCCAAAATAGCAGAAATTATAATTCTCCATTCTTGACCAAAAAAAAAAATTCAAAAAAAAAGATACTATCTACCTCAAAATTCTAGATCCTAGAACACCTATCATAACCACTGGAAGCAAAATATATGGAAGAATTATCATATGCAAAGCACTGTTCTTATAAATAATGCACATCTTCCAGCAAACATAATTTCTTGTCTACAATGAATTAATTAGATTATCGATCAATCGTTCATAAGCTAAAAACCGAAATAAAATTTAAAATTCAATATATTGATTTTCAACTACAATGAAAACTGGACGCCCAAAAAATTTCAAGTTTTTACAAACTCAAATCAAATTTATACCAGGAAATTTAAGAAAACTACCTAAATTTGAATTTACGAGGCAAATTAACAAATTATTAAACCTAACTAAAATTAAACTATTACCTTTTTCTCTGTGTGCTGTCGTAATTTGACTGATGATTATGATATTTTGCTTTTTATGGGTATAAATACGCTATTTATATTGGAGCTCGGGTGCTGAATCAAAACGCGGCGTATTTTAGCATTCCCAGTAAATCAGTACTAACGCGATCTGGGGGAGCTTACGTATGTGCTGGCGTAGATAGACCCGCGAATATTCTAGAAAAGGAAATTTGCATGACCCAGACCTTTCAAAAGAATGCAGATAGGTCCCAAATCTTAAAATCTTAATAGATGCATCTCAAATCTTTTGAAAATATATATGCATCTGGACAATTTTCGTCCAAAAAGTCAAAGTATTTGACCCTTCTTTAATGGCGAAAATATATTAAAACTAAGTTTTTCACCTAATATATATAATAAAATAAAAGGAAACAAAAAATAAATAAATAAGATATTATTTCCTCTTATCCAAAAATATCCTCCTCACCCCATTTGTCGCTAGTACTCTCCACCATCTTTTGCCACATTCTCCACTAGTTGCCGGTGTGTACTCAGGGGCGGACCCACGAAGGGCCCAGCGGGGGCGGCCGCCCCCACTGAAAAAAAAAAAAAAAACCAATTTTTTTTTTTACAGTTTTTTTAGCTTATTTTCTATCTTAAATGCAGCCAGGATCTGGTGAAACTCATGTTTTGTATGTAATCTTTTTCTCTTTAATCTTGTTACATATTCTTCAATCTCATAGAGTTTGATGGTTAAATTTTCTTCCCACTTGAATACAGCTTGCCAGAAGGGCTTGGAAATGATTTGACAATTGAAGTCCACGATTCGAAAGGAAAGTATTTTGGCCATGTAGTAGTTCAAGTGGCTAATATTGCTGAAAAATTGACATGTTATGTAAATCTCATTTTGACAACATGTGATTGCAAAAACTGTTGCATGATCAGAGCGAATATATTTGTGGGTTTGATGCAGGGTGAGAGGCTTCGTTCATGGCCTATATAACATGAACTAGTTAGGAAAATGCAACTAAATCTAAACTATTCAACAATTCCCAAAAAAAAAATTTCGGGGGCAGCAGTCAGCACCCCTTCAACTTTAGACCCCTATACTTCGACGGACTAGCTTCGCCCCTAATCTCGCCCCTACTCAAAAATAAATCTAGGTCCGCCCCTGTGTGTACTCCTCTCAATTACCATCGTACCCAAACCTCCAATCTTAAAACCATCGCGATCCAATACAAGGATGATTTCAACATTCCAATTAAACGCATAAAAACCTTAGCCAAATTCAAAGAACTATCCATAAGAAGTGATCCCATTTTTCTCATAGGGTCCGAATAAAATCCAAAGATCTTGAGCGACCGATCCGACAGAAGAACTCAAAAGAAAAGAAGTAAATGTCTTTTAGTCAAATCTATTATGATCAATGTACAAATACAAAGACAAAAAACGACGACTCCATGTATTCTTAGAATCCCAAGTCTAAAGAATCATAAAGAGCATTTAGTCCAAAAATCTCGTTATTTAAGAAGGTTTTGAGTTTTGGCTGGTTGGTTCAATTTTCTTGAATTGAATTATGTTTTTTTAGTAAATATAAGGGGATTTTGCATAGATGTCCCCACAATGAAAAATGAACAAAATATTGTCGTTTTATGAAAAGGTGCCTAAATTTTATTTTTTTTATTTTTATTTTATTTTTTGTGCAAAGGTCCTATGTACCCTTTTAATTACTTTTTTATATGCATTTACTAGGATTTGATGTTTTAACTTGTGGAAGAAGATACCCATGAATCTACTAATTATACAATGGATAATACAATTATTAACAAAAAAATATTTATTTCATAACATTTTGTTGAAAGATCAGCCCCTGTTTGGTACACATTATTTTCAAAAGAATGCATTTTTTTGTTGATGTGATGGGAATATATGGTTGAAAAAGAAGGAAACGTTATTGATGTAATGGAAAATATTATTTTATTGAAAAATGTATGGTTGAAAATGAGTAGAAGAATGAGAATGAAAAAAATAATGAAAATGACTCTTTAAAAAAATAAGTTTTCTACTTCTTCGCCATTGAAATATCGAGAAGGAAATCAAAATGGATTCATATCTCATTTTCAGGTTAGCATTTACAATTTGTTGAATTTTTTTTATCTTGTAACTTTCTGTTTTGGAATCTTAAATGCAACATGCTTACATTACTTTGAAATTATTCTTCATTCATTCATTTCGATTAGTTTTGTAAACTATTTTGACAAAATATAGCAATATCCTCTATAAAATTTTGGAATATTCCCTATTTAATATATCAATGTTTAAATTCTTTGTCAAGCGTTGACCATTTGATAGTTGAACATTGATCGACATACTTACTACTTCATGAAGAATGTTTTTGCATCATACACTTAAATACGATCTTGTCAGATACTAATGGTCAAGGCAGACAATTCAAGTGTCAATTTCAACATATCTTAATTGTTAGGATAGACGTTGTAACTTTATTTAACCAGTTTGCAATTGTTCGGTAGAACCTATTAGTGGGTGCTTCGTGCATGCATTTAAGTTTGATATATTAAAATTGTACGAATGCTTATCATTTCGTTCGATAAATTTCAGGTATGAGTGATAATTTGTTATTCATCATGTTGTATGGGGGATAACTTGTGCACGCAGATGATGAATGAAACCACTTCAATCGTAATTTTAAGTAAAATCACTCTAGCAGGACTTGTCATACGATTGATGGAGAAGTTTCAATTTCATTATCCATGTACTGAAATGGTAATACAATTCAAAGTCCTGAATATGAATATACTGTCAACCAAAATACACAAAGATAGAGACTTGAATTGGTACATATTCATTCATAAAGAAATAGTTCTTTATGTTAGTCTTTTCAAAATCGAGAACCCACCAATGTACACAATGAGGGATACTGATTCCAAAAGTCTTCGTTTGTCGCAGAGGAACTATAACACCTCGAAAATTTAAGAATAGAATTTAATTATTTTAGATGCCATATTTTTTTATTTTTTTTTTTTTAAAAGTTAAGGGACTATAGTAATATATGTATAACTTTAAATATTGGGTTGAATATTTAGATATTGTTAAAGCAACAAAAAGTATAACAATATGGGTCTCGAGAAAAAGTTAATTCGGAT
Source organism: Fraxinus excelsior (assembly GCA_019097785.1). Classification (NCBI taxonomy): domain Eukaryota; kingdom Viridiplantae; phylum Streptophyta; class Magnoliopsida; order Lamiales; family Oleaceae; genus Fraxinus; species Fraxinus excelsior. Next base: position 28,091,643 of record CM032624.1, read on the forward strand.
AAGTTAGTCTCAAGATATTGGAGTTCAAAAAAATTGTAATTTATTTATTTATAGTTCAAAGTAAATTCAGATGAGGATAGCCACGTGAATGGATGTAGGATAATTATTATTGTTATTATTATTATTATTTGTTTTTTTAGAATTCTATTTAAAGTCAAGTTGTCATTACTATCACGTATTAGGATTAGAATCACATTTTGATTGTGATAAGCATTTTGTACACATGTCACCCTGTGATTTGTTTACTAAAAATTCAATTATTCAAATGTGATAAATACGATTTTCCATCACAATTGCACCATGACTCAACCACTAAAATTCTCAACTATAAATAGTGTGCAATTGTCCCACAATTCACCACCAAAGAAATTTTACACAGCAGCTTTCATATAAAGCAGTTGTAAATTTCTAATATATTTTTCAAATCTCGTTTGATCAATCAATGTAAGATACTCTTGTGCAAGTGGTTTGTTACCTTATATTTTTATGTTCAATAATTTATGCACTAATTGCCAGTTGGCCTTCGATTTGATCTAACGAAATGTGAAATCCTTCGAGAATTCAAAATGAGAAATGATGGGTATCTTGCTTGGTTACCGATATACTCCATAAAGAGAAATGCGGTATGAATTGTCTTTGTTATTATTATATAATTGTGTATAGAAATTGAACGTATCTTATTGGGTGTTTTTTTAAAATACTCACTCTTACAAAATTTCACAGGCTAGTTCGGGTCGATTAAAACTGTGGTGGGATGGTGCAGCAGACTGCCAAGGGATTTCGACGTACAAAAATATTAAGTTTATTGCCTTTAAATTTAGTAGTTTGTTTTGTTCAATAATACTAATATTGAATTTATTAGTTGAGACGCGATTTTATGAATCAAATTTAAATTTATGGATGTTCCAATATTTTGTTTATTAAAGAATTTTATTGTTATGCATTTTAAGTAAATAAAAGTAAATGACTTTTTTTTTTGTAACACCTCAAGATGTATGAAAAATTGGGGTGTTACAGTTTGGTATCGGAATAAAGGTTTTACTTTCTTGTGGACTTATTAAAAAAATTCCATGAACAGTAACATTGTTCACTTGAACAATATGTGTCACTATTCAAGTAAATAGTGACAAAAGAAAAAAAAAATTGTTTCTTTTATTTTGAAGGATAGGTGTTGGTTTAAATAAATTTTGAATAATAGTAGTATATAATTTAAATTGTTATGGTTTAATGCTCAAGTTTCACATGTGATAAATTTTTATGTGTTTAGGTTTAGCCTTTGGTGATATTTCAAAAAAAAACTTATCAATTTGAAAATTCGCATTTTAAGAGATTTCACGTTTGAGTTTTGTTGATTTGTGTAATTACAAAATTGAAAGGCTTTGTTAAAAACATTTAAACTGTCTAAAAATAGCTTGGGATTTAAGCGGTCCGCTTGTGACCCCCCTCCTCATCTGGAAGTCTTTTGATTGAATGTTATTCAAATTAATAAAACAAAAAATGATATTTCGAAACTTTCCAGATTTAAGAATATTTTATTTTCTAGAAACTTTCATTTTGAGAAAATCCTACTTTATAAAATATCTGAAAAATGGGGTATTTTCAATAGTTTTAGAAGTTTAAAGATAAAGATTTTTTAAGTTTTAACATGCAATGTTATAAAGAATCATTGGCACGTGGCGCTCAATATTCGACCACTCTCCAATTGTTCTTAGGTATGAAATGAAATGTTCTTTTATCATGATTATGAGTTTTTTTATTTATACTATGATTTATTATGTCAATGGTCAAGTATTTAGAACTTTTCAAGTAGTTGAGGTAATTTCGGAGACGAAATTTTTTTAAGGAGGGGAGATTGTAACAGCCCGAAAATTTTAGAATAGAATTTAATTATTTTACATGTCATATTTCTTATTTTTGAAAAGTTGGGGGACTAAAGTAATATATGTATTAACTATAAATTTTGGCCAAAATGTTTAGATATTGTTAAAGCGACGAAAAATATATCAATATGGGTCTCGTTGGATAGTTTGTAATTAATTATGTAAATTATGCTCGAGAAAAAGGTAATTCGGATAAGTTAATCTCAAGATATTAAAGTTCAAAGAAATTGTAATTTATTTATTTAGTTAGTTCAAAATAAATTGGGATGATGATAGCCACGTGAATGGGTGTGGGATAATTATTATTATCTTTCTTTTTTTAGAATTCTATTTAAAGTTAAATTGTCATCACTATCATGTATTAGGATTAGAACCATCTTTTGTTGTGATAAGTATTTTGTACACATGTCACATTGTGATTTATTTACTATAAATTCAATTCTTATCAAATGTGATAAATATGATTTTTCATCACAATTGCACCATGACTCAACCACTAAAATTTTCAACTATAAATAGTGTGCAATTGTTCCACAATTCACCACCAAAGAAATTTTACATGGCAACTTTCATATAAATCAGCTGTAAATTTCTAGTATATTTTTCAAAAGCTCGTTTGATCAATTAAGGTGAGATACTCTTGTGCAAGTGGTTTGCTTCTTTATGCTTTTATGTTTGATAATTTATGCACTAATTGCCAATGGACATTCGGGTTCAACCTAACGAATTGTGAAATCCTTCGGGATTTCAAAATGAGAAATGATGGGTATCTTGCTTGGTCACCGATATACTCCATAAAGAGAAATGTGATATGAATTGTCTATATTATTATTATATAATTGTGTATGGAAACTGCATGTATCTTACTGGTTGTTTTTTTTAAAACACTCACTCTTACAATTTTTTACAAGCTGGTTCGGGTCGATTGGAGTTGTGGTGGAATGGTACATTGGACTGCCAGGAATTTCGACATACGAAAATATTAAATTTTACTGCCTTTAAATTTAGTAGTTTGTTTTGTTCAATAACATTAATAATGAATTTATGAGTTTAGAATGTTTAATTTTTTTAAAAGACACGATTTTATGATTCAAATTTAAATTTATGGATGTTCCAATATTTTGTTTATTAAAGATTTTTATCGTTCCGCATTTTAAATAAATAAAAGTAATTGTAACACCTCAATATATATGAAAAATTGGGGCGTTAAAGGAACAATAAGAAAACTTACAACATCACGAGTTCAAAAAATGCAAGATGAGACAAAGAAGAATGATTATGAAACTGTAATATGTAACATTAGGGCGAGTGATTTCATACTTATCCGGGGCCTAAAACAATGACATTTTATAGTTTTTTGATGAAATATATCCTAATTTGTTATATATTGTTTTTACTAGGAATAACTCAATAAATGAAGAATTGAAAGACATAAAGGGAAAATAGAGAAAAAGGCGAAATCCAAATTATGGGGATTAAAATGAAACATTCGAATAGTTAGATCAGACCATAAGAGATTGACTGAAGATGCTACGAGCTGGGATGCAATTGAAAGTTAAAGGAACAAAATTACAAGTGAAATGATTAAAATGCGTTGCGGGAAAGTTCTGGGACCAGATTGCGAAAGCTGAAACATGAACACAAACATTCAGCCACAAGGTAGAAAACTGGTGACGCCGCACTCGAACCTAGAACATCAACATATCCCGTGAGGTAGCCTACCATGCGGCCGCAACGAGAAGTACCATGCGGCCGCAAGGCCCTTTTTGGGAGAAATTCTGGTTTCCTTCTTTTGATAAAACTCTGTGTGGAAACAATCTTTTGACATTCTTTAAAAGCTAAAACGCAACAAGAACGGAACAACCTCATTCTTCCCAATTTTCAGATATTCTACCATATTTTGAAGGCGAAGAATGAGTCTAGAGAGCGAATCAAGGCAAATTACATAAGAAGATCAAAGATTCATAACTCATTTCCAAGATTCAAGCCAAGAATGTGGATTTCTCCTATTTCTTCATTATTTCTTGTTTTTGGGTGATTTCAATTAAATCTTTCACATGTAATTTTATCATGAATATGCTAGGCTAAACATTTATTTTATTGGATGGATGAAAGAACTTGTTAATTGTTATTTTTAATTCAAAACTCGTTGATTTTAGTAATTTCTTAGGTTTTGATTTACTTATGCATAAATATTTTGTTGTTTGAATAATTGGCCACCATTTAGATAACTTGTTGCTTATTTGTAGTGTTGGAGACTCATGGTAGGTAGAACACTGCATATTTAACATGCATACAATAGGAATTAGGAATAATATTTATGACGTGTGCAATCACGTGTGATAATCCTGTTAATTAATGATTTTTTCATAGGAATTCGGATTAGAAATATGATGAGATCGTGTTAAATATGAGTTTGATATATCATGGAAAATAATATTGAATAAAATTGGATTATCAATCGTCATTAACATTAGAAAATACTACTTTTATACATGTCAAGAATTGGCAATAGCATTGATAGGTGGATTCTGAAATCTAATATATTCACTTCATTATTTGATAAAAAAAAAATCTTTATTGCTTTTGTAGTTAAAATTAGTATAAAATCAATCAACCTCTTTTGTTTTACGATACTTAGAATTTAGTTATAACTAGTATACTAAAATTAAACATTATTTCTCTTGGGACGACACGCTCAATTCACTTAATCTATTGTTCGTTAACGATCAGGTACATTGTAGGATTTCATCGAACAAGTTTTTGGCGTCATTTCTCAATAATGTTTTTTATTCTAGTTTATTAGTTATATTAGATTCAATTTTTTTGTTAGGCTATTCATTGTATTACCTAAGTTCCTTTTGTTTCGCTTTTCTCGGTTGTCAACAACTTATGCAAGATTCTGCTGAAATCGAGCTAGCTCCACTAGATCCCAAGATCAAAAAATCATTCAGACAACATAGAAGAAAACAAAGAGAAATGAGGGCAATGGCTAAGAATCATAATCAAATTCAGGATTCAATTCAACCACCACATCAAGATTAATAGAGTCATATCGCCAACGATGGTCGAAAATTAGCCAGGGATCATGTGAATCCAGAGCCTAGTGCAACCTCAAATTATCTACCTGCTTATTGACATGCTAATTACAACATTCGACCAGTTGTTATAAATCTCTTCCAAAATCAACATGACATCAAGTTCTTCAAGAAAGCTACAGAAAATCTACATGAGCATATTCAATCTTTTTTGATATTATATAAAGTCATCCATTACAATGGATGTCATCAGATACCTTTTGAATGCTCTTATTCCCCCACACCTTGAAGGAAGGTACAAGAGAATAGCTCCATTTATTACCTACCGGGAGTATGACATGATACATAAATTCACCATGAAGTTCTTCCTGCCATCTCGAGTCCATCAAATTTGAAATGAAGTTCATACTTTTAAACAGAGGGAAATCAAGACATATTCCGAGGCATGGGAGAGGTATAAAAACACGTTTAGCAGGTGTTCAAATCTTGACATTCCTAAGCAGCACAAGTATTTCTCTTCTTTTATAGACTACGCCTATAATTTCACAATATGGCAGATGTTTTAGCGAACGGTCCAGTAATGAAAATGGGAATAGATGATGCTTACAAGCTTCATGAGAGGATTGCTGAAAATCAGGATAATTGGCCAAGCGATAATGACTTTCCAAAGAAAGTAGTTGTTATGCATAATATCGATGTAGTGACATCATTAGTAGTACACATAAAAGCAATAACAAAGAAACTTGACATTCTATCTCAATCTGTGAATATGGTACACTGGTCAACCCAGTTTGAGTAGGTTGTGGGGAAGATCATATCACTGCTAGTTGCCCTATAATTTCCACTTATATGGTTCAGCATGTAGAAAAGAGCTATGCACAAAATTTTTAGAGGCAACAAAATAACCTTACCCCAACACTATCATCCGAAATTGTACAAGCACCTAAACTTCTCGTAGGTTAACATTTAGAGTCATGGATATCAGAATCGGGGAAATCTACCAGAGATTCAGTAATAATAAAAGAAGAGGTCATCCTTGGAGGATCTACTTATTAAGTACATCACCAAGACTAAGACTTCAATCTAGAATCAGCAGCCCTCTATCCAAAACTTAGAAAATCAGGTAGGGTAGATTGCAGCTACATTGTCCAACAGACCACAAGGTACCTTACCTAGTGACACAAAGAAGAACATATGAGAGCAAGTATTGGCTATCAGAGTTATAGAGAGAACATGGTCTACCGTTGAGGATCAAATTTACTCCATGTGTCGAACTTATATGCCACCTATTCGATTTCCTCAAAGGCTGCGAAGGCAGCTAAAAGAGGAACAAGTTAAGTTCATTACAACTAGGAACGGTGTTTAGTTGTCAGAGATTAGTGCAAAAATGGAAGAGACTGAGAGTAAATCGGTACGTACCACGAGCGAGGAACAACTGGATTAGTCTAAAGTAGCAACATAGATGAATCAACAAAAGCTTTCAGATAGTCTACAGGTTAAGGCAACCATTCCTATTAACACACTTACACATCTAGTCTCATTTCTTCAAAGGTTACAAAACAACAAGTTAGATAGACAGTTCTTAAAATTTTTAGAGACCCTCAAAAAGCTGTATGTAAACATTCCTTTAATTAATGTAATCTTTTAAATTTCAAGCTATTCAAAGTTTTTAAAAGAGATGTTGACTAAAAATAGAAAGCTACCCAAACATGAGATAGTTACACTATCTGATGAATGCAGTGCAATCATACAGCACACGCTCCCGCCAAAACTAAAAGACCTAGGGAGTTTCAATCTACATTGCTCTATAGAAAATTTGAATAATATAAATGCTTTGATTGATTCTGGAGCAAGTATTAATCTAATAACTCTGCCAATTTACAAGAAACTAGGATTGGGAGATCCAAAAGCAACTTCAATAATCATACAATTGGTGGACATGACACTAAAGCACTATTATGGAGTGATTGAAGATATGCTCATCATGGCGGGAGACTTTATTTTTCCAACTAATTTCATCATTCTTAAGATAGAAGAAGCACATCAGCTACCAGTTATCTTGGGAAGACCATTCCTATCAACTGGTCACGTTTTACTAGATTTTGAAACAAATAAGCTCATCTTGAGGGTGGGAGACAAGTATTAGAGTTTCACCATGAGCACTCCATTTCGACAACCATCATATCTTGAGGATTTTAAGAGGGTGGAAATAAAATAAAAGGATGAATATGAAAGTCATCATTGCAAGAAAGGCTTTGGTGGATTAGTGGGAACAAGAAAAAATCTGTCAGGGAACTTCTAGCTATGGACTGTGAAGGATGAGGCTTGCATGATCGAAAATTTCCTTTTCAAGCCAACATGAGTAGCCAAAATAACAAAATCAAGCTATTGACTATAAATAAAGTGTTTATTAGAGGGCAACCCAATTTTCTTTTCCCTTTTATTTATTATACTTTCTAGATATATGATATGTAGTATTTTTTTCTTATCAAGTATCACCATCTATATTTCGTTTACCCTTCAACGCTTGAATTTATTGTTGGTTATTGAGATTTTTGGGCTAAGTATTACTTGTTCCAAGTTATTTAATCATTAATGTTTGATTTTCCTCATTTTACAGGAACATAATATCGTGAAACACTCAAACCAACATTGACCAAGAGGGACAATGTGATCAAGCTAACTATCTAGCTCATTCACTTTATGTCATCTCAGGCTCTACCTCCGACTAAATTCGAGGAGTACCTTCTTCCTTTTTTCTTCGTCCCTTAATATGCCTACTTATATTTTACGACATTGAGGACAATATATACTTTAAGTTTAGGAGTGGAAAATTATTGAGTTTTTACTTTTGTATGTTGCGTGTTTATTACTTTATCATGAAAAATATTATATTTTCTTATTTTAGTTGTGTGCTTGTGCGAATTAGTTAGCCTGGATGGCATGACAAATTTATTTGAAGTTTTGTATTGATCTATGAACTATGAATGGGTTGCATGATTAGGTAGATTGATACTTATCCATGTAAAACCTGATATTACTTGCGTACATGAATTAAGTTTGACATTATAAAGGAATGAGTTGATTCATATGATTGACAAGTTGAACTAATAGAAATTAGATGCTAAACTCAAATAGTACTTCATTATACATCATTTGACCAAGTTTAGCATAGTTTAGGGTGATTTTACTATTGTAGAAAGATACAGATATGAATGGGGATTCCATATGTTTAAATTCTTATGTGAATTTTATGAGTTCAATGGGATAAAATTAGGTGAAAATCTTAAATTAGAGAATGATTATTTTTTAATTGGTGTTTAATGAGAGGCATTGCACTAATTAGGGCAAAAAGATGTGAAACTTCTATTCATAACATTTATGGCTTGAGTTATTAAGCCTGCAAAAGTGTCTAAAACCTGATGCCCTAAAATTTTGACTTGGGAGTTATCGATCAAAAGCTCGCTATATGAGTTATTTAGAAAGCTTAATAGAGAGAATGCTACAAAAAATAGAAAATCTGAAAAAACAAATGCATGAAACAGAAGAAGCACCACTTGCTTTGATTGAGTCCCAAATACTTGTTTGAGGAAATTTGAATTTTGATAAGAGATTATTAGCCTAATTGAGTCTTGGAGATTGAAATAACCAAAATTTTGGAGAATTCTTGTTTGTTGAAGTGTTGACTTGTAATTAGTGAAATCTATCTAAGCCAGAGAGGTGAGGATATGTATGAAGATTCAACATTAGGTTATGCACTGAAAAAAGATTAAAAAAAATAAGTTTGGGTGTGTGAGTTTTACAAGTGATAAAAAATAAATTTGACCTCTAAGGGTCGTTAATTTAAACAACTTACGAAATCACGATTGTTCCACTTAATTTTTCACACACACATCAGTTTTGCATTCGAAAAGTAGATATTGATTTTGGTAATATAACCTTGTAGCTATTTATAGATTTAGTATCATGCTTTATCTAAGTAAGTATTTTGCATGTTTTTGTGTTTATTTCAAGTTAGATTATGGATTTGTTTGAAGACAAACAAGTGTTTAAGTTTGGGGTGTTGATAAGTGTATTTCATACACTTATTCAAGGCCTATATATATATATATATATATATATATATATATATATATATATATATATATATATATTGGTTTTAATAGATAGAACTTAGTGGATGAAGAATTGAAAGAAGCAAGGGAAAAATAGAGAAAAAAAGATGAAATCCAAATTATGGGAATTAAAATGCAACATCCTTGTAGTTGGATTGGACCACAAGAGATTGATTGAAGATGCTATGAGCTCATGGGATGCAATTGGAAGTTAAAGGAAAAAAATTACAAGTGAAAATGATCAAAATGCATTGTGAAAAAGTTCAAGGACCAAATTGCGAAAACTAAAATATGAACACAACCATGTGACCGCAAGGGAGAAAACTAGTGATGCCGCACTCTAAAAGATCAACAGGTCCCCTGAGGTAGCCTACCATGCAGCTATAAGGCCCTTTTTTGAGGAAAATTTTAGTTTCCTTCTTTTGATGAAACTCTATATGGAAATAATCTTTTGGCATCCTTTAAAAGCCAAAACATGGCAAGAATGGGTGTAACCTTCATTCTACCCAGTTTTCACGATATTCAACGATATTTTGTAGGTGAAGAACAAATCTAGAGAGTGAATCAAGGCAAATTACATAAGAAGATCGAAGACTCATAACCCGTTTTCAAGATTCAAGCCAAAAACTTCTGGGTGATGTCGATTAAATCTTTCATGCGTAATTTTATCATGAATGTGCTAGGCTTAACATTTATTGTATTAGATGGATGATGAAACTCGTTAATTGTTATTTTTAATTCAAGACTCGTTGATTTTAGTAATTTCTTGGTTTTTTATTACTTCTGCATAATAGATATTATGACTAATATTTATGTCTTGTGCAATCACGTGCGATAATTGAATGAATTAATGCATGTTTTTCATATGAATTTGGACTAGGAATATGATTGAATCGTATTAAACATATGCTTAATATATCTAGGAAAAGAATATTGAGTAAAATTAGATTATCGATTATCATTTATATTAGAAAACTACAACTGCATACGGGTCGAGAATTTGCAATAGTATTAATAGATGGATTATGAAATCCAATAAATTCATTTCATCATTTGATAAAAACAAATCTTTACTGCTTTTGTAGTTAAAATTAACATAAAAATCAATCAATCTCTTTTGTGTTACGATACTTAAGAATTTAGCAATAACTAGTATACTAAACTTAACATTATTACCCATGGAACGATAATCTCAACTCACTTAATCAATTACTTGTCAACGATCTGTATGCTTGTAGGATTTCATCGAACAGTAACCCATGTACATGAGAATTTGGATACCTCGTTACATGGTCTATAAATTGAGAATGTTGATAACGGTGAAGAGCAGATTTCACCAAATTAAATGACATTGGATAGATACGAAGGCCTTACAACTGTGGATACCTTGATATTGCTCCAAGTCAAATTTTATTTAACAAAAAGAGTTATACATGATATTGCACGTACTTTAACAGACAAAATCCAATTTAAGGTGATCAAGTCAAGTTCGAAAAAACTAACTGGTCTATACGCAAATAGTAATTGTAAGTGGATGTTGCACGCATCAACAAGAAAGCAGGCCGAAATCTTTAAAACTCGTAAATTCAATTATGTGCACACATGTTCAATTGATTTTTGACATATCACACAACGACATTCCACAAGTTCTGTAGTCGCCGAACATATAATGAGGAGATTGAATAATCCAAATCGACCATATGATCCAACAAAAATTATACATAATGTGGAACATGAGCTAGGTGCCAAAGTTAGTTATAACAAAGCACGTAGGGGTAAGGAATTTGCTTTAACTTGCTAGTTGGTATGACGGAGGGTAATTTTCAGAAATTATATTCAAACTGTCACATTCTTAGAGATAATAATCTGTGTACAGTGACTCACATCTAAATCAATTCTTGTAATGGGTGGGTTCCAAAATTAATAGGTCTCATGTTCCATTTGGTGCAAGCATACATGGGTATTTGCAATATCTGAGGCCGATAATTTGTGTCAAACATAGCCACCCGAAAGGTCCATACAAAATGACTCTACTATTGGCGACTAGATGATAAGTGCATTTTTCACACTTATTTAGGATACAAAACATGGTAAATTGTCGATATATATCTTGAAATATTGCTTAATTCGATATAATTTATGTTTGTAGGATTAGATTGATGGATGGAATGAAGAGGATTGATAATATCACATTTGTTACATTTTTACCATTAATATTTGTGTTTCTATGATTATTTGATGCCTAAATGCTCAAAGTACTTCTATATCTGGGTTTAGTTTGCAAATGGGTGAAAACGGTGGAAAATGGAAGAAACGAGTGAAAAGGACCATAATGGAAGAAAGTGAAATTTCAAGGACCGAAGAGAAAATAATCTAAACTTGTTTCCAACCTTTTGATGAAGATTCAAGAGTGTTATAGGTCAATTGGATGAATGAAGGAGCCAAATGGATGAAACATAACCAAAATATGATCACAAATCAGCTTTCAAGATGAAAAGTTTCGAACCGATTTTTAGCCTCATATTGATACCAGTTTTTGACATAGCAAATCATCGAGTTTGACAATGGTCTCTGAAGTAAAGTTGTAACCTTTTGAGTTTTCTTTTCAACGAAATTTGAATCAGCTCAATTAGATATCGAGAGAGGAAGTTACGACCAAAACACTGAAAGCTATCCAGCTGTGTACTGGGTGCCTGCCCAGGCGCTCGCCCGACCCTGAATTTTAATACAGAAAGCAAATATTTTGTTTGGGCGGCCGCCCCATTTTCTATTGGGCGCCCGCCCAGGCCAAATCGAGGAAAAAATTTCAAGTTTTCTTCTACGACTCAAACACTTATGGTAACTTATTGTGGCACGATTTCTCAACCCTAAAAGACCCCAAAACGTTCCCGAATGCCTCATTCTTCATTATTCATTATTCTTCCAATGATTTTGGCTTAAAGAACTCATGAAGAACTAACAATCTTGGTGAAGCAAGGGAGGAACTCAATTGGATATAGTGATTTCACATCTATTATTTCATGTACTTGGACTTTTCTTGCTGAATAATCTTAGGATTTAGACTTTTCTTTTCATGAATTTATATTGAAATCGGTTTAATAATTGCTAGATTTTTCATGGATTTAGTCATGTTTTTTTCATTGTTTAATTAAATTATTTATTGAGTTTCAATTTCAATTACTTATCGTTGAGATTAGTTTAACTTTTATCAAATCCTTCAGATCCAGTCATGCTTCTTCTATCGTTAGATTGAACTAATTGTTGAATTTTAATCTTAATATTACTTTGTTAGCGGATTAATTACTGCTATATGCTTGATGTATATAGTCGATCTTTGATCTTGTTCCAATAAAATTGTGCGAATATGTCATGAGTCTAGATTCTATGAATACATTTGTAAATTAAATTGGTTTTTATGATATATCTTCCGATTAGAGTGCTGTGATGAAAGCCTATAATTGTGTTATAAAAATGGAATAGTTGATGTGAATGATCCAATCCAACTGAGGAAATTCCGATGCTTCACTGCCGTAAATTATTGACTTTAATTTCACATTTCAAATATTGAATTTTACTACACATTGAAGACGATAAGTCATCCTTTTGGAACCCTTAAGAATTTTTCATCTCCCTGTGGATACGACATCCCAAAGCTGTACTACAACTACCGCATTATTCGTTGGGCGTAATCAAATTTTGGCACCGTTACCCGGGAGACGGTACAAGAAATTAAGGGATTTAATTGTGAAAGGGTGACTTCGTTCCTTTCCTACCTCGTTTATTTCAATTTATTATTTTCTTTGTTATTCTTTATTTTTCACTTTATTTTCTTTTTATTTGTGTTTCATGAGCAGGTACCAAGACAAGTGTGGAAAATCTGCTTAAAGACCTGATTTAGAGTTTGAATCTCTTTTTAACCCTGCTTTTAATTCTGCATCTGTTAAAACTAACACTTCATCACATAATACCATTTCTGATAGTGAGCATGATACACCTTTTAGGACTTTACATGATTATCTTCATCCCACATGCACATCCATACCATCATGCATTATTTTTCCACCTAATATGCCACGTATGGATCTTAAACCGCGAATGATTCAATTTCTTCCCACTTTTCATGGACTTGAAAATGAAAATCCATACGTGCATATTAGGGAATTTGAAGAGGTGGTCGCAACCTTCCATAATCAACATAGTACATCAGATGCATTTAAGCTTAAATTTTTCCTTTTTTCGCTTAAAGATAGAGCAAAAAGTTGGATATATTAGTTGAGACCACGTTCGATTGGAACATGGGGTGAAATGACTCGAGCTTTCTTTAGCAAATATTTTTCCGATCATAAAACTAGTGCTTTGAATAAACAAAGTTCTTCATTTACTCAAAAAGACAGTGAAACCTTGTACCAAACATGAGAGCGATACAAAGAGTTACAAGCCCTTTGCCTCCATTATGGTTATGAGAGTTGGCGAATAGTAAGTTATTTCTATGAGGGATTAACACCTAGGGAGCGTCAATTTATTGAGATGATGTGTAATGGTGGGTTCTTACAAAAAGATCCTAATGAGGCCATAGAGTATTTAGATGACCTAGCTGAGAAAGCTCACACTTGGACGGGCCCCAGTGCCACTGATAACACTAATAGTTCACAACTCGAAGAAAATATTTCTAGTGCAGGCGTTTATCATCTTACAGAAGAAGACAGTCTTAGAGCTAAAGTAGAATCCTTAACTAGAGACATTAAAACGCTACGTACTAAGAACTCAAACCTTTTACCTACCATTGCCCGTGTTGAGTCTTCTGGACCATGTGGTGTATGTGGTGGAATTGATCATCCAGTACATGAGTGTTTTGCTCTAGCTGAGATAAGGCGAGTTTATGAGGAATATTGCAATGCCTTAGGCACGTATAACAAGCATTATGCTCTATTTTTTGATACGTATAGGGGTGGCGGAATCATCCCAACTTCAGCTGGAAATCTGAAAACCAATCACCTAGAGTTTTTAATACACCTTCATACCAACCCACGACATCTAGGAATTCCTTAGAAGATACCCTATATGCATTCATAGAGGCACATGAAAAAACAAACCAAAAATTTGAGACTATGATTACCCAAATTGTCGAGGAAAATAAGGAAATCAAAAATCATATGTCCAAATTAACTAGTGCCTTAGCTGTAGTGGAACGGGAAAAATTTCTGGCCCAAGCCCAACCAAACCCAAAAGAGCAACACATGGCACAAACCTCAAGATCAAATGAAAATAATCTTAGAGAAGTAAATGCCATAACCACTAGATCAGGAAAAGTTATAGAACCAATCCCCAAACCTAGGGAAACAAAAAAAGAGTCTAGTAAACCTGAAGAGAATAGCCCTTATGAGGAAGTAATGATAAATCCAGTGAGAGTACCTTTCCCGCAAGCTCTTAAGTCTACCTCAAAATCTGTTGGTCAACATAGTGAGATCTTAGAACATCTAAAATAAGTAAAAATCAATTGGCCTCTCTTGCATGTAATTTCACAGGTTTTTACTTATGCAAAAGTCCTTAAGAATTTATGCACTGTCAAAAGGAAGCACAATGTCAAGAAAACTGCTTTCTTGACTGAGCAAGTGAGTGCTCTAATTGCGCAAAGGATCTCGCCAAAGTATAAGGACCCTGATTGTCCTATTGTGTCTTATGTCATCAGGAATCATGAGTTTGGACAAGCCTTTCTTGATTTAGGGGCTAGTGTCAATCTCATGCCTTATGCCATTTACTTATCGTTAGGGCTGGGTGAGATGAAGCCTATATCTGTAACTCTGCAATTAGCTGATAGGTCCACCATTAGACCCATTGGAATAGTTAAGGATGTCTTGGTTCAAATTGATAAATTTTACTACCCTGTTGATTTCTTGATTTTGGATGTAAAAGCTGATGTGAATGTTGATTCTAAAATTCCTATTATTCTTGGTAGACCTTTCCTTACTATTGCTAATGTTTTGATTAATTGTAGGAACGGTCTTATGAAACTATCATTTGGGAATATGACTCTAGAAGTCAACACTTTCCATATCACAAAACAGTTAGAAGAGGATGATGAGTGTCATCAAACCTACATGATTGATGCACTCACTCAGGAGGTAGCTGATAATATATTTCTTGGACCAGCACAGGCAATTCTAGAACTAGATAGATTTGACATCGCCATCAATAAACATCTTGAGAGGGATGATCAAGAATTAGGTAATAGTTCTTATTTTACATTACCAATTTTTAACGAGAGGTCTTTACCTTTTGTGTTGCCATTCATGATTTTAAGCTTCCATCTAGTCACCTCACGCATGTATTTAATGGATGCGGAGGAACATCACCGGTGATTATGTCCAAGGAGTTTAATGCACTGTAAAATAATTGAAATCACGCTTACTGGATGCGGGCTAAAGGAGAAAACATTGGGTCGAGCCAACGACAATAAACAAAAGCGTTGCTTGGGAGGCAACCCAAGGAAAGTTCGTTCCTTTCTTTTGCTGTTTACTTTTGCATTTATATTCTAGTTAATTTCTGTTATTTTCTTTGCATTACCAGTCCATTGAGTACTTTCAAACTTCCTATCATTCAAGTTTATGTTGATTCAATGCATCATTTTTATGATATCTCTTCATTTGGCTTTCATGTTTATGCATTGAGGACAATGCAAGATTTTAGTTGGGGAGAGGATCTGTTGGATTTTATTGTGAATTGCATGTGAATTTTCAAAATTTTTATGGTTTGAGTCTCTAATTTGCTACATGTTTATGCTTTTGAATGACAAAAGGTGCCACTAGGAGTTAATTCTGTTATGAAAATCTAGATGTCATAACACTTGCTAAATTTTTCGTGCACACAAGCCTTGTGGTAAGATGGTGGTTTCACACATGTAGCTAGAGGAGTCTCTTGCTGAAATTTTTCTTGTGAGGTGCTTGGTGTATTGAGAGCCACAATTTACTAAAATATAGCATTAAGCATTTATTGATCTTGTGAATTGGAAACTTATTTGGGAATAACACTACCTGGTTTGTGGTAAGATGGTGAATTACTTGGGAAATGATAAAGGTCAATTTAGGACTGACATTTGAGCTTTCAATCGTTCTTTTCAATACCCCTAGTAGCTACTTTGAGCCATACACATATATATCATTTTTTTTCATGCACATGTGTTATCCATACTTCTCCACATTGGAGTACAATTTTTGTGAATATTTTTCCATCTTTTTACTTCCAAGTGTGTAGTAGATATGGATGTTTATTTGTGAAGAATTAAAGCAAAAAAATCGACAAAAATTGATATGTGCTTAAGTAAGGTGGCCCACAAAAAAAAGAGAAAAAAAATTTGAGAAAGAAAAAAAAACATATATTTATTTTATTTTGGGGGCTTGAAATATTGAGGAATGTGTTGATTGAAAGATGTGATGTATGAAGATATTTGATAAGATACCCAACTATGTGCTTGGAAGTATTCAAATTTTTATATCCGTTCTTCTCATACGATCCAACATGAACTTCATTACAACCCTTTGTATTGATCATTTTGATCCCAAGTACACTGTGGTAAGAAGTTGATGAATTCTCATTTGGTAGTATGCCTATCACATAATCAATATTTGCTTGTTGCTTGTGCACTATTGTTTAAGCCTCCAAATTTGAGCGATATTTCCGATTAAATCTTCTTGCATCTTTCTCAACTCCATAGAGAGAAATCTCACCTAAACACTTTGAAACCCGTGAGTTATGGAGTTGAACCTTCAACTTGAGATATACTTGATGTTGCATGTGTTAGGGTCGGCGGTAAGATGGCTATGGCTTGACACACACTCACACATTTGGCATGAGTCTTTAATGTCTTGATAATCATGACATTGTTAATTTCGTGTGGTATTAAGTTTGAAGAGGGCATGACATGTGGTTAAATTAGAACCTAACAATTTCACTTGTGATATATACCGGTCATTCATTCATCTAGCTCTGCATTAAATTGATAGGGACTAGCAATAAGCAAGTTGGGGGTATGATAATAGCACATTTGTTACGTTTTTCACCCATTAATATTTGTGTTTCTACGATTATTTGACGCATAAATGTACTAAGTACTTCTATATCTGGGTTTAGGTTGCAAATGAGTGAAAACGGTGAAAAATGGAAGAAACAAGTGAAAAGGACCATAATGGAAGAAAGTGAAATTTCAAGGACCGAAGAGCAAATAATCTAAACTTGTTTCCAACCTTGTGATGAAGATTCGAGAGTGTTATAGGTTAATGGGATGAAGGAAGGAGCCAAATGGATGAAACATAACCAAAATATGATCACAAATCAGCTTTCAAGATGAAAAGTTTCACACCGATTTTTAGCCTTATATTGAGATTAGTTTTTGACATGGCAAACGATCGAATTTGACAATGGTCTCTGAAGAAAAGTTGTAGCCCTTTGAGTTTTCGTTTCAATGAAAGTTGAATCAGCTCAATCGAACATTAGGATAGGAAGTTATGACCAAAACACTGTAAGCTATCCAGCTGTGTACTAGGCGCTCGCCTGACCCTGAATTTTAATACAGAAAGCAAATATTTTGCTTTGGCGGCCACCCCATTTTCTACTGGACACGCGCTCAGACCAAATCGAGGAAAAAATTCCAAGTTTTCTTCTACGACTCAAACACTTATGGTAACTTATTGTGACACGATTTTTCAACCCTAAAAGACCGCAAAACGTTCCAGAATGCCTCATTCTTCATTCTTCATTATTCTTCCATTGATTTTGGCTCCAGGAACTCATGAAGAACTAACAATCTTGGTGAAGCAAGGGAGGAACTCAATTAGATATGGTGATTTCACATATATTATTTCATGTCATTGGACTTTTCTTGCTGAATAATCTTAGGATTTATACTTTTCTTTTCATGAATTTATATTGAAATTGGTTTAATAATTACTAGATTTTTCATGGATTTAGTCATGTTTTTTTCATTGTTTAATTAAATTATTTATTGAGTTTCAATTTCAATTACTTATCGTTGAGATTAGTTTAACTTTTATCAAATCCTTCAGATCCAGTCATGCTTCTTCTATCGTTAGATTGAACTAATTGTTGAATTTTAATCTTAATATTACTTTATTGGCGGATTAATTACTTCTATATGCTTGATTTATGTGGTCAATCTTTAATCTTGTTCCAATAAAATTGTGCGAATATGTCATAAGTCTAGATTCTAGGATTACATTTGTAAATTAAATTGGTTTTTACGATATATCTTCCTATTAGAGTGTCGGGATGAAAGCCTCTAATTGTGTTATAAAAATGAAATAGTTGATGTGAGTGATCCAATCCAACTGAGAGAATTTCGATGCTTCACTGCCGCAAATTATTGACTTTAATTTCACTTTTCGAACATTGAATTTTACTACACATTGAAGATAATAATTCATCCTTTTGGAACCCTTAAGCATTTCTCATCTCCCTATGAATACGACATCCTAAAGCTGCACTACAACTACCGCGTTATTCTTTAGGCGTAATCAAGTATGCAAAAGCGAGTGAAAAAGGACCAAATTGGAAGAAAATAAAACTTCGGGGACCAAAATGCAATTATTCAAAACATGACCCGAATGGTGAATCAAGCATGGAATTGAGCTAAGTAACACATTGTGATGTCATGGAATGTTAGAAGAGGAAGGAGAAGGAGAAGGAAGCAAGGTCAAAAGGTAGATGAAACAAACTTGGGGACCAAAGTGAACCAAATGGAAAATAATTTCTACCATGCAGTCGCATGGTAGAAAGTTCATGCAGTTGCCCAAGAAATCCGTTACAAAACTTCAAAATCATACAACCAACACTAAACAAGAGTGCACTAAATTTTTCACATATTTTCTCTTTTCATTAGCAAAGCACATAGGCAATTAAACATGAAGTAATCCTAGTTCAAATCTAAAGGAACAAATCTAGTTCAAAGAGTAGGAACACCAATAAAAAAAGGGCAAAAATAAAGGAACACGTCCATGTTTTTCATAAACCAACAAATCAAACTAACAAAATTCTACCCAACATTACATGGGAAATGCATGAAAATCTCATTTTTTTTAGGGACGTTTATATAGTCACTCATTAAATTGAAACTCTAGATATGAATTTGTTTCTTTCAACTTAAATCACAAACAACCATAACACAAATAAAGAACAAATTATTCAAAATATTTATATCTAAAAGAAAATGAAAAGGATATTTACCTTGATTAATCCTATAGAGCCAAAAACAGACTGTCACAAATTGAACTTTAAATGTACTCTAGCTGGGTGTGGCTTATCGAACGTAGGATGGAGAAGTGGTTAATATAGGGTAGGAATTTTGCTGGTCGAACTGGAGTGGGGTAGTTTAAGATAGATAATGGAAGGAAGAGATCAATTTTGTTCATGAGGAAGAAGACACACAAAATGTAGGAATAAACATGGGTATGGAATGGATGGATGGGCTTCAGGGTAGGGAATTGAGTTTATAAAGTGGGGGTGGGGTGGGGACTGGATTGGTGGGAAATTTTTCAACTTTTTTGTACAAGTTTTTTATCTAGTCAAATCATATTTAACATAGGGTATGCAAGGTATTTAAAGTTTGTAGAAGGATTAAAAAAATCCATAATTAACAAACTTGGAGAAAAATATTAAAAAATGATATTTTGTAGTAAGAAACCCTAAAAGTGACATCGGTGCAATTTCCTCTAAATATAATTATTGGATTTTTGTTTTCTTTAATGTTTTCTAATATATGTGTTATGGACTACAAATTTTAAAAACCTTTTAAACATCATTACTGAAGTCCACGCATGACATAAATAATCACACTGGACTTGGGGGACTATTGTTATCATTCGTAACTAGGAACTGCAACGTGGCATTGCAACCAAATTGTGGGACCAGATCCAAACAAATTAGGAGGCCCTTTTACTATGAGACCGAGGCCCAAGCCATTCCGAGGCCAATGATCCGAGTCGGTGCGCTTGATCGAGGCTCAAACATTATCCAAGGCCATAGGCATTAGCCGAGGCCATAAACATTAGCCGAGGCACAACCACGGATCTGAGGTTCTTCAACAACTAGTAACGATCCATGTGCAGAGATTTGCTCATAATAAAGATATTTGTTTGAATGATTGATGTGACATTTGTGTAAAGTATATTTGTGTCTTGTCTTGTCAATTTAAGAGCATTTAGTGCCATGTAAGGCTATAAAGTCAACTTGATGGCTAAGACTTGATATCTTGGCCAAAGAGTTGAGGCAACGTGTAATTTGATCCAAAGGTCACCATTTCTTCTGTAACAATATAAATATCCCCACCATGTAGCATTAAATGCTAATGAAACTCTTACTACTTGGATATATATTATTCTCTCATATTACAACTTAGAATACACAAGAACAATACAATTTGCTCTCATATATATTTGCCACTACGAATCTCGTTCATATAGATTGGTTGTTCTTATACAATCTTGTATGGAAAACCTTGTCGAAACCCGAACGAAAACATCTCATTTCATTGAGCTCCTCCCACCTTCAAACTTTGGAGCGATCCTGATCGTCGATCGGTATTAATGTATTGGATTTAGCTTACGTATGCACGAGTGGGTCCAACATCTATTGAGTTCATTTTTTGAGGTCAACAATATGTATTGGTAATTAAGATTAATATTGGTGATTGAAGAGTTTTCGGATTTATGTTAAGTACTTCTGTGATTTCTCCTTTTAGACATAAAGATTGAATCTTTTTCGATTTAAAAAGGTGAAATTGGACAACCATCAATAATAATTTGAATTATCAATGGTGTCAATTGGGTTTTTCCTTATATGTTGCTCCATTTTGTATGTCACACCTCCTTTATATAAAAAATTATACATGCATATATGTATAAAGATAGAAATGTACAACTTGACCTGCTAAAACTATATAAGTCAATGTCCAATAAGTAAAAATCACGCATGCCATGAATATGAATGTGACACAATGTCGTTGCCTTTAAAAATATCATGCTAGAAATGCATCATATTCACATAATCAAGGTAAACTCGAGATAATTTCATTTGAAATCCTTTTTTTTCATTGGAACATAGACCTACCTACTATGCACTAGATAAAGCTTTGTGCAATATCAATTTCAATAATCAAATGCCCTATATCATATCAATATAGTCGAGTAGTCTATCATATTGTGACCATCAGAGATACATACCCTAACTTCTTCTATGGTCTTCTAAGAAGTATCTCACCCATTATGTCAATAACCATAATATCAAAAAAGTACATTCTAATGGACCACCAACTTGTGGTCACCAAAGGTTCATGTCTTTCCTTGTGGACACCCAAAAAGTTTCCCACTCATAATACCAATACGTATCACATAGGCATGCCTCACATGCCTTAGCATTGGTTAATAAAAAAATTTCTAATTTATATTTATTTCTCCTATCATGTCGTGCATATAAGATTTTCAATTAGGAACATTTGTCTTGCATGCACGCGCAAATACTCATGAATAGTATACTCGACCAAAATGGATGTCAATATGTTTCAAAAATGTATACTCAATCATCGTAACCAACATAAGATATAAAGTAAATTTATTATCAAAGTTACATAAAAGTCACGATAATGATCAATAGAAAATATTTCAACAAATTGCATCACTGTTGTGAATGAATTTTTACCTACCCTTGTCCTTTGTGTGTGCATAATATTAGGTCTAAGTCAAGTGTCTCTCCCACTTATAGGCGGCAAACAATCTATATCACCATCTAACATCAAATATAATCCTTATAAGATTAACACACACAATCTCATACTGTGACCTATAATGCCGAAGAAGTCAAAAAGAAAAACACTAGAATTTCGAGTTACCAATAATTCCGAAATAGTTCCATAACTCTCAATCAATATATATATTTGTAGCATTAATCACTGAACTTATCCATATCAATTTTCCAAGATTTAGAGATGACCTAGTAAACATGTAAATGTTGAAAATATATATTGTAAAAATTGTCAGAATCTGATTTTCAATTTTTGTTGCTGTCTGGTTTAATTTCATATGTCTCTTCGTACCCTTAAGCACATCCAACCATCCCAAGATTTTTATTGTACTTATATAACATGTATATAAAGGTAATCATACCATAAACATTCCATAAAGGGTTACAACTGCAAAAACCAGTTCCTTTAATAAAATACCTAACTAGATGTCTCACAATGACTGTTTTTGAGTTTGTATTGATTTAGCATGCTATAAATCATATTTTGACCCATCGATATCCATTCATGTGTTTGTCAAAAACCTAATCATGATAGGAAATATGACTCAAAAAAGCTTCGTGCAAGAACTGAAGTCCACGCATGACATAAATAACCATACATGGACTTGGAGGATTATTGTTACGCCAAATTGGCTGAAGCCCAAATGGCCAAAGCTCAAATGTCTGAAGAGCCCATCTAGACGAGGTACCATCTTTGCCGAAGCCCAAAATAACAAAAACATATTCTTGACGAGGACCCTACATCTTGCTTAAGCTCCTATGCTAAAGCTATGCACAAGGCCCAATGAAGAGGAATTCGAAGCTCAACCGTGATAAATTGTGAATACTTAAACTCTAGTGTTGGATAAACTATATCTGTTAATTTGAACAAGCGCCCTGATATATCGTGGTAGATCGGCTGGTCCATATTCCTAGTATCTACGATGATGACAACCCTCGATAGCAAGTGCATCTACAACTTGGACCCCTCTTTGAAGATGTGGGAAACCATATTTTTGTCAAAGGAAATGATATCTGTAATCTATCTGAGTATCCCCTGAATAGGCCACGGTCTGCTACCTCTGGTGATGTAGTGAATGGTCACAGTCGAGTCACCTCAACCTAAATATCTGATAAACCAAGATTTATGAAGCTGAGAAAGCCCTGTTACATTTTCCTACGTAGTCCCAGATAATGCCTTTCCCACTCGCAAAACCATCCTTAACACAACCATCAGTATTGAGCTTGATAGATCCAAATAATAGAGTGCGCCACCAAACCATGATATGGAGAGGAGATAGGGGAGAGTTAAAGATATACCAAAAAGTATAGCAAGCTGCATGTCATTACGCGGGAGAGGAGATAGGGAGAGTTAAAGATATACCAAAAAGTATAGCAAGCTGCATGTCATTACGCCAATGTAACGGTCGGAATAGTCCACTAATATGTAGGAAAGATACCATATGGTAAACTCTCCAGATAATACTTCTTGAACTTATACGTATGTTCATGTGCTTTGCATTATTCTCTCAGTCCAAATAAACCAGAAAATCAATAAAGGAATAATGATGCGAATGTGCCTGGTCCTTGCAAACTGTCTAGAATACCTCCATCTCAGAAATTTCTGTTTGACACTCTCTCCTGTATTCATGGTAATCAGAAATAAAGCCCCAAAATGTTGCCAAACATGATCTGAAATACTGCTACCAATAAAAATATGAGTGATAATCTCAATCTCTGAACAACACTGACATCGAAAAGTCAACTGACTGTCTATCCACGTCTAGATAATGACATTAAGTGGTATTAAGTCCTGCCATACAGAATAACAAAATAGTAGTAGGTATGATAGGGCTCCACGTAGGCGAAATAAATCCTGTACTGGCCTGCTAGAGCAGATCAGCTGCCATGCTGATTTAGTAATAAATCTACCATCTGATGTGGCCTTGTAGAAAATGTGATCCGAGACATCAAGGCAATAGCAGAATGGATGCAATCTGCTCTGCCATAGTTGATGAAGAGCTTGTAGTAATCGCCCAAAATTCCATCCAGTCTTCTCGAAAAATTCTTGCACCATCGCAGATGTGTGCTGTCTGTATGGAAGAATTGATGCCAATGTAGAATCACCTATCCAACAATCATGCCAAAAAAAGATCTGTCCTATTTCTAGGTGCCATGCAATGTATGTCTCAGCGCATGGTCCAAATCTTTTCAGTCTCTTCCAAATAGGAGAGGCTGAGTGAGGAACTGCTGCAACCGATGAATGTGTCCCTCTACAATATTTACCTTGTAAAAATTGAGCCAAAAGAGAACTCTGAGACTTGAACAACCACCATAGCTTCAACGAAAATGTGTCCATTGTATCTTGTAATTGTCTAAAGCTCAGACCTCTCTCATCAATAGACTCCCAACTCTGCCAATGTAGACGACACGCCTGATCCTTAGAATCCCATAAGAATTGCCTAAATATAATCTCCAGCCTTTTCTGAATGACCTTACGAGGTCATATAATCTGGAATAGATACGGTGGTATAGATGAAAGAACAGACCTCAGTATGTCATAACATCCTTACCCTTGCCCGAAACTAGATTAGGCATATGATTCGGGTCAATGACACCTGGGGCCGTAGAAGGTGGGGCAGAATGAGAGCCACTAGAACACTTCTCATCCGAATGACCAAAGTGTCTACAACTCAAGCAAAATTCTGGCACCTTATTATATATAACAAGTTGCTAATATCCTCATATCTTCTTCCTCTCTATCCATATTTTATTAGGGAGCTTACATTCCAAATCAACCTCAATACATACCTTCGCTTCACTAGGTCAGAAGTAGCTTCGTCAATACGAAACGGAAGCCCAAAAGTTTTAGTTATAGCAAATAGTACACTCTTAGCCTGAAAATGGATAGGAAGCAAAGTGAATGACACCCAAATGGAGCAATAGGAACTTCATGTTGTGGGTTAAAACTAGGAGTCCATTTAAAAACCCGCATAGGACAACCATCAATGTACCAAGTGGGTTTGAGAAATAATCGTGAATAATCATCCTTGTGCACCATGTGAATAATAATATGTACATCATCAATTAATCTAATCTCATAATCGCCAATAAATCCAAAGCGAATAACGTTCTCGTGTACCTTGATTATAGAAGGTTTGTGATGCATGAATTTACCAACAAAGATGAACTCGTATACCTTAGCTAAAAATTGCTCATCCAACTCTTTATAAAATATAACAGGCTCACCATGATGGATGTATGGTTATTTGGAAATCAAACTATGATCTCTAGATTCTTAAGGAGCATGAAGTATAGTAGCAAATGATTTTCTCTAACTCCTCTCAGCCTGAGTCACAATAGGTTTGTTATTAATAGCTGCAGCATAGGACCTGGGAGCCTGGAAAGTAACTCGGGCACTAGAAGCAGTAATAGGTGGTATAGATGAGACCGGTGTTGTGAGACTGTCTAAAGGGGACGGCGAGTAAGTGACACGCGCTGGAGGCCTGGCCACATGTCAGCTAGTACATGAGCCAGTAAAAAGTGGTGGCTGCGCACTGGAACCCATTTCACGGGCCTGCTGAGGTTGATTATGAAGTTCTTTAGTAGGAAAAGAGACATACCCTTCATCTTTTAGGGTGTCATCATAAGTATGATTACTAGTCTATTCCTTTACTAGTCTTTTGAGTTGCTTTTCTTAGACCGTGATAGGCTAAATTCATACGTTTTGAGAGATCTTATAGGTTGTTTTTATCTTAATAACATCTAGGTCTTTGCTTTCTTCGATAGCTATGACTATAGGTCTAAATCTTTCGGGTAGAGATCTCATCACTTTCCTCACAATCTTAGTCTCGAGGATTCACTCACCTAGATTGAAACTAGAATTCAGAATATCATTTTGATTAGCATATAATTCATCAAAGGATTCATCCTTTTTCATCCTAATTTTTTAAACCTGCGGTCAACATTTATAGTTTAGAGTTTTTCACGATCTTAGTTTCCTCACATGTGGTTTTTAAAATATCCCAATCATTCTTAGTTGTCTCACACATGAACACACATTTATACTCTTCAGGAAAAATAGCCATAAACATGACATGGAAACCTTTACTATTCCAATTAGTCCAAGTAGAGATATTTGTTGGTGTAACAATACTAGGAACAAGATATAGATGAGGGGTCCCAAACACGTTTATCCATTGACTTTAAAAATGTTCTCATAACCTTCCATTATGCATAATTACTACCATTAAAATGAGGAATCGAAAGTGATTGACTCATCTAGACAAAATTTGGTCAAGGATCGAATTATGCTTTGATTCCAATTGAAAAATATAGGACGATATTTAGACAAACAACACCTAGAGGTGTATAATGCATAGTTAAAATGATCAACTAACAAAAAGCAACAAGTCACTTATTAATTATTTTTAGATGATTAAGTTTAATGTCAAATTAAACCCTAAATGTCAATTATGCAATACAGATCAAAAGTATATACGTAGAGAACTCAAGATCTGGTAACAAAGGAAAACCTCTTGAAGAACTCTTCTCAGGGATAAAAAGCCTTAGGGCAAACTTTGTCAAAATGGTCCACTGGAAAAAATAACTTACAGTTGGTCTAGATATAACTAAACATTTGTATACTCTAACCACACAACCTGTAAATCATCGAAAAACCGCTTCGATTGTGTAAACTGCACTTTCCAACAACTTTGGGCTTTTTTCATCCGCGTGGAATATCAAGGACGAACTTGTTCTGGAACAATTAGAACTCTAGCTATCTCTTCCCAACTTCATAATCCCGAAGTCTTATTGGTGAATGTAATTGTTTTTTGGTATTTGATCTTTGATCTTTTGGTTTTAGTCAAGTGAAATATGGAATTGATGTCTGATCTTAGTAGGATGTTCTCTTGTATGAAATAATTGATCAACTAACAATGCAAAGATGTTTGGGATGAATAATGACTTGGGTATATATAGTGTGAAGTGTTTGAGGTTGTATGGAACTGTAAAAATTGTTGAAATCACAAACCCTATTTCGACCAAATAACTTCATGCTTGAGCGTCTTCTTTGCAATGAGTGGTGATGGTACCTCTTTTTTGCTTGAGCGCTTCCAAGGCGGACGGCGAACATTCTTGCTGTTATTTTTTCTCCTTGGTCCATCTTTGACTTCTTTGACTCTTTCAACACATATTATACCAACCCTCGACTCCTTGACTTTAATTACAACTCAAGAATTATTATTATAGATAACCAATATGATTTTGACCTAACACGCACTATATAAATATCTATACTTGGACAGGAGGACTATTGTTTTGCGCCTCATCACAAACTAGTAAATTGTCACCTAGCCAATATGGCCTCAACAAAGACAAAATACTCCATACCAAAGCATTACTTCTCCATTAACCACATTCCTAACACGTTGTATCATGGGTAACATCTTTTACATTCAAAATAAAGTCCACACATTATATAAAAATCTATATATAGACTCGGGAGACTATTGTTGTGCCTCGTTCGATGAAACTTCAAACAAGGATCACGTAGCAAACAACTAGCAAACAAAATCAAGCCCACATTGTCACTATCCTACTTGGCTTATCTGAGGCCCATTAGTAGTCGAAGTTATGCAATCCATCAAATCTCCATGGACAGAGTGAGGCCCTTTAGTAGTTGAAATGATGCAATCCGTCAAACCCCCATGTAGAGGTTGTACTCCCATGGAGGTGAGGCAACCCGCTGCAGCACCAACTGAGGCAAATAACATTTAGGCACATGAGGCATCTCTTTTTAAAGATCCTCCCACAAGATCTTCTATTATTGATTGATATGACCTCTCTATAGTAATTATTCTATCAAGTCAACTTGTTAGCCTCTCTTTTTATGACAAGGCTTTTTGATCGTCAAGATAAGGCCACGTATCTCTTCAACCAACTGTTATCATTCTATATCTTCTACTATAAAAGCTCACAATTAATGTCATTTGAAGATAATGCAATTTTACACACTCCATTGCAAGATTGCTATCTTATCGTTCTCTCATATTACTTTTGGAGTCAAACCCCCTATTGTTACTCACATCTTTACACATGCACGCATACACATATACTCACAAGTAGACTGACTTAACTGCACCTAAATCTAGGACTGATGGAATGATGTCTATGACAATGCTCTTTGATCGTCCGATAAGGCCACGTGTCTCTTCATCCAACCGTTATCATTCTATACCTTCTACTATAAAAGTTCACACTTAGTGTCATTTGAAGATAATACAATTTTACACACTCCATTTCTAGATTCCTATCTCATTGTTCTCTCATATTAATTCTGGAGTCGAACCCCCTTTTGTTACTCACATCTTAACCACTTCCTACACCTCCCTTACACACATATATTCACAAGTAGACTGACTTAACTGTCGGAGTGTCTGTACTTGCCTTCCCACTTTCGAAAAAGGCTACGTGGTCCAACGTTTTGTCTAAGTTTACTGAAAAGGCTATGTAGATGTGAGTGAACTCGGGGTCTATTAGCCAACCAATGTATAAGGGGTTGACACTTTGTACTGGAAGGTTGTAGTGTTGACCAATTCATTATTTGGGTTTGTGATTTATACTTATCACCGAAAAATCTGAGTGTATTGAACAGACCACATGTTGAGTTTAATTATATAGAATGTCTATGCGGAGAATTAAATTCCACTTGATTGATGTGTATTTCATTTAAATCACTTGACATAGTTATGTATATATTTTCATAATTTTAATAGTTCGTCGAAGGAATGAGATCAATTTCATTGTTTAAATATCTCGGTGAGTTGAGAATTTGAGAATGAGTGAAGTATAGAACATGGATTCGTGTAGGGAACCATCATCCTAAAAATGAGTAGAGTGACTAATTAAATATTTTATGTTGAACTGTTAAAATCTGAACTCAGTATTTAGCAACAACTAAACATCGATATATGTGATTTGTTCATAAGACCATTGAAGAAAATTGTACTTAAGTTAGTGAAAATAATTAGAGGGGCAAAATGGTCATTTATACTTGTACCTAATTATCGAATCTCAGATGGGGATAAAATAACAAATTTATTGGCTTTCGTGGTCTTATATATTCCGAGAGTGTAGCATTTTGCCTTTATTGAGAAAGGCAAAGACTAATAATTATAATAGGTGGTCTAGGGTCGACTAGAGATGATCTAATTATTGAAGCTTAGATAATATATGTCCGATTAGGTCCCTATGATAACTCTATAATGTATTGGGATTTAATTACGGTAATTATAATAGTTTGGACAAAATTGTAATTATAATAAAATTTTGTACATAGTTGTAATTGCAATAAAAGTCATAAGCTTAATTATAATTGTAAATAAAGTTCTAGGACTACATATGTAATTAAATGTAAACTAATTGCACTTGGACTTTAATTAAAACTCCTATTTGGATTTTAATTAAAATTCCTATCTGAA
Source organism: Fraxinus excelsior (assembly GCA_019097785.1). NCBI lineage: Eukaryota > Viridiplantae > Streptophyta > Magnoliopsida > Lamiales > Oleaceae > Fraxinus > Fraxinus excelsior. Next base: position 28,120,946 of record CM032624.1, read on the forward strand.
TTCTTTTTGGACATGGATTGAAGCATATTTATCTCTATAAATGAGACTATATCTGGACATAGAAATCCTTGCTTAATCATAATACTTAATTCTATGGTGTTCAAATTTGGAGAGAGAAAAAGATAATATAATTATTTTCTTAATTTTCATATGTCTAGTCCAAGAATTAGGTTCTTGATTTAATTAAAAGAATGAGCCCACCCATCATGTAGTTTTGACTTTGGAGAATATCATAGAAGACTTGGAGGTTTGGAGCATCAACTTCTAGGAATTAGAAGGCTGGAAGCTTGTGATTCAAAATTAATTCAAGAATCGATCTTCGAATTTAGATATAATTCGAATCATTTATTCTTGATATAAAATACACGTGAATATCTAGACAATCTTATTTCTTGAATTAAAGAAATCTTTTAATTTCTAGGTAATTCTACTTTCGCATTCCAACATATGTATAATGGTAAGTCTAGACATGCTTAGAAGTTGTAACTTGATGGATATTGTACATTTGATATTTATTTTCAATAAATGTACGTTGTAATAGTGTTATGATAGAGAATGTGTGGTTAAAAAATAAGGAATTTTTTTTTGAATTTGCGTGTAATATTATTTTACTGAGGTTGAAATGATATCAAATCACTATTCAAGAATACATTTTGATAAAAAAAAAAAAAAAATGGGGCTCAAACAAGGACTCAATCTTGTCAGAATTTGATAAACTTTATCTTATGGGAGAGTCCTAGTTATGGGGCTCAAGGCATAATTTCGAGGGGATTCCAAACTAAAGGGGAGTATTCGTGCTCGAGGAGATAGGCCGACGAGATCCACATTGTTTAGGGAATACCATCGTAGTCCCCGAGACGACTCCAACCCGAGGTGTTACACTCGAGGAGCTTGGATAAGATACGATGGAATGGGTAATATTTTTGCTCGAGTGTGAATGCTTGGGTCGTCACAGTTTTTGGCAATATCAAATTCAATAATTGATTAAAATACATAAAAAAATCCTTTCTAGACTATTATACTCCAGATTTGTTTCCATTCTTACGAATATTATACTTGTGCTTTGATTAATGTTGTTTATATGCATCTTGTGACTTGTCGTGGAACATTGATTCTCATTTGGACCCTACTCTGAACACAATTTTGTTAACACATCCAAAAAAATGGCCTAACTGTCCAAATCAGTAGTCTGATCTCACATTTGATGAATTAGAGAATCGTAGCAGCAACGATGTCTCACTATATTAATCAAAAATTAATTTAATATAAATTATTCGAAATTTGGGGCCGTGTACATAGATTTCGCATGCTATAAATTGCTGGCACATAAAATCTTTTGCATAGTTAAGAAAGATAGGTGTTTATACATCCAAATGGGAAACACAAAAAAATTGCTGGTTTTGTTACTAGTTTTCGTAGCCATGGGAGATGGAGCAAGAACAAAATTGCCCGCTACTCTAGACAAAGGTAGTGTTGTAGACGGTATTTGCAAGTCAACAATCGAGACACAAGGTTATACTTGCGAAGAGCATAAGGTATGTATTTTAAACATTTTTTATGATCTGTTGCATATAAATCCTCATTATATAAAAGGGTCGGACCACTCAGGCTTGAGACTACCCAATTCGTAAGAATCGAGCCAAAACAAATCAAGCTTGAATCAATGTAGGTCTATTATAATGAACAGATCGTGTTGGACTTGATTGTCTTACTCGATAACGCATGTAGATTAGATCAGTTGGCTTGACTTTTTAAAGTAGAAGTAAACTTAAAAGTATTTGATATCTACTATTAGTAGTGCGTTCTACTTGTAAATTGTTTTCGTATTACACAAATGGTTTCAAGGTGTAATGCATCTATGAGAATTTTAAATGATATTAGATTTCCAAAAAAAAAAAACACGGGTAGGATCGGCCTGCCCACGGGCTGCTTCAGTCCTGAAATTTGGAAGATTGTGTGGGTTACACCCAGATCATAAATTGGTTCAAACCTACCTTGGAGTCCTATTTTTCTTAATCCTTTTTATAAAAGAAACTGCTTTTTATTTTATAAATAATTATATTGATGACTAATTGTTTTCAGGTGACAACAAAAGATGGTTATATTCTTAGCATGCAAAGAATGCCAAAGGGAAAGTCCGCCTCTAAGAAAGGAATTAAACCCCCCGTCCTCCTCCAACATGGACTCATGATGGTTGCGACCTTATCTTTAGCATTAATGCTTACTCGATTAAGTAATTCAATACTTAACTTATTAGTTTATATGGGACAGGATGCTACGACATGGCTATTGAATTCTCCGGCAGAATCTTTAGCGTTCATTTTGGCCGATAATGGGTATGATGTTTGGCTCGGCAATACTCGAGGGACAAACCAGAGCCAAGGACATACGTCACTTAGTCCGAATGATCCGGTATTTCTAACTCAATTAAATTAAAAATTATTCGGTAGATAAAATATTAATTCTTCTTTTACGAAGCACTCATAAACTGTAGGCTTACTGGAATTGGTCGTGGGATGAATTGGTTGCTTATGATCTTCCTGCAACTTTCCAATATGTTTACTATCAAACTGGACAGAAACTGCATTATGTTGGCCATTCCTTGGTAATACTAATTTATTTACATAACCACGCTGACACAACCCGTCCCAAGTCACCCTAATGGACCTGACACGTGTCGTGCGCCGATGGTAGATACCAGTTAAATGCTGGACCCACCACCAAGGCAACCATAACGTAACATCGGTATATATAGCTTCTTTTAACCAAAAGGAAGTTTTAAAAAAAAATTTGACAGAGTCTCCTTCAACAATGACATTATTTTCCGTCCTGTTAACATAAAAACATCCAATCACCCATATACCAACATCATAAAATCAATTACTCGATCAACTAACAATGTCTATATCACCATGCATCATAACTGCTTCGCAATGACATAATAGCGATGTAGTTTAGTTTACAATATTCCATCGTGATAGTAGATACATTTAAGTACAAAACTTTCAAAAATGAAGCAAAATGGTCGCTTGATGATTACAGTCTTAAGCAAAAGAACCTACGGTAGGTAATAGTAGTGGCTGCAAAAACTATCAATAAAATCTTCACCCCTGCTCAATCAACTGCCTCCTATAAAGAAAATGTCAAGAAAATAGATGAGATAATAATCCCAGTGAGTGGAATGTTTATACAATGGTTACACAATCCTCTATGTACGTACATTCATTTATAAAATAACACGGATTTTTCAATCATCATGATGTCCTCGTTACCCTAGAAAGCTGTATCCTAACATCTTCTAAATTTATAATGCGGGTACTAAATCATAAATTAGACTCAAACTGATATCAAGGAAATTGATAATAATTGATACAATACATTGAGCAAGTACACTAATCAAATTCAGTAAGTTGAAACCATAATCTAAATTTCATAAGCTAAACTGTAAGCTAAGAACTGTAAATTGAAAGTTAATAACCCACTATATATAGAATCATTACATCAAAATATACCCCATGTAGTCATCAGCTAATGATATGAAAACTCTAGCCATATGCAAGTAAATGGCTGATCAACACCTCTGTACACGGCCGTAGCCCCTCAGTGTACGAAGTGGAATTAACACAATCATCTTTATACACGGCCGTAGCCCCTCAGTGTATAAAGTGGAAATAACATAATCATCCTTATACACGGCTGTAGCCCCTCAGTGCATAATAGGTACCCTTACACACGGCCGTAGCCCCTCAGTGGATAAGAGTCACCTTTATACACGGCTTTAGCCCCTCAGTGTATAGGAGTCCAATACACAACTCTAGTACACGGCCATAGCCCCTCAGTGCACTAGAGTAAGATAACTACATTGGGGTATTTTCTGATAGTATCAACATAATTATGCTCATTTACCAATTTCTCAAAAGTAAGACCTTTAGTGCAACTAATATGCTTCTCTACCAATTTGGAATCATATAACCATTCGTATTAAATAAACATGTTTATAAATTTATAAATTAAAAATCTTATTTTTTTTTTGGAAAGTAAGTTCTCCACTCACTCAAAACAAGCTACCGTCTAGGACGATCCGTAAGCTTTTCCAATTTCTTCGTCACCACCTGAAACACCATACAAGATAGCTAATTCAACTATTGTCAAGTCAAGAAACCTCTAACATCTAATGCTATAACATTACAACTAAATTTCCTCGATGCTAGAATAAACGTCCCAATTTATTCCCTTAATCAAGTGGGTCTAACTACACCTTCTAGTCCATTTATTAATAACCAATACATTAACATCACCTTCCATCCAATCATAAATGCAATTATCCACTTCCAACTAGTAAAGCTAGCAATCAATACTACAACCAATTTAACATGCATATAGTTCCATAATCTCATGTTTTCTATTAAACATTTCATTAATACAATACTTCCCACTAACAAAACTTATACAAATATTAACTAAAAATCTAGGGTTTGCCCAAAAATTCCATTTCTTACCTTAATATCAATGGATACTAAAAACCCCGTAATCTCAAGCTCCAATAGTACTAATATCTCAAAAATCTGAAAATTTAACAACAATTTAAACCTTAGAAATTTAACATAATATACCTCTATTTCTAAAAATATAACGAGAAAACAAGAAAAAATCGAGTTCCAAAATACCCACTTTACCTTCTTCTCCTTTTCCTTCTTTTTTTTTCTTCTCTTTTTCTTCCTTTCTTCCTCTTTTTCTCCCCAATTCCAGCTCTCTGTTTCGGTCTCTCACTCTCTGCGTAAGTGTGTGTGTGTTAGTGGAAAATGAGACAAAAAGGCTTGGAAAAGTCTAATAAAAGGGGCAATTGCAAAGGAAGTCCCTCAACTCTCCAATGTCAAATAAGTAAGTCCACTACTTCTAAAACAATCCATTTAAAAACCTTTTCTTTTCCTACTTTAAAAATAAGTCCCAAGCAATTAATTTATTCTCATTTAACTCCATATTTGACTTTGACTTAGACAATTCAACCCTTGACTTTGACTTGTAAAAATTGGGTTATTACAATCTTACCTCCTTAAAAGAATTTCGTCCTCGAAATTCGATGGACATCTGGCTAATCAATGAATAGGTGAGGATACTGCTCTCGAATCTGGTCCTCATTTTCCCACGTAGCCTCTTCCACTGTTTGATTCCTCCAAAGAACCTTGACAAGTGAAATTGTCCGGTTTCGCTGAATCTGTACCTTTCTATCAAGAATTTTCACTGGCTCTTCTATATATGTCAAATTCTCCTTCAACTGAATTGGCTGAGACTCTAGCACATGAGAAACATCGGCAATATACTTGCGAAGCATAGAGACATGAAAAACATTATGGATCCTGGATAATTCATCAGGCAAATCCAATCGATATGCCACTGGGCCAATCCGTTCAGTAATCTGATAGGGTCCAATATATCGTGGACTCAACTTCCCTCGTCTACCAAATCTCAACACCCCTTTCCAAGGTGACAATTTCAAAAATACTTTATCTCCAACTGCAAATTCAAGATCTTTCCTACGCCTATCTGCATAACTTTTCTGTCTATCCTGCGCTATTCTCAAATTGTCTCTAATCAATTTCACATTTTCTGAAGACATTTGAATCAATTCAGGGCCTACTAACTTCCTTTCACCAGCTTCATCCCAACACACTGGCGTTCTGCACTTCCTACCATACAAAGCCTCAAAAGGAGCCATTTCTATGCTGGAGTGGTAACTATTATTGTAAGCAAACTCCATAAAAGACAAATGAGTATCCCAGCTACCTTTGAACTCCAAAACACAAGCCCTTAACATATCCTCCAGAGTCTGTATAGTCCTCTCTGACTGGCTATCTGTCTGAGGATGAAAAGCTGTACTAAAATGTAATTTAGTACCCAAGGCTTCCTGCAAACTAGGCCAAAATTTCGATGTAAATCGAGGATCCCTATCTGACACAATGGATAATGGAGTACCATATAAGCTCACTATCTCATCCACATACAACTTGGCCAACTTATTTAAAGAATAAGTAGTCTTGATCGGTAAAAACCTAGCAGTCTTGGTCAAACGACCCACAATAACCCAAACACCGTCATGACCATTCTGAGTACGAGGAAGACCAAATAAAAAGTCCATAGTAATGTGCTCCCACTTCCATTCTGGAATAGGCAATG